>JAOPSE010000133.1:5521503-5979599 GCA_029449295.1 Zea luxurians
ACTTGATGAGAATGTTGATGGACAAGATAAAATCACTTTTGGGGACAATTCAAAGGGAAAAGTTCAAGGACTTGGCAAGGTGGCAATTTCAAATGATCTATTAATTTCAAATGTTCTCTTGGTTGCACCTTTGAGCTTCAACTTACTATCAGTGGGTCAACTCTGTGATCTTGGCCTTCAATGCTTATTCACTCCTACAGAGGTTGTTGTGTCAAAAATGGATGATGAGTCAATGGTGTTCAAAGGATTTAGATACAGCAATCCCTACTTAGTGGATTTCACCTCTGAAGATGCTGACTTAAGAACTTGCCTCTTTACCAAAGCATCACTTGGATGGCTATGGCATAGAAGGCTTGCACATGTTGGAATGAGAACACTCAAGAAAGTACTAAAGAAGGACATGGTTAGAGGACTAAAGAATGTTGTATTTGAAAAGGACAAGCCTTGTAGTGCATGTCAAGCTGGAAAGCAAGTTGCTAACACACATCCTACAAAAGCTTTCATGTCAACATCGAGGCCACTGGAACTGCTTCACATGGATCTATTTGGACCAACAACTTATGCAAGTGCTGGTGGCAACCTCTACTGTATGGTTATAGTTGATGACTTTTCAAGATACACTTGGGTGTTCTTTCTCCATGATAAATCTGAAGTTGCATCTATATTCAAGAAGTTTGCCAAGAAGGCTCAAAATGAATTTGACAGCAAGATCAAGAAGATTAGAAGTGACAATGGAAAAGAATTTGATAACACCAACATACATGAATATTGTGATGAGATTGGGATCAAGCATGAAGTTTTAGCAACATATACACCTCAACAAAATGGAGTTGTTGAAAGGAAGAACAGGACCTTGATCACGCTTGCAAGGACAATGATTGATGAGTATAATTCACCGGAGAGGTTTTGGGCTAAAGTTGTTGAAAGGAAGAAGACTCCCTATGAAATGCTAAATGGGAAAAAGCCAGACGTCTCCTTCTTTCAGGTGTTTGGATGCAAATGCTACATCTACAAGAAGCCCATCACCTAGGGAAGTTTCAAAGACGTTGTGATATTGGTTTTCTACTTGGTTATTCATCAAAATCCAAAGCATATCGAGTATTCAATCATGCCACCGGCGTGGTAGAAGAAACATATGATGTGGAGTTTGATGAGACTAATGGCTCCCAAGGAGCACTTGAAAATCTTGATGATGTAGGTGATGAGCCACTTAGGGAAGCCATGAAGAACATGCCAATTGGAGCTATCAAACCAAAAGAAGATGAAGAAGAGGTGCAAGACATTGATAGGCCTTCTTCATCAAATGTACCACATGATGATGAAAAAGATGAGAGGCATGCAAATGAAGATACATTTGTCTCTCATGAACAAGCAAGGGTACAAGCCGAAGATGTTGATGCTCCAAGACCTTCTTCCCAAGTGGTTGATAGGAGAAACTCATCACTACTTCAAGCACACCCACAAGATCATATCATTGGGAGTCCTTCACAAGGGGTTATCACTCGTTCTCATAAACATGCTTCATTTATTGAACATCACTCTTATGTTTCTTGTGTTGAGCCTACATGTATAGATGAGGCACTACAGGATCCGGACTAGGTGAATGCCATGCATGAAGAACTAAACAACTTCACCCGCAACCAAGTTTGGACCCTGGAGAAGCCTCCACAAGATGCAAGGATCATTGGAACAAAATGGGTGTTCAGAAACAAACAAGATGATCAAGGCGTGATTGTGCGGAACAAGGCAAGACTTGTTGCAAAGGGCTTCTCTCAAGTTGAAGGCTTAGATTTTGGAGAGACCTTTGCGCCGGTTGCTCGACTTGAAGCCATCCATATCCTACTTGCATATGCATCATGCTATGATATAAAGCTTTATCAAATGGATGTAAAAAGTGCATTTTTAAATGGCTTCATAAATGAACTTGTATATGTTGAGCAACCACCCAGGTTTGAAGACCCTAGATATCCTGATCATGCTTACAGGTTGTCCAAGGCTACATGGGTTAAAGCAATCTCCAAGGGCTTGGTATGAGCATCTTCGTGATTTCCTCATCGAAAAAGGCTTCAAGATTGGGATCGTCGACACAACCTTATTCATAAAGAAACATAACGGTGATATTTTCATTTGTCAAGTTTATGTTGATGATATAATCTTTGGGCTCGACAAATGATTATCATATGCAAGGAATTTGGTGAGTTGATATCGAAGGAGTTCGAGATGTCTATGATTGATGAGCTGACGTACTTCCTCGGCTAAGTCAAGCAAATGAAAGATGGTAACTTCCTCTCACAAGAGAAGTACACCAAAGACGTGTTGAAAAAGATTCAACATGGAGAAGTGCAAACCAATTAAGACATCTATGCCAACTAATGGACATCTCGACTAGATGAGGGAGGTAACCTAGTTGACCAAACTCTCTACCGTTCCATGATTGGTAGTTTATTGTATCTTAACCGCATCTAGGCCCAATATCATGTTTAGTGTCTGTATGTGTGCTACATTTCAATCAATCCTAAGAAAGCTCACCTTCGCGCATGTTAAAAGAATTCTTAGGTATCTTAAGCACACCCCAAAGCGTTGGCCTTTGGTATCCCAAAGGAGCTACTTTTGATTATTGGCTATTTCGATTCGGATTATGTCGGCTACAAAATTGATAGAAAAGTACATTCGGGGGATGCATTGCTTGGGAGATCACTAGTATCATGGACATCTAAGAAGCAAAATAGTGTTACCCTATCAACCGCCGAAGCGGAATACATTGTCGCGGGTGCTTGTTGCACGCAGATTTCATATATGAAACAAACTCTTCTAGAATATGGTGTAGTTCTAGAAAAGGTACCTTTGTTGTGTGACAATGAGAGTGCTATTAAAATTGCCTAATAATCATGTACAACACTCTCGCACCAAGCACATTGATATCCGTCATCACGTCCTTAGAGATCATGTTGCTAAAGGAGACATTAGTTTAGAAGGAGTGAGATCGGAAGATCAATTAGCGGGACATTTTCACAAAGCCGCTAGATAAAACCTGCTTTTGTATGTTGAGAAATGATTAAACATTCTTGATCTCAGAAATTTCATTTAAAATCTCAAACATGGTGTTGTCAAGCCTGCATTGCATATTTGAATTTCATGTATTGCATCTAGGGCTTGTCTAACCTAGTTAAGATAACCGCCAACAAAAGCGAGTGAAAAAAGCTTAACTCGGGCTCAAACTTGACAAGTCCTTAGCTTTTAAGCTTTTTAGTACTTAAAATTTCATTAACTATGCAACTGTTGGTTCTTGAGATATGCATGTGGCACTGCAACTTAGGGGGATTATTCAAAACTCAAATCATCCATAAAACCCCCAGTGCAAAGCCGCAATGCAAATCTCACCATTTGGCTATTTTCTCTAAAAACTATCTAGCCTATGGCAAAATATTTTGAAAATATATGAGGGTACCATACATGTCCCCAACAGGTGTTCTTTTGTGTGCTTATAAGTTGGGGATTTGGTTTGGTTCAAAATTAGATAGAAAATTTCAAAAATACCCTCTATCTGGGCTCACCGGACAGTCCGGTGTGCACCGAACTCTGCACTGTGCACTGTCCGGTGCACCGGTTGGCGCGTGCAGATCCCCTTTTCTGCACTGCAGTGTCCGGTGGTTCACCGGACAGCTACTGTGCGCTGTCCGGTGTGCACCGGACAGGCACGGTAGACTGTCTGGTGCGCCCATGATGCGTTTTTAAAAAGACTTCCTAGCCCGAGCCCGAGCCTGTGCTTAGTTCTCTGCTCATTTCTCTCTGGCTCTCTCTGTCTCTGGCGCTGTCCTCCCTTGGTGCTTGTCGGCAGTGATCACCAGCAACCTTGCTCCATCGAGGTGCGCCTGAGCCTCTTCTCCTCCTCTGGTGAGTAGCCCTGGTTGTTGGGGGCCTTCTTCTCCACCGAAGGTCCTATAAGCAAAAACACCTTCGATAAGATGACATGCAAGCAGGTGTGACATGAAGATGTATGCCGAAGCTAACAATTGAAAGAGCTTCGGCATGACAACATGCTTGAGACGAAGGATGGCACCGACTTAGAGAGGAAAAGACCCGCATAGTCTCTGATAGTTTGTGTCATGGTTGTGTTAGTTATCAAGGACATGAATGTAATTTTGTCTGGGCTATGTCCAGTGCTTATAAATAGATGAACAGTGCCCCGTACTGTTTCACCGGCTGACTTATAATCACTTGCCACGTCACTCTCGGACTTTTACCTTCTGTCAAAGCTGAAGGTACAAATGTAATTTACTATCATTAATGTTTGTTTATGATTATATAATGACAATATGAATAATCTAAAGATTTAATGTAATCATTCATGCTCTTTTCATATTTCATATGTCCCTGTTTATATTCTTGTATATTGAAATGACGAAGGTATGTCCTTCATGATCTTCGTCCGGAGTTCATTATATCCTAAAGGAGATAATGTTACAAAGGACGAAGGTCTTTAACCATTAACATTTGTGTTGCCTTGTTCTTGATTCATAGCTTTTGAGAACAAGTGACTAACATTGGCGCCCACCTCCGGTGAACTCACTTCCACTGTTGTGAAAATGGCTTCATACAACAACCAAGCTGTAGCACCTTCGGTTACGAAGCTGGTGCTCCCAATCATAGGCGGGTTCAAGCTTAGAGCCAGCTAACAAGAAGCAGAAGAAGGAAGCACAGAGAAGAGTGCAGCATGTTGGGGTGCAAGGACCCTTCATCAGATCCAAGTGGTCTCACATCCCAATCACCTTCTCCCAGGAGGATCTTTAGCTTAAAGACTATCCTCATAATGATGTCATGGTGATATCTTGTGTCATCAAGGGATTTCTAGTCCATAATGTTCTGGTTGACACAGGCAGTGCAGCGGACATCATCTTTGCAAAGGCTTTCAGACCAATGCAAGAACCAGAAGACAAGATTCATGATGCAACACACCCTCTTTGTGGCTTCGGAGGAAGACAGATTGTGGCACTTGGCAAAATAACAATGTCAGTTACCTTCAGTTACATTCACAACACAAGAACTGAGCAAGTTGTCTTTGACATTGTTGACATGGATTACCCATACAACGCAATCATTGGTCAAGGGACGCTTAATGCCTTCGAAGCAATACTTCATCCAGCATACTTATGCATGAAGATACCTTTAGAGCAAGGTCCCATTGCTGTTCATGGGAGTTAAGAAGCTGCCAGGAGGGCTGAAGGGAGTTGGACGGATTCAAAGGCCATCCATAACATAGATGGAGCTGAAGCTTGTCAGCAATATAAGCACAAAAGAGAGAAGGCTGCTTCGGCAGATCAGCCGAAGCCTATGCTCTTGTGTGAAGACATAGCAGACCAAAGGGCATTGCTGGGATCCTAGTTATCTGGTGAACAAGAAAAAACTCTGCTAAGATTTTTGTTCAACAACAAAGATGTCTTCGCTTGGACAGCTAACGATCTCTGTGGTGTTAACAGAGATGTCATTGAGCATTCACTCAATGTGGACCCATCTTTCAGGCCAAAAAAGCAAAGACTTCGGAAAATGTCTGAGGATAAAGCTGAAGGTGCTCGGAATAAAGTAAAGAGACTTCTTAGTGCTAGTGTCATCAGAGAAGAAACATATCCAGAGTGGCTAGCTAACACTGTCATGGTGAAGAAGGCTAATGGGAAATGGAGAATGTGTATTGATTTCATAGATCTCAACAAGGCATGTCTGAAGGACGAGTTCCCTTTACCAAGAATAGATTCCCTTGTAGATGCAGCAGCTTCTTCGAAACTGATGAACTTATTAGACTGCTACTCGGGCTATCACCAAATTTGGATGAAGAAAGAGGATGAGCCAAAGACAAGCTTCATAACCCCCAGTGGTACTTATTGTTACCTTCAGATGCCTAAGGGGCTCAAGAATGCTGGAGGAAGCTTCAGCAGAATGACAGCCAAGGTTCTTCACTCTCAAATAGCAGGAATGTGCTAACTTATGTTGATGACATCATAGTAAAAAGCACGAAACAAGAAAATCACATTGCTGATTTGCAAGAGACGTTTGCCAATTTCAGGCAAGCGGGTCTCAAGTTAAATCCAGAAAAGTGTGTTTTTGGAGTAAAGAAGGGCAAGTTTCTTGGCTGTCTGGTATCACAAAAGGTATTGAAGCTAACCCAAGTAAGATTGAAGCTATCCTCGGATGGAGCCGCCAAATTCAAAGAAAAGGGGCTCAAACGATTGGCAGGAAGATTGGTATCACTGAACAGGTTTATATCCAGATCAGCAGAGAGAAATCTACCATTCTTTGAAATACTAAAGTCAGTCGAAGTTTTTCAATGGGGTCCGGCTCAATAGAAGGCTTTCGAAGAGTTAAAGCAAGACTTGATAGACTTGATAACTCTAACCCCACCTTCATCAGGAACTCTGTTACTCCTGTATGTGGCTGCCTCCCATTCTGTAGTCCGTGCGGCACTTGTACAGGAGAAGCAAGATGGCCAAGTAAAAAGACAAGCACCAGTATACTTCATCTCCGAAGTACTCAGTTTATCAAAGAAAAATTACACAGAATTGGAGAAGGTGTTGTATGCTGTGTTAATGGCCTCCAGAAAGCTTCGGCATTACTTTCAAGCCTATCATATAATAGTACCTTCATCACAACCTGTAAAGGACATGATGAGAAACAGAGAAGCTACAGGGAGAATTGGAAAATGGGCTGCGGAACTCAATGAATTCACCATTGATTATGTACATAGATTCTCAATTCAATCTCAGGCGCTAGCAGATTTCATTGTTGATTGGACGCCAGGGGCTCAAGGAGAAGAAGCAACAAAAGATGCCGAAGCCTGGACGGTATTCTGTGACGGTTCTTGGGGAACCTTCGGCGCTAGAGCGACTGCTGTTTAGTAGCGCCCTCTAAAGTTAGGACATGCTACGCAATAAAGCTGGACTTTAGTTGTACAAATAATATTGCTGAATACGAAGCTCTTCTGTTAGGGCTTCGGAAGTTAAAGGCAACGGGAATAAGAAGGGCAATCCTTAAAACTGATTCCCAAGTTATTTCTGGCCATGTAGACAAAAGTATCAAGGCAAGAGATCTAAAGCTTGAAAAATATTTGGATACAGTCCGAAGATTGGAGGCTTCTTTCGAAGGATTTTCTGTAAAAAATATTCCAAGAGGGGAAAATGAGCATGCAGATTTGCTAGCTAAATCAGCGGCACAGGGGCTCCTTTTGCCTTCGGAAGTGTTCTTTGAGACAATAAAAGCACCTTCAGTCGAACTTATGGAGAGAGCAGTGCTTGCAATATCACCTGTACATAGTGAAGATTGGAGGACTGAAAGAGCAAATGGAATTATAATGACAGGAATAATGAAGTTAATCTTCAACCAGCCTAGAGGAAAGTGGCCAAATGAGTTGATTAAAGTGGTGTGGAGCCACAACACAGCTGTAATCATCACAAAGGATGACGAAGCTGCAAAAAGTCATTCCTAAGGGAGAGCAGCGTAAGTTTTGAAGCTACAGAAGTCGTTCCTAAGGGAGCGCAGCGTAAGTTCCGAAGCTCAGAAGTCGTTCCTAAGGGAATGCAGAGCCAAATACCACCGAAATATAAGGTGAAGAAGCTCCAAAGTCATTCCTAAGGGGATGCAGAGCTTAAATGCCACCGAAATAGAAGGTGAAGAAGCTCCAAATTCGTTCCTAAGGGGATGCAGAGCTTAAAGACTCTAAAGTCATTCCTAAGGGGATGCAGAGTCTGGGTGTGGCTTTGTGTGTGTTTGGTACATTCATTTGCACTTTACATTACATCATTCATTGCATTCATACAGACATTCATTTAGACATTCGTAGGATCATCATCATAACATGAAGCACGAACAGAAATACTCCAGCTTCGACGATAGAGCTTCGATGAACACGAAGAAGCTTCGTTTCAAACATATACATTTTATGCAAGGACATGCTTCGTTGTGTACGAAAAGAAGGGAAGGTGTTTTTCGCCTTCGGCTCAAAAGATACAAGTTTTGTCCATAGCAAAGCAATTTGTACATAGATGAAAAGGTAAAAATATATTACAAGGTATGGACAAATATACAAAGTATTGTTTAATTCTCGATTACAGTTTTTTGCAAAGATAATACAAATGTTCCTAAGGTCTATACAGGCAGGCTTAAAGAGAAGCTTCAACAGCCATTGGAATGTGCTTTGGATTATCAACCTTTGGCACCACCATCCTGCAGACAAACAACGGTATAAGGTAAAAAGTAATTAAAAGAGTCAAGGCAAGCAACAGGTATAAGTTCCATACCGGTTTAAGCAAGTTTTGGGCTTCGTCCCCTACCAACTCTCGTCCACCCTTAGCCCAAATTTGAGTTATGAATCTGTTTCCGATGCTTTGGGCTTCACTGGGAATATCAATCAAATCTGTTGGAGACAGACTGAAGGTTGGTCTATTTACCGTCTTCGTGTGCGTGCAACCAGCCTTCAGAAATGCGGCAGCTGTGCCACGAGAAGCTAGCAGGGCACAGAAGTCACTATGCCCAACTATCACTTCATCAAGTGCATCAACTTCATTTTCAATATGTCCGAAGGTATTTGTAAGGAAAATGGACCCCGGCCATTTGGCTAATTGAGTTTTGGTGTTTGATGATTAACACAACCTGTGGACTAACGCATTTGCTAGTGTTTATGATTGTAGTTCACAGGATGCAAGAATTACTTGGACTAAGGAATTGAGGAAAGCAACACCTCAAAAGAAGACATTAAGAAAATCCAAGAAAAGTCCAAGTGTGCTGCTGCGGACTGTCTGTGCGAGGGCGCACCGGACTGTCCGGTGGCACACCGGACTGTCCGGTGCCCACACGTCGGACTGTCCGGTGCACCAGGGAACTCCAGCTCCAACGGCTAGTTCCAGGTGGCACTCGAAGAAAAGACCACCGGACTGTCCGGTGGCGCACCGGACTGTCCGGTGTGAAAAGCCTGTGCGCGCCAACGGTCGACTGCTCTGTCAGAGCAACGGATAGACGCACCGGACATGCTACAGTGCAGTGTCCGGTGGTGCACCGGACTGTCCTGTGCACCCCACGACAGAAAGTTGTTGCTTTCTGTCCAACGGCTAGTTTGGGGTGTGGAGGCTATAAATACCACCCAACCGGCCATTCTCAAGTGTGGGAGCCCAAGCAACATACCAAGGCATATAGTGCACATTTCCAAGAGCTCAAACACCCAAGTGCTTAATAGACTCACTCGGTGATTAGCGTAGGTGCTTTACGAAGTGCTTAGGTTAGTTAGACCGCTTTAGCGCTTGCTCTAGGTGAACCCTAGTTAGTTGAGTGAGTTTTGTGAAACCACACAACCCCTCGGCTCTTGCGTGAGTTGTTGTAATTGTACCGAGTGGGGCGAGAGTCTTGCGAGACCGTGACAACCGCGTTTGTGTCACGGCCGCCACCGTGTACCGGAGGGAACGAGGCCCGCGGCGTTTTGGCCGGAAGCTCGACAGTGGAGACGGCGGGGAGCATCCCAGAGGAGCCGGAAGCGGAGCACCACTTGCGCGTGGAGAAGGCCCGTGGCTCTCTACGGAGTTACTCGACCGTGGTGCTTGGCCCTCGCGTGGGCTTCCCTTTGCGTAGGGGCACCAACGAGGATTAGTCGGGACCTTGCGTGGTTCCGGATACCTCGGTAAAAATACCGGCGTCATCCACGAGAGTTTGCTTCTCTACTTAGCTCTTTATATTCCGCATTTATATTAAGCATTTAAGTTTCAATCTTGTAGTCATACTTATTTAGTGTAGATTGAAACTTAGCCTTTGCGGTAGAGATAGCAACACTTAGACAAAACCTAGTTTGCACTCTAGTCTGATTATTTGCATAGGTTTTGCTCTAGGGATTTAATTGTGGCCTAGTTTAGTAAAAGTTTTAGAAGTCCTAATTCACCCCCCCCCTCTTAGGCGTCACCTGTTTCCTACAATTGGTATCAGAGCCCGGTTTGGCTCATTTGAAACGCTTTAGCTTCACCGCTAAAAGAGCCGACGCTTTTTGGAGGAAGGGATGGATACCCATAGGCCACCACACTTCGACGGCACTAACTTCCCATATTATAGTGCTAGAATGGCTTGTTACCTAGAGGCTGTTGATCTAGGTGTTTGGAGAGTCACTCGCGACGGGATGAAACCCCTCAAGAATCCCGAGAAACCCACCACGAGTGAGGAAAAAGAAATTCATTTAAATGCTAGAGCCAAAAATTGCTTGTATGAATCTCTTAGCATGGATATTTTTAATCAAGTATTTACCTTAAAAACTGCTAATGAGATTTGACTAAAATTGCATGAGCTCCATGACGGCACATCCAATGTTCGTGAGCAAAAACATTGCCTTGTCTTAAATGAGTATAATTCTTTTGCTATGAAAGATGATGAGCTTGTTAGAGACATGTATTCTCGTTTGAATCTAATTATCAATGAGCTCAATTCGATTGGCATTAATAAGCTAGGTGATGCGGACATTGTGAGGAAGATTATCTCCCTGCTGCCACAATAAAGATATGGGAGCATCATCACCATCCTTCACAACATGGAGGACTTGAGCAACATGACCCCGACCATTGTGATTGGGAAAATCGCGGCTTTTGAGATGTCGCGAAAAATGAGTCGGGGAGAGGAGCCAACATCCTCAAGACCATATGCTTTTGCATGTGATGAAAGGAAGGGCAAAAAGAAGGCTCCCACTCCAAGTTCCTCAAGCGAAGAAGAGGAAGAAGAAGAAAGTGATGATGATGAAGATAATCAGCCATGCACATCATCCTCCGAGGACGAAGAAACAATCCGATGCATCGGAAAGGTAATGAGGATGATCCGCAAGATTAATCTAATGGGTGTGCCCCTGCAGGTCGAGGATCTTCTCTTTAACATTGACAGGAAAAAGCAAAGGAAGAGAGGATGCTTCGCATGTGGGGAGAAGGGCCACTTCAGGGACAACTATCCAAATATGGCCAAACCCAAAAAGGAGAGGAGCAAAGGCAAGGCGCTAACAAGTGTAAGAACTTGGGATGATTCTTCAAGTGAAGATGAACCTCCAAGGACGTGCAGCCACCGGTCCTCGTCACGTTCATCACGGTCATCACACAAATGCCTTATGGCAAGAGGTAACAACAGCATTCCATCTTCTAGTGATGAAAGTAGTAGTGATGATGAAGGTGAGGGAAAGCCATCTCTAGATGAGCTTGCGGAAGCCGTAAAATTTTTCCAGGATGTTTGCACTAAGCAAAAAGCTCAACTTAAAACTTTGAAAAACAAGCTGGTTAGCTCTCAAAATGATTACAAAGGTTTGCTAGAAAAATTTGAAACTTTTGCAAACCTAAATAGTGAGCTATCAACTAAAATTGAGCTATTAGAATCTTGTACTCCATCCACTGCTACCGATGATAGCCTTATTAAAAAGAATGAAAAACTTAAGGCTAAGTTAGCTAGCTCCCAAGAAGCTATTGAAAATTTGCTAGAGAAAATGGAAATTCTTAGCATTCATAATAATGAGCTAACTACTAAGCTAGAAAACATTGGTAGCACCCCAGCAGCATCTTTAGTTGAAATACCTGAAATGATTAAGAAAGATGCTTCTACTTCCTGCTTTGACTTAATTGATGATTCTAACCCCTGCAACCAAGTCGTTGTTGAGAATATTGTTGTAGAAACATGTTCGGACGAGGTTGCAAAGGAAAATTAACAACTAAAGCAAGAAGTGGCTCGCCTTGGAAAGGCTTTGTATGACAAGAAAGGCAAAGCCAAACAAATCCAACCTCCACAGGATAACACCACTGAGGGAGTGAACAAGCCTATGGAGGGAGAAACTGTGATTTGTAGGCTATGCCACAAGGAAGGCCACAAGTCTTTCCAATGCAAGGCGATGACCGGGGATAAACAAAGGCAAAAGCTCAAGCAAAAGCCAACAAGCAAAATCTCCAACACCTACATCAAAAAGGTGAACAAAAAGGACGCTACACCATATTTGATCAAGAAGAAAAAGAATGGAAGGGTGATAGCAATCAAGGCCAACAAGCAAGCCAACAAAGGAAAAGGGGCCAAACGCATCTGGGTGCCAAAGGAAATAATTTCAACTATGAAAAGCACCAAGAAGGTTTGGATCCCGAAAGGGAAGTGAGTGGACCGAAGGTCACCGAGAAATTTGGAGACTTGGCAAAATTGGGATGTATATCATGGGATACATCATATTGGATCAAGTTTATTGCCAAGTGGGTTAGTGAATATCTTGGACCCAAATTTCCCACCCATGACTAAGGTAACTAGTTTTATTGTATTTCTCGTTTTTAGATATGCGTATCTACTTATCTTTTATCTAGTTTACCTTTCTTGCCTAGTATTACATTTGTTATGTACTTTTGTTGAAAATCATGCATACTAGGTAAATCATATGGTAGGATTGCTAGTTTTTAAATTCATATACTTAAGCAAACCTACATGGCTTAAAACGTTTTGTTAAAGCACGGCACATAGCTTTTATATCACTCCATAATAAATGATGCATCAATTGAAAATTTTGATTTCTACAAAGTGTATCATTTAACTTATATGTGCCAAAGTTTGGATTATGGATAATTTGCCCCTCTTAATATCAAATCAAAGTGCATGTCTCCTACAAGTATTCAAAACTTGTATGCACACCTTTAGGGGGAGGTTACTCTATAATCTAACACTTTGAGACTAACATCTTTTCAAGTCTATTTCATGTGATAGTCTCATTGTAAGGAAAATGAAGTCCCCGGAGAAAGACAATAATCTTCCACTGCAAAATCTCCAAGAACTCTCATGTCTCTCAAGCTCGCCATTGAATTTCAATCGGTATCTTTTGAGACTACTTTGTATATCACTTACATGTCTTCTCCAACATTTGATTAGACTATATTTCATATCATATGCTTCCATGTTGCTAAAAATGCATAAGTACTTAACTCATATTCTGTTACCTATGCATAAGGGAAGTTAGTCTATTCAAATCATGTCTTGCACCTCTAATTTTCACATGCTTTTTCCTAAGTAGAGAATCTCTGTCAGGGGGAGTATTTCTTCATCTCTAAAAAGGGGGAGAAATTTCTTTCTAAAGAGAACACTCATTTAGGGGGAGTAATCTTTTCAACTGGTATCATTCATGTGGTTCAATTTAAAATCCTACAAGTGGTTTTATTCTAATATCCTTCTAGTGGTATCATTTGATAGAATTCTTGTCGAGGGCAAGTTTTTTTATTTACTTCCTACATGTTTTTAATGTCTTCCTTTTCAGTGGTTGATGCCAAAGGGGGAGAAGTTTAGGGACCAAAGCAATGAAAACTATATCAAACACCAAACACCACCATTTTAAAATTTTATATCTACAAATGGTTTTTCAAGTGGTTTTGGTTATTTGGTCCAAAAATAGGAAGTAAGTGAATTATGGAGTTAGGGGGAGGCTTAAGTCCATAATATCACTTTGTGGGGACAATCATGCATCCTAGCAAGTAGATTGCATATTTTAATTCAAATACTTGTATTATTTGCTTGCTTTGGTTGTGTTGTCATCAATCACCAAAAAGGGGGAGATTGTAAGGAAAATGGACCCCGGCCATTTGGCTAATTGAGTTTTGGTGTTTGATGATTAACACAACCTGTGGACTAACGCATTTGCTAGTGTTTATGATTGTAGTTCACAGGATGCAAGAATTACTTGGACTAAGGAATTGAGGAAAGCAACACCTCAAAAGAAGACATTAAGAAAATCCAAGAAAAGTTCAAGTGTGCTGCTGCGGACTATCTGTGCGAGGGCGCACCGGACTGTCCGGTGGCACACCGGACTGTCCGGTGCCCACACGCCGGACTGTCCGGTGCACCAGGGAACTCCAGCTCCAACGGCTAGTTCCAGGTGGCACTCGGAGAAAAGACCACCGGACTGTCCGGTGGCGCACCGGACTGTCCGGTGTAAAAAGCCTGTGCGCGCCAACGGTCGACTGCTCTGTCAGAGCAACGGATAGGCGCACCGGACATGCTACAGTGCAGTGTCCAGTGGTGCACCGGACTGTCCGGTGCACCCGACGACAGAAAGTTGCTGCTTTCTGTCCAACGGCTAGTTTGGGGTGTGGAGGCTATAAATACCACCCCAACCGGCCATTCTCAAGTGTGGGAGCCCAAGCAACATACCAAGGCATATAGTGCACATTTCCGAGAGCTCAAACACCCAAGTGCTTAATAGAATCACTCGGTGATTAGCGTAGGTGCTTTGCGAAGTGCTTAGGTTAGTTAGACCGCTTTAGCGCTTGCTCTAGGTGAACCCTAGTTAGTTGAGTGAGTTTTGTGAAACCACACAACCCCTCGGCTCTTGCGTGAGTCGTTGTAATTGTACCGAGTGGGGCGAGAGTCTTGCGAGATCGTGACAACCGCGTTTGTGTCACGGCCGCCACCGTGTACCGGAGGGAACGAGGCCCGCGGTGTTTCGGCCGGAAGCTCGATAGTGGAGACGGCGGGGAGCGTCCGAGAGGAGCCGGAAGCGGAGCACCACTTGCACGTGGAGAAGGCCCGTGGCTCTCTACGGAGTTACTCGACCGTGGTGCTTGGCCCTCGCGTGGGCTTCCCTTTGCGTAGGGGCACCAACGAGGATTAGTCGGGACCTTGCGTGGTTCTGGATACCTCGGTAAAAATACCGGCGTCATCCACGAGAGTTTGCTTCTCTACTTAGCTCTTTATATTCTGCATTTATATTAAGCATTTAAGTTTCAATCTTGTAGTCATACTTATTTAGTGTAGATTGAAACTTAGCCTTTGCGGTAGAGATAGCAACACTTAGACAAAACCTAGTTTGCACTCTAGTTTGATTATTTGCATAGGTTTTGCTCTAGGGATTTAATTGTGGCCTAGTTTAGTAAAAGTTTTAGAAGTCCTAATTCACCCCCCCCCTCTTAGGCGTCACCCGTTTCCTACAGTATTTGGTATGTCTTCAACCGAAGGGGTAATATCTTCAGAGTTGGCCCCAACTGAGCTGAAAACTTCTTTCAACCGTTGCACGCAGCGGCTCCCAAAATTCAAGCACGTATCCTGAAGATCTTTCAAAGATTTTTCCAGCTTCGAATTTTTGTCAGCTTCGGCCTCATATTTTGCTTGTAGATCTTTCTTCTTTTGTTCCAAGTCCTTTGATTTTTCTTTCAAGGCTGCTTGACTTTGGATAAGCTCCTCACTTAATCTAGCATTTTTAGCTTGAATTTCTGCAAGAGAGCCCTCTGCTGCTTGAAGCTTTGTAATCTTTGATCTTATTTTCCAAGCCCTCGATTATGATTTCATTTTTCTTATCTTCGAGGGCTTGTTGCATTCTTAGAGCCTTACTTAGCAGCATACTCTGTAGAAATAAGCCGACATCAGAAAATTTTGCTTCACCACCAAAATAAAAGAAACCTAGCAAAAATAATTTTACCTTGAAATTGGAGTAAAATAGACTGGCGACGATATGTTGTCGCCGGTAGCCGCTAATATTAGCTTCAAGCTTCGGGAAACCGACACTCTTCGATAGAGTGTCGATTATCTTCGCCCCGGCGCGGTCATGAATACACCCTAAGGCTCCTTCATCAATTTCACCAAAGAGCATAGCTCCTGGCTGGTAGCCATAGGATATCCCATATTCCTGTAGCTCCTTTTCCGCCTCGGATAATTCTTGACCTACCAGGTTCCGAAGGTCAAAGTCCCTTTCTTCCGAAGCAGCTTCAGCAATCTTTTTCCCTTTGTTAGGCACTATGGCCATAACCTTCTCTACAGCCGCAGTTGTCTCTTCCGCAGCCATATCCGAGAGAATTTTGTCAATCCCTAATAGTGTACTCTCAAGGTTGGCAGCTTCGGCAGCAGCTGCAGCTTCGGCAGAGGTATCAGCTTCGGCAATGGCCTCGGCGCTTGCGATAGGTGCTATTTTGGATGCCGAGGCCAGCGGTGGTGTCCGCTCGATGGCTTCCATGACATTAACAATTCTTTGTTTTTTATGACCGTCAGTCTTCTCCTTTGAAGCCGAAGGCTCATCCTTCTTCTGTAAAAGTTTCGTCAGTTCTGGCCCCAGAGGACTTAGCAGCTTAATGGGTAAAGATTCAGTCATTACCTTTAAAATCTCTACTATATCGGCAGTGGGAGGCGTCGAAGGAGTCTCCTCTGTTGCCTCAGTTATCTTCGGCTCCGGAGTTTCAGCCTTCCTCTTCTTCGATACTGCTACCATCGGCTTAGGAGCAGATTTTCTCTTCTTTAAAGCTTTCTCATCCTCCTTTACCATTCTAGCAACTTGTCTGCTCAGAATGCTGACAATTCTTTTTCTTTTTACCCCTTCGGCACCTTTGTCGAGCCTTTCATAATCAGGATATTCAAATTTCAAGGCATCCATCACCCGGTTCAATCTTTGTTTTGGTCAGGTGCCGAAGGCTGCGGTCATCAGTTGGTCTTCCTTTTTGGTATAATTTCCAAGTATTTCATTACACATTGTCTCGATCATGTCCAGCCACACTTTGCACGATTTTTTGAATTGTTTTTCAAATTTGAAGCGGTAAGCAAGTCGAATGAGTTCATGCTTCTTCCCTGCTTCCTTCTTCTTCGGCATTCCCCAGCCACTTGATGTAGGAAATGTTCTGTTAGCCAAATATTCTTGCACCAAGTCTCTGGTACTGATCTGCTCAGCTCCTAAATTCCACTTCGGCCAGCTGACAGGGTGACCCTAGTTGCATGTTGCATAAGGGCCGGGTCATTCCGAAGCTCAAACTCAGTGGACTCATGACCATGGTCATTAGCTTCTCCATGTTTTTCTCATCAGCCTTCATATAAAACCATTCATTTTTCCAGTCGGTTGGCCACTTTGTGTGGTAGCTGAGGACTGGTGCCTTCGTATCCTTTCGATACGCAAAATTATAACAACCAAAATTTTTGTGAAGACCATCTGCCCTGGCCTTGGTCTGATAGTGCAACTCGTGCACTCGGCAGAAAGCTTCGGCATCTGGGCTCATCCCTTGGCTTCGAAGGGCACAGATGAAGACACTGAGCCTAACAATAGCGTTAGGAGTCAACTAATGAAGATATATTTCGAAGTTCTTTAGAACCACCCCCATCATCTCATTCAGGGGAAATCGCAGCCCCGCTCTGAAGAAGCTCTTGAAAACCACAACTTCATCCTTCTTCAGCTCTAGGGTAGTCTCTCCTCCAGCAAATCGAATAAGTTTGCTTTCAGCTTCTCCAAAATAGCCCAATTTCATCATCATGGGCATGTCATCCTCTGTCACAGTAGATTTTCCAAAATCAAGATGACTGGGCTTCGTTGGGATCAGAATGTTGTAGTCTTCTTCGCTCTCAGCATCTTCGCCCTCAATCACAGTCTGCATAGCTTCGACATTAGAAGTACCTTCGTCAGCTACAACAAGATCTGATCGTTTCATTACTTCTGAAATTAGTGTTGTTTCAGTGGCCTCGGCTTCTTCTCCCTCATGAGATACCCTTGCAGTTGATCGTACTCTGGCCATTTTGATGGATTGATACAAGTTTGACGAAGCTAACCCATCTGACGAAGCTAACCTTAAACGATGAAGTGTTCACTTGAAAGCACAGTGCAGAAAGCTTTGGCTATGGTTAAATTTTTTAACAGCACAACAGTGCAATTGCAATGAATGTTGTGATAACTCTTTACAAACCTGTCTGTTTATATAGTGCTATAGGTGGGAGGGTGAACCGCCAGGTCGCCTGCACTCGCTGAATGTTGGACCACTCGACGCTTAAAATATTATAATCATTTCTCGGCAACGAGCTCAGGCAAGGTGTTTTTCGGACCTTCGACATTCTGAAGCCTTTGAGTTTTTCACGGGTCATGCTCGTTACGAAAAACGATCTAGCACCACGAAGGGGCTACTGTTGGGGGCCTTCTTCTCTGCCGAAGGTCCTATAAGCAAAAACACCTTCGACAAGATGACATGTGTTGGGGGCCTTCGGCTTCCGAAGGTCCTCAAAAACATGATTTAACAATGTTTTCCAAGTGGAATATGTGAACAGGTATCTTCGGAATCGGGTCATGAGTACACAAGAGTATGGTCAGTACGAAGCCTGAGCGAGACGGAAAGCGATTATGACAAAGGATGAAAATGACCACGAAGTTGTGCGTAGAAAAGCTTCGGCATGATAGCAGAGAAAGGGAACCGACCTAAAGATGAAAAGGCAAATTAGACCCCGAAGAATTACTATAGATTTATTGATAAATGTAAAGGGCACAAATGTAATTCTACACGGGCTGCGTCCCTTGCCTATAAATAGATGAACAATACTCCTGTATTGTTCACGCTGACTCAGCATTCGCCTTTTTCGCATCACGCGTGTACCTTTACTTTCCGTCAATCCGAAGGTACATTCATAATTTGTTATTTTGGAAATGATAATGCAAATAAATATAAGTTGATAATAATATTTAAATTATTCTTCGTATTTGATATATGGATTATTCTTTATTGTATACCTAACTTGCGAAGGTTCTTTCCCTCATAACCTTCGTCCGGATTTCATTATGTCCGAAGGGATATAATGTCTTGAAGGACGAAGGATTTTAATATTTAACACTCTTTATGTTGCCTTGTTCTTAATTCCTAGCATTTGAGAACAAGTCCCCAACATTGGCGCCCACCTCCGGTGAACTCACTTCCATTTTTTGAGTTTTGAACACCTTCGGCAAGCATCACCTTCGTCATGCCACCAAAGAAACCTTCAGCAACAGGGGTTGCCGCTCTGCAGCCGCTAGATCCCAATCAGGATGTCCTTTCTCTTAGGGAGGCCCGAAGCCAGAAGAGGAAGGCCACCAGTCCGACGCCTCCGGAGGACGAATTGGATCAAGAAATCCAAGAAATCCAAAACTTGGAGATGCTCCATCAACAGGTCCAACGCAAAAAGGAAAAGATGGCTCGTCTAGCTGATCTACAAAGGCAGATAGACGAAGCCTCTGAAGAAGTTCGTCATCTTGTTCAAGATGACCAGAACCGAAGGCCTCCGCGCAGAGAGCTTCATCAGGAGGGCTTCTACAACGAGGACGATTGGTATGAAGATTTCCATCATGGAAATTTTGCTTTTGATGAGACTTCTCCTCTATCAACAGAACTGCAGGCTACACCATGGCCCCAGTCCTACAAGCCACCCCAACTCCCCATGTACGACGGTCATTCAGACCCAAAGCAATTCTTGATGAGTTATGAAGCAACCATATCTTCATATGGTGGCAATACTGCAGTCATGGCAAAGTCTTTTGTCATGGCTGTCAGGAGTGTTGCACAAACCTGGTACTCCTCTCTTCGGCCAGCAACAATCACCTCATGGCAAAAGCTGAAGGATATGCTGATAACCAACTTCCAAGGGTTTCAAACGAAGTCGGTCACTGCTCAAGCCTTATTCCAGTGCACCCAGGACCACGAAGAATACCTTTAGGCGTATGTCCGAAGGTTCCTGCGTCTGAGGGCACAAGCACCAATAGTGCCCAATGAAATTGTCATTGAGGCCATGATTAAGGGGCTTCGGCCTGGACCTTCAGCTCAATACTTTGCCAGGAAGCCTCCTCAAACTTTGGAGAAGCTGCTCCATAAGATGGATGAGTATATTCGAGCTGACAATGACTTAAGCCAAAGAAGGGAGGAAGCATACAGGTTCTCCGAAATGACCAGGGGCTTCGGAGGAAGACTTCATCCAAGGCACGTCAGGTCAATTCATAACTCTGCTCAGAGTGATGATAGAGGGAGTCAACAGCAAAGACCGCAGTACTCCTCACAAGCTTCGGGGCAGCAGCAAAGCTCTTTTCGGCCACCAGCTCCAAGGGGCAGAGGCGCCAGGGGCTTCGGAGGAAGATTTGGGGATCAGCCAAGGAAATTTTATTGTCTATTCTGTGGTGAGGACAAGGGCCATACCACCAGGATGTGCCATGTTACCATCCAGAAGCAAAAGGAGATAGCAGAAGCTGCAGCACAACAGAGTCAGCCGAAGCAAGTCATGCATACTGCTTCGTACCATTCGCCTTACATTCCAGAATATGTAGGCAACCACCCTGCAGCTTCTGTTGCTTCGGCAAGCCAACCACAAGTATCTTGGCAACAGCCTCCACCTCCACCACCAACGCAACACGGCCAACAGCCAGAAGGGAGCCAGCACGCTCACCTTCAGCGTGACTTCAGAGAAGGGTCCGAAGCTTGCACAGTTAATAGCACTGTGCCAGAGTCGAAGCATATTTACTGACAAATATCCTACCCCGACAGCAGTTTTTCGCATTTAGTGTTATTTTCTTTTTTAAGAAACACTTATGGGAGCTTTAAGTGCTTTTTTGTCGTTTTTAATCCCTTGTAACAGTTTAGCTTTTTACCATAATGAAAATATATCTTCTCCACAGGCTTAAGTTGCCGAAGCATAAGAATTTATGGTGATAAGGAGGACCTTCGAATTGTCAAAAATTTTGTTCTAAGGAACACATCGTAATTTAGTCGAAGCAGCAAAAAGTCGTTCCTAAGGGAACGCAGAGTAAGTTTTTTGCTCAAAAGTCGTTCCGAAGGGAATGCAGAGCTTACAGCGAAAAATAAACGCTGATTCCGCTGAAAGTAAAAGGCGAAGAAGCTCCTAAGGGAGGCTTACAGCGAAAAATAAACGCTGATTCCGCTGAAAGTAAAAGGCGAAGAAGCTCCTAAGGGAGGCTTACAGCGAAAAATAAACGCTGATTCCGCTAAAAGTAAAAGGCGAAGAAGCTTCTAAGGGAGGCTTGCAGCGAAAAATAAACGCTGATTCCGCTGAAAGTAAAACGTCGACCTTCGGCAAATATCACTTTGCATAACATCACATCATTACATCATTCGCATAGCATAACATCATACATCATATTGCATCAAAAATGCAAAGAAGGGGATCCCAGTATCGATATTCGAAAATTGTTTCGAAGGAAAAGTGGCAAGGCACAAAAAATAGCTATTGAAGAGTTATACTTCCGTCAAATGGAAACATTTATTGGTTATTAATTTTACGAGGATTGGTTGCTGATCATATGAGAACACGGATATTATTTACGAAGCATGAAAAGAAGGGAAGGTGTTTTTTTTCGCCGAAGGCTCAAAAACAGTATGTATATGAAGTTTCATGCATCGTAAAGAAAAGAACCATAAAAAGTTTATATATTACATTCAGAGTTACAAAATATTACACATTATATTCTAAATGTTTTTACAGCAGCATCTAATCTTCCCTTAGAACTACTTCTGCAGCTTCGTTTAGTAGCTGATCAACAACTTTATCCATGATGGCTTCGGCCATTTTCCTAATTTTGTCATCCCATTTTGCGTGGGAGCCCACAGATGGTTCAGCAGGTTCTGAGGGAGAAGATACGGCTATATTACTATTACAAACCGTGAACAAGTTCGAAATCAAAAAAATTACAGCAAAGAGTCAAAAACCATTATTCAATACCTATTTGCCCTTTGGGCTCTGCACTTCTCTCAGCGGCCCCTGCTAATTTTCTAGCGTCATGAATGCCTTTTTGCTTTTTCGTATAATCTCTTGGGCCATTTCCCGGCCACCATTGTCCCAGATGTCGGTGAAAAATTTTCCACCGACCAGGCTTGCTTCGGCCGAGGGGTCTTTTATATCTTCGGAGGATAAAGCGGCTTCGGATTGTGCCAAAAGCTTCACATGCTCACAGCCTTTCCTCTCCAAAATGGTAGCAATCTCCCTGGCACCCGAAAAGGCACATATGTCTCCGCAGCTATTCAAAATTTCTTCAAAGGCCTCAGCTTCATGACTGATCCATTCGATTGGGCCCTCGGGGTCACCTTTATGAAGTTTTCTTCACTTGAAAAAGCGCCAACGTTGGCGAAGCTGGTCTTTACTTTTTTAACACATGCTATAGATTTTTCATAGCATCTTTTCTTAGATGCACGAAGCTCTTCAACGCTTTTTTCCAAATGGATTGCCCATTGTTCACTAAGTTCTCATTACGTTTCTTCAAGTGTGTGTTCCTCTTTAGCTCTGGCCAGTTGTTTTCGGAGATCTTCAATTTCACGCCTCTGAGCCTCAGCTTGAACTTTAAAAGTAGCTTCGTCTTCTTTTATTCTATCTATCAATGAATGCAATATTTTATCTTTTTCGAGACCTTCGTTCCTTAGTTCAATTACTTCGGAACGAAGGTTGCTCAGGGCCATAACACACCCTTCGTCTTCGGCATCTTTTTGGGCCCTGAGGGCATTGCTAAGTATAAGGCCCTGCAAAAAGAAAAATGTGAGTGCGACCATAAATTTAAGCAAACGAAAAATTTTGGTTTCAAGAAAAAATACGAAAACCTCATTCTCTGTACCTTTAAGCTATTATATGCCAGGTTGTCGGCTAGCTCGTTTTTTGACAGCACCAAGAGCCCGTCTTCCAGTGTTGGGAATCCGAAGCTCTTACTCATCTCCCGACAGACAGAAATCTCCTTGCTGTCAGGGAGACAATACAAAAAGTCTTCTTCCCCACTGCCGTTGAATATCAACGCCCCCTTTGGATATTTCAATTTGTGGGCGTAGTGCTAGGCCTCTTGCTGTTCTTTTTTAGTCAGCTTTTTCCCCGAAGCATGACGAAGGATATAATCAAAGGTTTCGGAAGATGCTTCGGGGGCGGCAGTACCAGTTTCTTCAACTGAAATTTGTTCTGTTGTTTCTGTCTCTTCGACTTCCAAGGATTTCACCTTGGTGGGCTTCGAAGGCCCAGCTTCAGTCTCAGACTGATGTTTTGAGGTTTTGGCATCAAATGCTTCAGTATGTGCTTCGGAAGATTCAACAGTTTTCTTCGGAGTTGTGCTTGAAGACTTAATTGTCTCCAAATCATCCAGCACATTAACCATCCTTTTTCTTTTTGGGGTCACTGCTGGCCCCTTTTGGCTTTTTGTTGTCTCAATTTTTGCTGAAGGACTTAGAATTTCGGTTGTCTTTGTTACTTTAGCCCTCGGTTCTAATATTTTTTCCGTCATTGGCACTTCGGCCAGCCCTACAATATTTGGCAGGGGAGTCGGTTCTTTAGCTTCGGTGGCCGAAGAGGTCTCACCGGCAAACTCAGGCACTGTGGCCGGTTCAATATAACGTGGCCGGTGTGTGAGAACCTTTACCCTTTTCCTCTTCGGTGCCGGCTCGCTAGGAGCGGCTGAGGCAACTTCCTTCGCAGAAGATGTATTCTTTCTTTTTTGACCCCACGTTGGATAACGGTAGTTGGGGTAGACAAACCCAATTGCATCAAATACTCGGTTGAGTCTCTTTTTCTTTCGGCCTCCAAAGGCCGCTGACAGTGCAGTGTCTTCGGCCTTCGAGTATAATCCAAGCAATTCATCACTTACGGTCTCAATACTTTTTAGCCAGTCATCATCTGGCTCGACGAATTTATCTCCATATTGGAATGTGTATTTTAGCCTAACTAATCCACCTTCGTCAGTTTCTCTAACGGTCTCCTTCGGCATTTCCCACTTTTCTACAAGTGGCCATATTCTAAAGGCAATGTGTTCTTGGACCAAATCCCTTGTCCCAATAAAAGAGCAAACCACGCCGAAGGCTCTCTGGCATTCTTCGGCTGCTTCATTCATTTCTACCTTCGGCCTCCGAAGGCCGAAGCGTTGCCAGATAGGGCGCATAATGATACCTTTAATATCTTCCCGTGCTTCCAAGTCATTCTTCACATAAAACAATTCCGTCATCCAGTCGTCGGGCCACCTCTTTCGAAAGGTTGGCACGGGACAGCTTGACCCAGACCGGGCGCCAAAGCTGTAGTAGCCAAAATTGTTGTGATACTGCTCTTTACCTAGGGTTTTGTCTCATACAATAGCTCATGTATGTTGCAGAAACTTTTTGCATTTGGTTCTAAACCTTTGCTCCTCACGGCCCAGACAAAGATGCCCATTTTTATGATTGCTTCGGGAGTAAATTGATGAAGGTAAATTTCAAATATCTTCAGTACTTCTACGACAAAACCGCTCAAAGGAAACCGCAGTCCGGCCTTTAAAAAGCTTCGGAAGATTACGACTTCATTTTCTTCGGGAGTAGGCACAGTTTTCTCCCCTTCGTCTGCCCTCACAGTAGACATGTCTCGAAAGTATCTTCCCCTCATGTTGTCAAGATGACTCTGTTTAATGCTCGATTTTCCGAAGACTGTGTGACTTGGTCGCCACGATCGATCTTCGGAGTCTTCACCCCCACTTTCCACATCATAGCTGTCACTGTCTCCAGTATCTTCAGATAAACCCTCCAAAATCTCCCTAGTGATCTTCTCTGTGTTGGTCTTTGCTATTGACTCAATAAACCTGAGATGCATCTCTTCAGAAAGGCTCAGCTTCGATTCAACGACGGCTTTCTTATCTTCAGACATCTTTGTGAACGCCGAGAAAGTGCTCTCAAATCCGAAGCTTAAAAATTTAAAAAGCCAAACAAGCGTTGTTGCGCACAGGCAAAAAGTCGAGTGCGCAAGAGCAGATGGCAAGAAAGCGTGCCAAATAACTCGTGGCAAGCTCTTATTTATACACCTAGTGCGTTGAAAACTGGAGGGTCCCGCTTGTCAATGACTGTTGCTATTCTAGCAAAGGGAAGGTGTTTTTTCGGACCTTCGGCTTAAGGCCTTCGTCCATGTCGCAATATGAATTTATCATTCTAGCAAATTAATATTGCGAGGGGCTACTGTTGGGGGCCTTCGGCTTCCGAAGGTCCTCAAAAACATGATTTAACAATGTTTTCCAAGTGGAATATGTGAACAGGTATCTTCGGAATTGGGTCATGAGTACACAAGAGTATGGTCAGTACGAAGCCTGAGCGAGACGGAAAGCGATTATGACGAAGGATGAAAATGACCACGAAGCTGTGCGTAGAAAAGCTTCGGCATGATAGCAGAGAAAGGGAACCGACCTAAAGATGAAAAGGCAAATTAGACCCCGAAGAATTACTATAGATTTATTGATAAATGTAAAGGGCACAAATGTAATTCTACACGGGCTGCGTCCCTTGCCTATAAATAGATGAACAATACTCCTGTACTGTTCACGCTGACTCAGCATTCGCCTTTTTCGCATCACGCGTGTACCTTTACTTTCCGTCAATCCGAAGGTACATTCATAATTTGTTATTTTGGAAATGATAGTGCAAATAAATATAAGTTGATAATAATATTTAAATTATTCTTCGTATTTGATATATGGATTATTATTTATTGTATACCTAACTTGCGAAGGTTCTTTCCCTCATAACCTTCGTCCGGATTTCATTATGTCCGAAGGGATATAATGTCTTGAAGGACGAAGGATTTTAATATTTAACACTCTTTATGTTGCCTTGTTCTTAATTCCTAGCATTTGAGAACAAGTCCCCAACAACATGCAAGCAGGTGTGACATGAATATGTATGTCGAAGCTACAATTGAAAGATCTTCGGCATGATGACATGCTTGAGACGAAGGATGGTATCGACTTAGAGAGGAAAAGACTGCATAGTCCCTGATAGTTTGTTTCATGGTTGTGGTTAGTTATCAAGTACATGAATGTAATTTTATCTAGGCTGTGTCCCGTGCCTATAAATAGATGAACAGTACCCGCGTACTGTTCATGCTGACTTATAATCACTCACACGTCACTCTCGGACTTTTACCTTCTGTAAAAGCCGAAGGTACAAATGTAATTTACTATCATTAATGTTTGTTTATGATTATATAATGACAATATGAATATTCTAAAGATTTAATATAATCATTCATGCTCTTTTATATTTCATATGTCCCTGTTTATATTCTTATATATTGAAATGACGAAGGTATGTCCTTCATGATCTTCGTCCGGAGTTCATTATATCCTAAAGGAGATAATGTTACAAAGGACGAAGGTCTTTAACCATTAACATTTGGGTTGCCTTGTTCTTGATTCATAGCTTTTGAGAACAAGTGACCAACACCTGGCCCTCCTCTCTTCCCTCTCTGTCTTTTTCTCTATCCACCAGTGAAGGTCTCTCCGCACTCTTTGAATTCAAATCAAATTTCTGTTCAAATCCTTTGAATCTTGTGCATGGATGTGTGCCCTAGTGCTCTTTTGAATCCCCCTGTAGGTTCATAGCTCCTTAGGGAGGGTTTCATCACCTCTAATAGCCATTCCACCAAAATTCTAAAACCCCGCACGCCACTTGCTCGGTGAAATGTCCAAACCAGTAAAAATTGCTCAAATCGATCCCAGGTTTTTCCTGCACCTTCATATCACCTCAAGTAACATTTTCACCAAATTTCACGCCAATCTGATATCCCAGACATCAGTTTTCTCTAAATTCCCCTTTCTAACGCTCGATTCCGAGCCGAGTGCCACAAATTCACTTTCTTCGCCTAAATTCAAACCAAACGCACACTTCTCTCATATTTACTCATATAAACCTACTCGTGAAGTATCGGCTCAATTCCAAGTCATTTCATGCCTCAATTCCAATTTCAAACCTCCTATGGAACTATTCCTCGCTCAAACATCGTTTTCGTGTCGTTTTACCTCTATATCTCCAAATCACTCAGTATCTGTGTCATAACTCTCTGTGTATGTATTTATTCACATTTCATATACTTATGACTATGTGACTAATACGTGCTCACCTCTTCTGTCATTTTAGTGATTTCGCCTGCCCGTGTGCCTATCTCCTGTCCTGCCTGGATTCTCGATCTCTCGTGAGATTTCTAGGTACCTATCACTTCGATTATGATCTTATCTACTGCTATCTACTCGTGCTTAGCCTTTCTCTCTTATGTAGCACTTAGGTCAGGATGGTGCGCATGAAGAATGTGTCAGCGCTAGGGGGAGGAGACGATGAGGACCCTCCTCGCCCCTTTAGGCAGGTCAAGGGCAAGACCGTGTACTTAGAGCAGCAGGAAGGCCACAAGAAGCGGTGTCTAGATAGAGCAGCTCGAGCAGCTCTTGCAGCGGCAGCAACAGCAGAGCAGGTAGAGCGAGGTGGACAGCTACAGATCTCGTCCGACTAGATTGCATACAGAGTTCGTCGACTCCCGTCTCGGCCTCGCTCCTCCGCTCCCTCTACACCCACCATAGCACTACTCCACCTCCCACTTCGCCAGCTCCAGTCGCTCCAGAGCCATCCACTACTTCCGCCATACCCACCACCTCCACCACTCTCGCTTCCACTGTTCCTCCTCCTGCTCCCATTTCCGCTCCACCCATTCCTCCAGCCCGCTTCTAGGAGCGAGACGAGACCGAGGTGTGACCATTGGTTGCTGATCCTCGTCTGGTTGATCTTCAGCGTGCTACTGTAGCCCGAGTATGTTGGTTCAGACACGTAGCTGTGGAGTCTTGGCTACCTGCTCAGAGGAACCCTGCAGTGGCAGATTTGTTTAGCACCAGAATTCAGGAATCATTCTTTCAAGCTCAGTTGTCAACACAGATCGCCCTGTGAGCGCACCGGCTATTGGATCTACCCACTTTTATGCTAGCAGTCGGTGCGGATTCTGAGGTGCACCTCTCCTATCTGCCTGGACTTCTCACTCTACTGACTACGAGCGGCAAATATGTTGAGGAGTGAGTCCAAGTGTTTTATGCTTCAGTGTGGATAGACCCGGACCACCAGTGGATGAGGTTCCGTTTTGAGCGAGAGGATGTCACTATTCATGCCAGCCAGATACGCTAGCTATTTGGATTTCCAGAGTCATCGACTCGCCTTCACAGTCTGTGCTATGGCACATCAGATCCTCCTCGACGCCCTCACGCCGGAGTCGCTCCAGCCACAGCTCACATTGTGGCCCTGTTCAGACCGCCCTTCACCAGCTAATTTCACCTCTGCAGCGAAGTACTTATATAAGGTGATGAGACGGACACTACTGCCTTGGATGGGTTATAGAGAGACCACCACTCACATTCAACTCTGGCTACTTGGTGCTTTGATTTCTCACTTGGAGTTTGACGTGGTTGATTTCCTTATCTGTGAGATTGAGGACACAGTGTTAGATGGTCTTCGTGCTCGCTGATAACTGTCGTATGCACACTATCTCTGTTTCATCTTCGCGCAGCTGATCCGGTCGCCTCAGTTCCAGGGCACCCTCGAGGCCTCATGCCTTTAGTTTTGATCTTATCGTCCATCCCCTGAGGACCCAGTGCCAGTACCAGATCTAGTGCCAGACACTCAGGATGAGGATGAGGCATTCAGACAGTTTGAGACCTAGGGCACCGCTAATGATGATGATTTTGGGATCCCGCCACCGCCTCTTGTGCCTCCACGCTCACATGATCATGAGGCAGGGAGTTCCAGTGCTACCCCTGCTGCCCCTCCTACCGTTGACCCTACTCTGGCTACGATACTTCAGTCTCTTACACAGTAGCAGGCTCTTCTGGCAGTCGAGCAAACTCGACAGGCAGCGATCCAGCAGCAGATGTCTGAGAGGATGCTCTCTATTTTCAGACGATTTAGGACAGACAGGACACTCTGCAGCAGTAGCTTTTGGCCAATAGGGCTGAGCACCGGGCCTTCATGACTCACATTCTTCAGCATACCGGTGTTCAGCTCCCTCCTGTTCAGTCTGCACCCCCTCCAGCTCTTTAGGCAGCGATTGTGCCAACCATTCAGGCAGGACCCCCACTACCTTCATTTGGTCCTTCTCCCTCTCTGCTCCAACCGGTCACCCTGGATTTTTCGTCGCTGGTTATCGGATCCGTTAGTGTTCAGCCGTCAGTGCCACCAGCGCCTGTTGTTACCACTGCTGCTGTGGCGGTATCCGTGACCTCTTCAGCTCCGGTGGATCCTGCAGCGCAGCCTCAGTCTGAGTCAGTACCATCTCCAGCTTCTACGGCAGACTTTGACCCCCAGCTGGTGTTTGCCCTTTTGCCACGACCGCGACCGGATGTGCCCCGTCCTCCTACTTCCTCCTCTGGTTTGTAGGTTCGAGTTACCCTTTTGGTGTTTGACACCAAAGGGGGAGAGATATGAGAGTTGTGAGAGCTAGGGGAGTTAGGGAGTTAGTTGAGAGAGTCTTGTGTATTTTGATGTAATATATGTGCTTGATACTCTCTGTACTAGCTCCACTTTTGTATGACAATTTTACTCACAAACTGTATAATATGCTCTTGATGCTTATTTTGACTGTGTGTGTTTTGTGTTTTCACCTAATACATTATCACCAGTCTTTTAATTCTTATTCATCGATTTTATTTCATTCTTATATGAACAATAAACTTACGTCGTGTATGGACCCATTCTTATTATTATTTTACACGCTCTTTTTGTCAAAATTATTGAGTATAACTAACAATCTTCTATATTGATAGAAAACAAACAAACTACTCTCACACTTTTGTAGGGTTGTCATCAATCACCAAAAAGGGGGAGATAAAAAGCATCTAGGCCCCTGGTTGGTTTTAGTGATTAATGACAACGTAATATTATATGTGACTAATGTGTGTTTTGTAGAGACAAATAGTAAGTTAGGTTGCATTACAGGAAGATGTACTACAACGGTAAAAACAATCCCTAAGATAAGAACTTGAAGTGACGGCTGAAACAACGAAACAAAAGATGAAGGTCTTCGTATTCCGAGTGTCAAGGAGTTGCGGACACTCGGTATAGAGTTAGGTCTTCTATTTTGTTTTAGTCGTACTATAAAGAGGGGTTGTCGATGAGTAGTTTGACCAAGAGAGTTCTAGTGTAGTGTTGGTGCATATTCATACTCACATATAATGCTAGGTGTCACTCTAGAACATACGAGTTAGAGCGAAAACAGATTCAAAAAACAGAACTAAAAAAACTTAGGGTTTCTGGCCTAGGGGCACCGGACTGTCCGTTGCGCCCTCTGTCAGTGGGGCCAGCCTGGCCCGGGGAAGACCTTTCCCTCCACCAGAAACCCGAGAGCGCAGAGTTAAGAAATCAAATTTTAGCCGGCACATCGGACTGTCCGGTGTGCACCGGACAATAACTGTTCACTGTCCGATGTGCCAACTACCCAACGGCTAACTGTCAGAACTAGCCGTTGGAAGTGACCGTTGGCGCACCGGTGGCGCACTGGACTGTACGGTGCGCCTATGCGCAGCCAGGGTTGGTAACGGCTAGTTGCTGGGTGAGGGCTATTTATACCCCCTCCACCCACCATATTGAATGTCTTGCTGCCCACATTTACTCTCATACATTGCTAGAGCATTGCAAGCACCACAAAGCTTAGTGAAGTGATTAGAAAATCTTAATCCCGCATTTGGACCTCATTAGTGCTAGCGAGAGCCATCTAGAGCACACACCGCATGCATTAGGCTTCTCTTGGTCAAGTGAAAGTCCACTACTTGTTACTCTTGGTGATCAGCATCACCTAGACGGTTTGGTGGCATTGGGAGCTCAGTGATCACCTTGGAGGACTTGTTGGTGACTCGGCTCGTGATTGTAAGCGGTCATGAGGGATCCACCACGCCGGAGTGGCAAAGGATCATCTCATAGTGAGCACTTGGTTCTTACGAGGACCAAGGGGGAGCGATACCCTTGCGCGGGTGCTCCAACGAGGACTAGGGGAGAGTGCCGACTCTTCGATACCTTCGGAAAAATTGGAGGAGTCTTCTAAACTTTGCTTTACATTACACACTTAATTCAAGTACTTTACCTTGTGAATTTGTTTAGCAAGTAGTTGAAGTATTATCTTAGCATTGTTGTATTTCTAGTAGTGTTCTCTTATTGCTAGTTGTTGGGGTGAAGTTGGGCTCTTGCTTAGGGTTTAATTATTGTTGATTTTTAGAAAAGTCCAATTCACCCCCTCTTGGGCATCGTGATCCTTTCAATATCTTGATTTTTAGTTAAACTAGTCAGTTGGTCGTGCGTTGCGATGGCTTACAACAATACCTACGTAAACTATCTACAAAAAATCTTAGGATTTTTTATTGATTGTCTCTGCTCTCCGTATAATATATTTTGATTTGGCTAACTGGTGTTATTGTTTACTCTATCCAATATGTCTTGATATAACACGGCTAATGAAGTGAGCGATTAGAAGAGAGTTTACAACGACTGACTCACAGAACGAACAGAGATTATAGAATGACATAATTCCACCATACATAGACCAAATAAGAGAAAGTTTGTGAGCTCAAGTTTCTAAAATAAGTCACATGAACTCAAACTTATAAAAAAGATAGATCAAAATATGGAGTGGTTGCTAAAGTCAGGCATCAATAAAAATTGGATGCGCTCCATATAAATTATGCTACTTCGTAGCAATTACTAACGTTTAAAACCAACAAATAACCTTTAATTTTAATATTAGTGTGACAAACCATTGTTGCTTCATTCAATTCAGCAACCTTAAACACCATGAAATCTATTGCACCAATGTGGTCTCAGAAACGACCTAATGCTTGCAAGATCCAAGAACATCATGTCGTGCTTGGGCTGTAGCCTCGGTCCGTAGTGCTGGCCCAGCTCGACACGATTTTTTTATTTTACAAAAAATATATATACATATATACAATTTATATTCAATATTAAAAACATCTGAGTATGATGTTCTATTGGTTAGACAGCTTCACACAGTGTCTCTCGCCCTTCTTTCATCAGGACATGGGTTCAAACCCCACCTTCTACACCTTTTTTAACATTTTACGCTGATTTAGTCAAATGAATCGACGAATCGACACAGTCAGCAGCCCGACATGACCTGCCTAGTCAGAGCTGTGGCCCGCGGGAGTCTGGTCCGTGCCTATCACGCCCGGATTTTCTATACTACTATACTTAAAGCACCAGTTTCAACGGCCGTCCCGCGTCATTTTTATATAAATAACCCCTCATAGGTATTTCAAATTAATCCATTGCACGGCTATAGATGGCCAAACAACGGGCTGGCATGGGCCAGACGCCCGCGGGCCACAAATTTGGCTCATGCACGTCATGCCGGCCTGCTGACTGTGCCGAACCAGCCTGTTAGCTCGTTGACCTATTTAATTAAATCAGCGTAAAATGTTAAAAACGGTGCAGGAGGTGGAGTTCGAACCCATGCCTTGATGGAAGGACGGAAGACACTGGGTGAAGCTGTCTAACCAGTAGAACATAATGCTTAAATGTTTTTAATATTGAATATAAATTGTATATATGTATATACGTTTTTTTGTAAAATAAAAAATATATAATCATGTCGGGCCGGTCCAGCACTACGAGCCGAGGCTATAGCCCAAGCACGGCACGTCATTATTAGCTCTTGCAAGCATTAGGTCGTTTCTGAGATCACATTGGCGCAATGAACTCTATGATGTTTGAGGTTGTTGAATTGGATAGAGAAACAATGATTTGTCACACTAACAGTAAAATGAAAGTATATTTGTTTGTTTTAAACGTTAGTAATTGCTACGAAGTAGCATAATTTATATGTAGCGCATCCAGTTTTTATTGATGCCTGACTTTAGCAATCACTCCATAATTTGATTCATCTTTTTTATAAGTTTGAGTTCATGTGACTTATTCTAGAAACTTGAGCTCATAAGCTTTCTCTTATTTGGTCTCTGTATGGTAGAATTATGTCATTTTATAATCTCTATTCGTTCAGTCAATCATTGTGAACTCTCTTCTAATCGCTCACTTCATTCGCCTTGTTGTACCATGACATATTGCATGGAGTAAACAATAATATTAGTTAGCCAAATTAAAAAAATATTAAACGGAGAGCGGAGACAATCAATAAAAAAATTTAAATTTTTTTGGTGGATAGTTTATGTAGGTATTGCTGTAAGCCGTCGTAACGCACGGGCAACCGACTAGTCTATACTATACTTAAAGCACCAGTTTTGTCGGCGTTCCGAGACCGGGGGGTCCCCGAGCCGACGAGTGAGTGTGCCGCGTGCCCCAGCCCAGATGGGTCGAGCGCGTGGGCGAGCGCGAAGGGGGGAGAGAGAGAGCGAGAGGTCGGTGGCCGGAGCCGGGTCGCGACGAGGGAGTCGGAGAATTCCCGCGGCCTTCGTGTTCGTCCCGCGCCCAGGTCGGGTGCGCTTGCAGTAGGGGGTTACAAGCGTCCGCGCGAGGTGAGGGGAGCGAGCGGCCCCGAGAGAGCGCCTGCCCCTGCCCTTCGTCCCCGCGAGGCCAACCCTCTCTAAGAAGGCCCTGGTCCTTCCTTTTATAGTCGTAAGGAGAGGATCCAGGTGTACAAAATGGGGGTGTAGCAAGGTGCTACGTGTCTAGCGAGGGAGAGCTAGCGCCCTAAGTACATGCCAAGGTGGCAGCCGGAGAGATCTTGGCACCCTGTTGGTGTGGCGTCGTGGCTGTTGGAGGAGTAACGGAGCCGGTCGGAGGGACAGCTGTTGGAGTGGCTGGGCCCTTGCTGACGTCCTCCTGCTTTCGTAAGGGAGCTGAGAGCCGCCGTCGTCATGGTCTAGCGGGGCGCCATCATTGCCTATCTGGCGGAGCTGGCCAGATGGGACGCCGGTCTTGTTCTCTGCGACCCGAGTCGGCTCAGGGCAGGGTGATGATGACACTTCCTGTTGACGTGGCGGCCTCGTGTCCTAGGTCGGGCGTCGTGGAGGCTCCTCCGAAGTCGAGGTCGAGTCTGTCCTGCAAGACAGAGGCCGAGCCCGAACTCCTGGGTCGGGCGAGGCGGAGGTCGTTCGGCAGAGGCCGAGGCGGAGTCCGAGCCCTGGGTCGGGCGAGGCGGAGTTCGTCGTCTTCCGGGGCCTTAGCCCGAGTCCGAGCCCTGGGTCGGGCGGAGCGGAGTTCGCCGTCTTCCGGGGCCTTAGCCCGAGTCCGAGCCCTGGGTCGGGCGGAGCGGAGTTCGCCGTCTTCCGGGGCCTTAGCCCGAGTCCGAGCCCTGGGTCGGGCGGAGTGGAGTTCGCCGTCTTCCGGGGCCTTAGCCCGAGTCCGAGCCCTGGGTCGGGCGGAGCGGAGTTCGCCGTCTTCCGGGGCCTTAGCCCGAGTCCGAGCCCTGGGTCGGGCGGAGCGGAGTTTGGTCGCCCGTCGGTCTTACCTTTTGCGTTAAACGCCCCGGTGACTCGGTCGGTTGGCGCGGTGATTTAGTCAGGGTTACTTCTTATCGAAGGCGGGGCCTCGGGCGAGCCGGTGATGCGTCTGCCGTGAAAGAGGAGACCTCAGGCGAGATGGAGTCATCTTAGGGTCGGCTGCCCTCGCCCGAGGCTAGGCTCGGGCGTGGCGTGATCGAGTCACTCGTATGGACTGATCCCTGACTTAATCAAACCCATCAGGCCTTTGCAGCTTTATGCTGATGGGGGTTACCAGCTGAGAATTAGGCGTCTTGAGGGTACCCCTAATTATGGTCCCCGACAAGTTTCAACGGTCGTCATGCGTCATCTTTTTACAAATAACCCCTCACAACTATTTTAAATTAATCTGCTGCACGTCTATAGATGGTCAAACGACGCCCGGCACAGGCTAGACGCGCGTGGGCCACAACTATGGCCCAGGCACGTCATGTCGGCCTGCTAACTGTGTCGGGCCAGCCCGTCGACCTATTTAATTAAATCAATGTAACCAATAGAACATCATGCTAAGATGTTTTAATATTGAATATAAATTGTATATAGGTATATACGTTTTTTGTAAAATAAAAAAATAATCGTGTCGGGCCGGGTCAGCACTACGGGCCAAGGCTATAGCCCAAGCACGACATGACGTTCTTGGCTCTTGCAAACATTAGGTCGTTTCTGAGACCACATTGGCGCAATGGACTACATGGTGTTTGAGGTTGCTAAATTGGATGGAGCAATAATGATTTGTCACACTAACAACAAAATGAAAGGTTATTTGTTGGTTTTAAACGTTAGTAATTGCTACGAAGTAGCATAATTTATATAGAGCGCATCCAGTTTTTATTGATGCCTGATTTTAGCAATCACTCCATATTTTAATCTATCTTTTTTATAAGTTTGACTTCATGGGACTTATTTTAGAAACTTGAGCTCACAAACTTTGTTTTATTTGGTCTCTGTATGATGGAATTATGTCATTTTATAATCTCTGTTCATTCAGTCAGTCGTTGTGAACTCTTTTCTAATCGCTCACTTTATTGGTCGTGTTGTACCAAGACATATTGCATGGAGTAAACAATAACATCAGTTAGCCAAAGCAAAAATTATTATACAGAGAGCGGAGACAATCAATAAAAAATCTTGAATTTTTTTATGGATAGTTTACGTGGGTATTGTTGTAAGCCATCACAATGTACGGGCAACCGACTAGTATACTTAAAGCATTAGTTTCAACGGTCGTCCTACGTCATATTTTTACAAAAAATACCTATATTTCTTCCAAATTAACTCATCGTAAAATATTAAAAATGATACAGGAGGTGAAATTTGAACCCACACCCTGATAGAAGAAGAGTGTAAGAGACTGGGCGAACATGTCTAACCAGTAGAACATCATGCTCAAGTGTTTATAATATTAAATATAAATTATACATATGTATATATGATTTTTTTAAAAAAAATAAAAATAGTCGTGCCGGGTCGGCCTAGCGCTATGGACCGAGGCTACGGCCGAAGCACCACACGACGCTCGTGTCGTACCATCGTTTTCGCCGTCATCGGATGTTCGTTCATCTTCCATGCCTTCGCCCTGTTCTTCCACCCAACCTGCTGCCCCCGTCCACGGTCGCAGCCGCGAGCCAACCGACGCTCGTCGACGTGGGTACGGGATGGGTCGGTCATGCTCCTAGCCTTTCTCCGTGCGTGCCGTCAAGGAGGACATGGTGTCGCCTGCCACGCTTAGGTTATCTTAGTGATGAGGAGTCCAGGTCTGAGATATGGAACAACAAAGGCTCATAGCGTGGCAGCAGTCGGCATATGCTACGGAGTTGGTGGTGGTGTTGTGTCTCTTCGGCAGGTCCAGGGCTAAGAAGGCACTCGTATTCTCTTGTCCTTCTCGAACTGACAGCTGGTGCGGGTGCCTCTTGGTTTAGAGCTGCTCTGGCTAGGCTTCTTTCTCCGCTTGCGTGCTCTCTCCCTATATATCTAGTGGTATACTACCTATGTTGCCTTTAGATGGCTAGATCTTCATCGTGCTCTTCTCCGGCAACGAACGGGTTTGTCCGTATCTTCCCTTCCCCTCCTGCTCTACGAAACCTTGGAAGTGGGGGAGGCAAAGGATGGGGTCTCTAATTTGTTGCCTATGGTACCCGTGCATTCATAAAAAATATTATGCAAAGGGTGGAGACAACCAATAAAAAATTTTGAGATCTTTTTGGTGGATAATTTACATGGGTATTATTGTAAGCCGTCGCAACGCACGGGTAACCGACTAGTAGGATTTAAGGGATAAAGCCGGGTGCGTCTCATATGTGCGTCAAGGAAGAACAACACATATAATAACAGAGTGCAGAGAGATAAATGTCATAAATATCATAAATGTACTTATTACATAGCGGAAGTCTTACAAAATAAATGATAAAATAAAACAAACTATTATTATTTCCTTGGTGCCACAAAGCTGACTGGGAGACGCCACCTAGATCAAGTCGTAAGCTTCAGTGTTAGGCGGCTCCTCTTCGACCACATGTTCTTCTCTTGTGGGGGGTGTGAGACAGCAAGGGTGAGCCCACACATGTTCATCGCTCAACAAGTTGTGGGGAATGATGTGCATGAACTCACCAAAGGTGGGAGTTCATGTGAAGTATAAGGCTGATCAATAAAATAAAAGTTGAAGCTGAGCATTGCTTTTATAAGTTGGTCAAAACTTTATTAGCAATTACTAAGTGTAAGTAAATACCAAACCATAGTAATAAAAGAAATAATAAAATAATCCCGATGCGATGCAAATGACAAATTGAATTTAATTCCACAAATTAATCATGTGAGTGTTCGAGCTGCTAATGACCGTGAGCACGACTAGTACACTAGTTTTATACTATGTAGAGGTTGCGCATCTTTACCCATAAGTCGTGTTACCCATTTGCCATAGGGTTGATCGGACCACATACACCTCTACCAAGGAAGCGAGGCAGGATACCACTACGAGGTCTTTACAAATTTTCACTAGCTTTAGAAAACCCGCTAAAGTTTATAGGAAGCTCCAGTGCAGGGATCCCTCGCCTGACCGCCATCGCAGAAAAATCAACCTAAGGACCTCCCTACACTGATCACTCCCCTATTGCCCTTGCTCCTATCGGGTAAGGTAGTCATCCACTAGCTTTCCTAGTTAATCAGCCAAGGGCGTCCCATACCACCCTTGTGGTAGCACTGTTTTCCCGGGTGGTTCTTCATATTCACATTAACATAATGATCTTATCATGAACAGTAAATAATAAATTGATAACAAAAGTGTGAACATGAGTAATGTATATCTCTATACCCAAAACCACATAAAGCAATAGCATGTACTACCCAAAAATTCAGTGGTAAAACAAGGTATAAAGATAGCCAATCTAGGGTAACCTATTGGGTCCCATCAAAATTAACCTATGCAGATCATTATGATTAATCAAAACATGACTAGGTAAAAAATAGTGATCAAGGGCACAACTTGCCTTCAACGAACTCCTGCTCAGCAGTCTCCACCTGCTGAACCCCTGGATCCTCTGTGGCTTGCTCGTCTACTCGCATCAATACAAACATACATAGTATAGCAACAATTAACATCACACCAAACAATAGAGCAAAATACATGATAATATTCTACGTTCCGTAACGAGATCATAGGAACAAGAACCACTAAATTTGGGGTTATATTTATTCAGTTATGAATTTCTAAAGTTATTAAGTACTTAGAATAGATTAGTTCAAGTGAACAACTTTATTCCAATTTACATGGCTAAACAGTGTTACTAGTGGATAGGCAATATAAATGCAAAATTATTGCAACTAGAATGACTCAATTTGGAGTTAATATGAATTATATAAGTTTTAGGAATTATTTTCGTATTAAAAATCAATTTCTAATATTAATTCTCTATTTTTTACTATTTTCTGAACTGCGCGTCAAATACCAAGAAGCGTAGGGGCTGGCGCGTAAGTTTTTCCCAGACTCAGCTTAATTCCAAGTTGGACTGTGGGTTGATTTACATTCTGCACGGGGAATCTTTTGTAAAGTGCACAGCGAAAGGGTACCGGCTAATCTAAGCTGTTCGATCGCGCGCCAGAGGCCAGGATTAGATCGCGACCTCCACGAATGGGTACGGTAAATCCACTGTTGGATCCTAATCAGATGGCTCTGATTCTATGAGGCTCGATTTAACTTCGTCCCTCTGATTCCTCACCAACAACCCAGATTTAATGCGCCGAAATGGTATGCCTGACGCTAATCCTCGCCGTCCGCGTGCACATCGACGGACAACAACCAGTCACCGCCCGATCCACCGGTCAGACGGCGGCGCCGCCCGCAGCCGTGGTGGCGCAACGCCGGTGAGACCCATGGCCACACCCCGAGGGCCCGAATCACTCGTCCTACTGTGGCTACCTAACCCTGGGGTCGATGCGAACATGCTGGAAGCGAGGTTACCGTGGATTACGCCGTGATGCTCTTTGGTCACGGGCGGCGGTGGAGGATGAAGTCTGGTGAACAATTCGAAGTCGCGTCGGTGGTCAAACCCACACGACTATCTCACGTGTGGACTCCCAGCACTACGGTGGAGCTCCCCGACACGGGCTGCAATGGTGATAGGATTGGATATGGGTCGCGCTGCGCACAGGCAGATCTCACAGCGGCGGAGGTGGCTACGGGTGCACACTGAAAGGGAAATAGGCTTACACATTTTCCTAATTGATTTTGGTGGTTGAATTGCCCAACACAAATAATTGGACTAACTAGTTTGCTCTAGATTATAAGTTTTACAGGTGCCAAAGGTTCACAATAAACCAATACAAGTCAAAAGAAAGGGTTCAAACAAAGGGAGCAAAAGACAACCGAGGGCAGCCCTGGTCTGATGCACCGGACTGTACGGTGTGCCACCGGACAGTGTCCGGTGTACCAGGGAACTCCAACTCCGAACTCGCCAGTCTCGGGAATTCTGGAGGCCGCTCCGCTAAAATTCACCGGACTGTCCGGTGCAGCACCGGACTGTCCGGTGTGCCAGCGGAGCAACGGCTACTTCAGCGCCAACGGTTGTCTGCAACCGCATTGAATGCGCTACAGTGCGTGACAGAGTCAGAGCAGCGCCAGAAGGCGCACCGGACAGTGCACAGTGACTGTCCGGTGCAACACCGGACTGTCTGGTGACCCAGAAGACAGAAGCTCCAACGGTCGAACCCTAACGGTCGGATGACGTGGCTGGCGCGCCAGACAGTGTCCGGTGCGCCATGCGACAGACAACCTCCCAACGGCCACTTTTGGTGGTTGGGGCTATAAATACCCCAACCACCCCACCATTCATTGCATCCAAGTTTTCCACCTTCCAACACATTACAAGAGCTATAGCATTCAATACAAGACACACCAAAGAGATCAAATCCTCTCACAAGTCCTTAGTTCAATTCCAATCAAATAGTGACTAGTGAGAGAGTGACTTGTGTTCATTTGAGCTCTTGCGCTTGGATTGCTTCTTTTCTTTCTCATTCTTTCTTGTGATCAACTCAATTGTAACTGAGGCAAGAGACCAATTGTGTGGTGGTCCTTGCGAGGACTTAGTGTCCCGTGTGATTGAGAAGAGAAGCTCACTCGGTCTAAGTGATCGTTTGAGAGAGGGAAAGTGTTAAAAGAGACCCGGTCTTTGTGACCACCTCAACGGGGAGTAGGTTTGCAAGAACCGAACCTCGGTAAAACAAATCACCGTGTCACACTCTTTATTTGCTTGTGATTTGTTTTTCGCCCTCTCTCTCAGACTCGATTTTAATTCTAACGCTAACCCCGGCTTGTAGTTGTGCTTAAACTTTGTAAATTTCAGATTTGCCCTATTCAGCCCCCCTCGACTTTCAATTGGTATCAAAGCCCGGCGCTTCATTAGAGCCTAACCGCTTGAAGTGATGTCGGGAGATCATGCCAAGAAGGAGATGGTGACCGGCGACAAGCCCGCTACAAGCCACGGGAAGGCTCCATCGGGAGAGTCCCGCAACAAGGGGAAGGATAAGGAATCTTCCTCACAAAAGTCGCATCAGAGTGGCGACAAGAAAAAGAAGATGAGGAAAGTTGTCTACTACGAGACCGATTCTTCATCGCCATCCACCTCCGGCTCCGACGCGCCGTCCATAACTTCTAAGCGCCATGAGCGCAAGAAGTTTAGTAAGATTCCCCTACACTACCCTCGTATTTCTAAACGTACTCCATTACTTTCCGTTCCATTAGGCAAACCACCGGTTTTTGACGGTGAAGATTATAACATGTGGAGTGATAAAATGAGGCATCACCTAACCTCACTCCACACTAGCATTTGGAACGTTATTGAGTTTGGTGTACAGGTACCATCCATAGGGGATGAAGACTATGATTCGGACGAAGTGGCCCAAATCCAACACTTCAACTCCCAAGCCACTACTATACTCCTCGCCTCTCTAAGTCGAGAGGAGTATAATAAGGTGCAAGGGTTGAAGAGCGCAAAGGAAATTTGGGACGTTCTCAAGACCGCGCACGAAGGAGACGAGGTGACCAAGATCACCAAGCGGGAGACGATCGAGGGGGAGCTCGGTCGCTTCATGCTTCACCAAGGAGAGGATCCGCAAGCCATGTACAACCGCTTGAAGACCTTGGTGAACCAAGTGCGCAACCTCGGGAGCACTAAATGGGATGACCATGAGATGGTCAAGGTTATTCTAAGATCCCTCGTTTTTCTTAACCCTACGCAAGTTCAATTAATTCGAGGTGATCCTAGATACACGCTAATGTCTCCCGAGGAAGTGATAGGCAAATTTGTGAGCTTTGAACTTATGATCAAAGGCTCCAAAAAGATCATCAAGCAAGGCGCATCCTCCTCCGTGCCCGAAGCACAACCCATTGCATTCAAAGCAACGGAGGAGAAGAAAGAAGATTCTACTCCAAGTAGAATCCCCATCGACGCCTCCAAGCTCGACAACGAGGAAATGGCGCTCATCATCAAGAGCTTTCGCCAAATCCTCAAGCAAAGGAGGGGGAAGGATTACAAGCCCCGCTCCAAGAAGGTTTGCTACAAATGTGGTAAGCCCGATCACTTTATTGCAAAATGTCCTATTTCTAGTGGCAGTGACAGGGGCGACGACAAGAAGGGGAGAAGAAAGGAAAAGAAGATACTACAAGAAGAAGGGTGGCGATGCCCATGTTTGCCGGGAGTGGGACTCCGACGAGAGCTCCACCGACTCCTCCTCCAACGAGGACGCCGCTAACATCGCCGTCAACAAGGGACTCCTCTTCCCCAACGTCGGCCACAAGTGCCTCATGGCAAAGGACGGCAAAAAGAAGAAGGTTAAATCCAAATCCTCCTATAAATATGCAACCTCTAGTGATGAGAATAATTCTAGTGATGATGAGGACAATTTGCTTACTCTTTTTGCCGATCTTAACATGCAACAAAAGAAAAAAATTGAATGAATTAATTAGTGCTATTCATGAGAAGGATGAACTCTTGGATAGCCAAGAGGACTTCATAATTAAGGAAAACAAGAAGCATGTTAAGGTTAAAAATGCTTATGTTCTAGAGGTAGAAAAATGTGAAAAATTATCTAGTGAGCTAAGCACTTGCCATGATGTCATTGTCAACCTTAGGAATGAGAATGCTAGATTAATTGCTAAGGTTGATTCAAATGTATGCGATGATTCATATGCCAATCTTAGAAATGATCATGCTATTTCTATTGCTAAGATTGAAAAATTAAATTCCTCTCTTGCTAGCCTTAGAAATGAAAATGAAAAACTAATTGCTAAGGCTAATAAATTAGATGTTTGCAATGCTTCCATTTCTGATCTTAGAAGTGAAAATGACATTTTACATGCTAAGATTGTTGAACTAAAAACTTGCAAACCATCTACATCTACCATTGAGCATGTTTCTATTTGCACTAGATGTAGAGATGTTAACATTGATGCTATTAATGATCACATGGCTTTAATTAAATAACAAAATGATCATATAGCAAAATTAGATGCTAAAATTGCCGAGCATGAGCTAGATAATGAAAATTTTAAATTTGCTCGTAGTATGCTTTATAGTGGGAGACGCCCTGGCATCAAGGATAGCATTGGCTTCCAAAGGGGAGACAATGTCAAACTTAATGCCCCTCCTAAAAGATTATCTAACTTTGTTAAGGGCAAGGCTCCCATGTCTCAGGACAACGAGGGTTACATTTTGTACCCTGCCGGTTATCCCGAGCATAAGATTAGGAGAATTCACTCTAGGAAGTCTCACTCTGGCCCTAATCATGCTTTTATGTATAAGGGTGAGGCATCTAGCTCTAGGCAATCAACTCGTGCTAAATTGCCTAAGAAGAAAACTCCTAGTGCATCAAATGAACCTAGCATTTCATTTAAAACTCTTGATGCATCTTATGTTTTGACTAACAAATCCAGCAAAGTAGTTGCCAAGCATGTTGGGGACAAACACAAGGGATCAAAGACTTGTGTTTGGGTACCCAAAGTTCTTGTATCTAATGTCAAAGGACCCAAAACTGTTTGGGTACCTAAAATCAAGAACTAAATTTGTTTTGTAGGTTTATGCATTCGGGGGCTCAAGTTGGATCATTGACAGCGGGTGCACAAACCACATGACAGGGGAGAAAAGAATGTTCTCCTCCTACGAGAAAAACCAAGATCCCCAACGAGCTATAACATTCGGAGATGGAAATCAAGGTTTGGTCAAAGGTTTGGGTAAAATTGCTATATCTCCTGACCATTCTATTTCCAATGTTTTTCTTGTAGTTTCTTTAGATTACAACTTGCTTTCTGTTTCCCAATTATGTAAAATGGGTTACAACTGTCTTTTCACGGATACAGGTGTTACTGTCTTTAGAAGAAGTGATGATTCAGTAGCTTTTAAGGGAGTATTAGAGGGTCAGCTATACTTAGTTGATTTCAATAGAGTTGAACTCGATACTTGCTTAATTGCTAAGACTAACATGGGTTGGCTCTGGCATCGCCGACTAGCCCATGTTGGGATGAAGAATCTTCACAAGCTTCTAAAGGGAGAGCACATTTTGGGAGTAACAAATGTGCATTTTGAGAAAGACAGGATTTGTAGCGCATGCCAAGCAGGGAAGCAAGTTGGCGTTCATCATCCACATAAGAACATATTGACGACTGACAGGCCACTCGAGCTCCTCCACATGGACCTATTCGGCCCGATCGCTTACATAAGCATCAGTGGGAGTAAGTACGGTCTAGTTATTATGGATGACTATTCTCGCTTCACTTGGGTATTCTTTTTACAGGAAAAATCTCAAACCCAAGAGACCTTAAAGGGATTCTTGAGACGGGCTCAAAATGAGTTCGGCTTGAGGATCAAGAAAATTAGAAGCGATAATGGGACGGAGTTCAAGAACTCTCAAATAGAAGGATTTCTTGAGGAGGAAGGGATCAAGCATGAGTTCTCTTCTCCCTATACGCCACAACAAAATGTGTAGTGGAGATGAAGAATAGAACTCTATTGGACATGGCAAGGACCATGCTTGATGAGTACAAGACTTCGGATCGGTTTTGGGCCGAGGCGGTCAACACCGCTTGCTACGCCATCAACCGGTTGTATCTACACCGAATCCTCAAGAAGACATCTTACGAACTTCTCACCGGTAAAAAGCCAATTGTTTCATATTTTAGAGTCTTTGGTAGCAAATGTTTTATACTTGTTAAAAGAGGTAGAAAGTCCAAATTTGCTCCTAAGGCTGTAGAAGGCTTTTAACTAGGATATGATTCAAACACAAGGGCATATAGAGTCTTTAACAAGTCCACTGGACTAGTTGAAGTTTCTTGTGACATTGTGTTTGATGAGACTAACGGCTCCCAAGTGGAGCAAGTTGATCTTGATGAATTAGATGATGAAGAGGCTCCATGCGTCGCACTAAGGAACATGTCCATTGGGGATGTGTGTCCTAAGGAATCCGAAGAGCCCATTCAAGCACAAGATCAACCATCCTCCTCCATGCAAGCATCTCCACCAACTCGAGATGAGGATGAGGCTCAAGATGATGAAGAAGAAGATCAAGAAGATGAGCCGCCTCAAGAGGAGGGCAATGATCAAGGGGGAGATGCAAAAGATCAAGACAAGGAGGGTGAGCAAGTTCCAAGGCCGCCTCACCCAAGAGTCCACCAAGCAATCCAACAAGATCACCCCGAGAACACCATCTTAGGAGATATTCATAAGGGGTAACTACTCGATCTCGTGTTGCTCATTTTTGTGAACACTACTCGTTTGTTTCCTCTATTGAGCCACACAGGGTAGAGAAAGCACTTCAAGATTCGGATTGGGTGATGGCGATGCAAGAGGAGCTCAACAACTTCACGAGGAATGAGGTATGGCATTTAGTTCCACGTCCTAACCAAAATGTTGTAGGAACCAAGTGGGTCTTTCGCAACAAACAAGACGAGCATGGTGTGGTGACAAGGAACAAAGCCTGACTTGTGGCCAAGGGATATTCACAAGTCGAAGATTTGGATTTCGGTGAAACCTATGCACCCGTAGCTAGGCTTGAGTCAATTCGCATTTTACTTGCCTATGCTACTTACCATGGCTTCAAGCTTTATCAAATGGACGTGAAAAGTGCCTTCCTCAATGGACCAATCAAGGAAGAGGTCTATGTTGAGCAACCTCCCGGCTTTGAAGACAGTGAGTATCCTAACCATGTTTATAGACTCTCTAAGGCGCTTTATGGGCTCAAGCAAGCCCCAAGAGCATGGTATGAATGCCTAAGAGATTTTCTTATTGCTAATGGCTTCAAAGTCAGAAAAATCGATCCTACACTCTTTACTAAAACACATGCAAATGATTTGTTTGTATGCCAAATTTATGTTGATGATATCATATTTGGGTCTACTAACGAATCTACATGTGAAGAGTTTAGTAGGATCATGACACAAAAATTTGAGATGTCTATGATGGGGGAGTTGAAGTATTTCTTAGGATTTCAAGTGAAGCAACTCCAAGAAGGCACCTTCATTAGCCAAACGAAGTACATTCAAGACATTCTAACCAAGTTTGGGATGAAGGACGCCAAGCCCATCAAGACACCCATGGGAACAAATGGGCATCTCGACCTCGACACGGGAGGTAAATCCGTAGATCAAAAGGTATACCGGTCGATGATAGGTTCCTTACTCTATTTATGTGCTTCACGATCGGACATTATGCTTTCCGTATGCATGTGTGCAAGATTCCAAGCTGATCCTAAGGAAGTTCACCTTAGGGCCGTAAAACGAATCTTGAGATATTTAGTTTTTACTCCTAAGTTTGGCCTTTGGTACCCCAGGGGATCCACATTTGATTTAATTGGTTATTCCGATGCTGATTGGGCAGGGTGTAAAATTAATAGAAAGAGCACATTGGCGACTTGCCAATTCTTGGGAAGATCTCTGGTGTCTTGGGACCGCCGAAGCCGAGTATATTGCCGCAGGCCATTGTTGCGCGCAATTGCTTTGGATGAGGCAAACCCTTAGGGACTATGGTTACAAATTGACCAAAGTTCCTCTTCTATGTGATAATGAGAGTGCAATCCGCATGGCGGATAATCCCGTTGAGCATAGCCACACTAAACACATAGCCATTCGGTATCATTTTCTAAGGGATCACCAACAAAAGGGGGATATCGAGATTGCATATGTTAGCACCAAAGAACAATTAGCCGATATCTTTACCAAGCCATTGGATGAACAAACTTTTACCAAACTTAGGCATGAGCTAAATATTCTTGATTCTAGGAATTTTGAATGATATTTTGCACACATAGCTCATATATATACCTTTGATCATATCTCTTTCATGTGCTATGACTAACGTGTTTTTCAAGTGCACCTTATGCTAAGTCATAGATTGAAAGGGGAAATGGTGTCTTCGGCGAAGACAAGGCTTCCACTCCACTCCATCGAATTATTCATTCTTCACCGTCGCTCCGCACAAACTCTCCAATTTTGGTATAATCTTCACTCATATATTATTTACCATATGGGGAGAAGGTAGTTTAAGGGCTTATACTTCACTCAAATATCTGTTTTTGGCGATTCATGCCAAAGGGGGAGAGAGTATTAGCCCAAAGCAAAAGGACCGCACCACCACCAATTTCAAAAATGTAGTCTTTCAAATTTGAGTTATGAAAAGAATTTTTCAATTGGTATCTTATTTTTGATATAATTTCAAATTGGTATACCCTCTTCAAAATTAATATCTAAAACCCTCTTGAACACTAAGAGGAGGATTTCATTAAGGGGGAGTTTTGTTTAGTCAAAGGAAAAGCATTTGAAACAGGGGGAGATAATTTCAAGTCTTGAAACTGCTTCTCAAACTCTTATTCGTTTTACCTTTGACTATTTGCAAAAGAAGTTTGAAAAGAATTTCCAAAACAGTTTGCAAAACAAAACATGTGGTGCAAGAGTGGTCCAAAATGTTAAATATGAAAAGAAAGACATCCATGCATATCTAGTAGAAATAGTTATTGGTTTCATTCCAAGCAACCTTTGCACATATATTATGCAAACTAGTTCAATTCTGCACTTCTATATTTGCTTTGGTTTGTGTTGGCATCAATCACCAAAAAGGGGGAGATTGAAAGGGAAATAGGCTTACACCTTTTCCTAATTGATTTTGGTAGTGAATTGCCCAACACAAATAATTGGACTAACTAGTTTGCTCTAGATTATAAGTTTTACAGGTGCCAAAGGTTCACAATAAACCAATACAAGTCAAAAGAAAGGGTTCAAACAAAGGGAGTAAAAGACAACCGAGGGCAGCCCTGGTCTGACGTACCGGACTGTCCGGTGTGCCACCGGACAGTGTCCGGTGTACCAGGGAACTCCAACTCCGAACTCGCCAGTCTCGAGAATTCTGGAGGCTGCTCCGCAAAATTCACCAGACTGTTCGGTGCAGCACCGGACTGTCCGGTGTGCCAGCGGAGCAACGGCTACTTCAGCGCTAACGGTCGTATGCAACCGCATTGAATGCGCTATAGTGCGCGACAGAGTCAGAGCAGCGCCAGAAGGCGCACCGGACAGTGCACAGTGACTGTCCGGTGCAACACCGGACTGTCTGGTGACCCAGAAGACAGAAGCTCCAATGGTCGAACCCTAACGGTTGGGTGACGTGGCTGGCGCAACGGACAGTGTCCGGTGGCGCACCGGACTATCCGGTGCGCCATGCGACAGACAGCCTCCCAACGGCCACTTTTGGTGGTTGGGGCTATAAATACCCCAACCACCCCACCATTCATTGCATCCAAGTTTTCCACCTTCCAACACATTACAAGAGCTATAGCATTCAATACAAGACACACCAAAGAGATCAAATCCTCTCCCAAGTCCTTAGTTCAATTCCAATCAAATAGTGACTAGTGAGAGAGTGACTTGTGTTCATTTGAGCTCTTGCGCTTGGATTGCTTCTTTTCTTTCTCATTCTTTCTTGTGATCAACTCAATTGTAACCGAGGCAAGAGACACCAATTGTGTGGTGGTCCTTGCGGGGACTTAGTGTCCCGTGTGATTGAGAAGAGAAGCTCACTCGGTCTAAGTGACCGTTTGAGAGAGGAAAATGATTGAAAGAGACCCAGTCTTTGTGACCACCTCAACGGGGAGTAGGTTTGCAAGAACCGAACCTCGGTAAAACAAATCACCGTGTCACACTCTTTATTTGCTTGTGATTTGTTTTTCGCCCTCTCTCGCGGACTCGATTTTAATTCTAACGCTAACCCCGGCTTGTAGTTGTGCTTAAACTTTGTAAATTTCAGATTCGCCCTATTCACCCCCCCTCTAGGCGACTTTCACACACGCCAGTGCAAGAGGGTAGAGGGGGAGGAAGAAGGGGTGCACAAAAGTTATATGGCCCACGGAGGGTGTCCAACCAGTAACGACGTCGGCGAGATCCGTGGGAGATGCTCGCCGCGGATCACGCGAGCCCTGTTGACGCAGCTGCGCGAAGGGAAGGGTGACAGGTGGGCCCCAAGTGCAGTAAGGTGAGTGGACGACGTGGGTATGACTCAGTGGTTGTCGGATGGGCCCCATTTGTCAGGGTGGAGCGCGCGGAGGAGTGAAGGGCTTAGGTCGCGCGGTGGAGAACTAGGTTAATGGGCCGGCCGTGAAGTTTCAGCCTAGACGCATTTTTTTATTCTTTTTATTTTCTGTTTCCCTTTTCCTCCTTTTCAAATTCAAACTCATTTCAAATTTAAATTTCAAATCATGTGATAAATTTGTCTTCAGATTATATGGGGAAATTAAGGTACTAACTTTTGGAAATATAATTATATATATATATATTTTATGTAAGTTTTATACTCTTTATCTATTTCTTTTATCACTTCTCTCTCCTCATCCAACTCATTTCCAAATTCTAACTTTCAGGTTTTTAATTTAAATCTCCAACTCATTATTATATTTTTATCCATGTTATTATTGTATTAAATGCACAAACAAAAATCCAATATGATGCATGGTTTATTTGTGTTTTAGTAAAGAATTATCCACTTTTAAACATGATTAGTCACATGTCTCAAAGATAGATGGCAAATCACATAAGGAGATCAACTCTTTTATAGGCTTTATAATTTGGATATTACAGTGCTGGGCCGCTGTTTGGCCATCTATATGTGGAGGTGTGTTTTGGGACGTGGAGGTTGGTTGCGCGGACCGGACGGGCGTGCAGCGGGTTAATTTGAAATAGCTATGAGGGGTTATTTGTAAAAAGATGACGCGGGACGACCATTGAAACTGGTGCTTTAAGTATAGTAGAGATAAAGAGCGGACGATATATGAATAATCGATGGCCAAAAAATAGAATTTTTTTTCTGCATGAAAACAGGAGAATAAGCCCCTTTTTAGAGGCCCCAGCGTGTGGTAGCTGCGTGGAAAATGGCATGCCGCCGTCGACGACAGGACGGCGAGAGAGAGAGGGAGAGAGCTTGAGAGTGAAATCTCCCGTAAACGAATGAGCCGCCAGACGGCGAAATGTGTACGTGAAATCTCCAAAGGGAGACGTCCCCTTCACACATCTCGGTGACGACAAGCGGCGGCGGCATATATAGGCCAAGCTTCAATTCGCAGCATCTCATCATCATGCAGTACGTACGACGGATTGGGATTTGAGCAGGGAAAGAAACAGTGTAGAGTGTGGCCTCTTCCGATCCAAGTCGCGGCTCAGGTTGCTAGCTAGACAAAAGCAAGATTCTCTTCTCTCCGGTAACCCCATCACTGATGTGATGTCACGGCGATCTTACGATCGGTACGTACGGCGTCCGTCCGTCCGTCCATGGGTTTTCTTTCTTTTCTGCAATAATAATTCCGCCGCTAGATGATCGTCATATATATACCAGAACATGAACCTGCAGGTGCAGTGCAGATGCAGTAGTGTACTGTTGAGATTTGCAGGTAGATCGATCACATGACGCGTTACTGTGTGTAATCCTCATCCTGTAGCAAGTACAAAGCATACATCATAAAGGTTGTTGCATTGTACATTCGCATATCAATTGTGGTTAATAATACACATACAGTATAGTATAGTATTAGCAGGATTTTGTTTTCCTAAAAAAAACAATAGCTATGATGCATGGTTCACAGCAGACGACAGTATAGAGATATATAGAGGAAGGAGCGTCAATTAATTGGGCGCAAATAAAGGCTAGCTTGAGGCAGAATTTGGCGGAAACAGCTTTGTTCAAATCAGAAATCTATCAGCGAGCTAACACCCAAAAGGGGAGGAAGGAAACTGCTGCTGCACCCAGTTCTAAGCAACTCCGTCCGATTAATTAACCTGTCCATCTCTCTGTCTGACAAGAAGCTATAGCTCACAACAAGAGGGACATCGATCTCTAGCAGCTAATAATTTGCATTGCTAATAACAAACCATATATACATGCATGGCACATTAAGGTTTTATTTAGGTGCATTCAAGACATCACCTCTGCTGTAAGTAACTAACCTTCCTTCCTTCCTTCCTTGATCAGGCCAGATAGTAGTTAGAAGGACTGAAAAACCGATTATCGATCCAGACAATAATTATTCCAGCATATAATAATGTATACACACATGCATGTGTACGTATGCAAGGCTGCAAGCTAGGGTTGGCACACGACGAAATGGAGCTGATGACGATCTCGATGGATCGTCTTGTTAGGCCGCCACGTTTCAATCTCACGGGATAAACTTTAACTTTCTGTTAAACTTTAGCTATATAAATTAAAGTGCTAAAGTTTAGCTTCAATTACCATCATTAGCTCTCCTGTTTAGATTACAAATAGCGAAAAGTAGCTAAAAAAACTGCTAAAGTTTATCCCGCGAGATTGGAACAGGGCGCGGTCGATGATCACCAACCACATAACATGATCATGATGTGTGTAGTATGGGGCCGGGGGCCCGGGGCCAGCAGGACGGCAGAGCGAAGGCAACATCGCATCGGTCCCGGCCCTTCGCGCTCCTGCCGCGCGCCCGAGACGATGTCGTCGCCGGCCGGCCCTGACGCGGATGCGCCTCGATCGTCGCCGGCCGTCGGCGCAAGCGGTCGATCGGTTAGCGCACGCGCCACGTACGCCTCTTGGCACGGCCACGCGCGCGCGCGCCATCGACCCGACGGCTGGCTGGCTGGTTCGTTGGGTTCCTTCAACGTCACTGGGCATGTTAGTTGCGCGGTGACGCTAACGGGCGGGGGCTGGAGCGAGCTGAGTGTGGAGAGTGTACGCACGCGCGCCGCGTACGTACGGTACGTACTGATGAGTGCATGAATCTTAGCTCCAGTCTTCTTCTTTCTTGCTTGTCCGGCCTGTGCACGTACGCTTCGATCGGGCGAGAAAGAGATTGATGCGTGCATGGTCCTCTACTGGCCTAGCCTAGCTAGCTGGTTCATGCAATGCCCATCTAGCTGTGCCCACAGCCCCAGCAACGTAGACGTACGTACTGACGACGATGCAGATATATACATGCGTAACTAATTAGCCAGGAGCCAATGAGAGATCTGGAGAAAATAATGGTCCTAATTAACTGAACAGCCCTGTACTACTGTGTCTTTGAATCCATGTAATGATAAGCTTGCGCTGCGACCTGCTGATGGCCGCCAGCTGCTGTGTTTCTTGCTCACGCACACGCATGGAGTTAAGACTGGAAACAAAAACGTCAGTTTTCTTTCTACATGTGGCGCCATTATATAATTTTGGCAACTGAGTTAGTTAACCTAGCTAATGACGACGTACGGAACCAGCAGACCATCTTGTATGTTATTAGGTTCCAAAGAAAGAAAGAAAAAAACAAGGTATTTTCCTAATCCTAGCTAGGTTCGGTTGAGGAGGCAGCCATAGCGTTAGTGTGACTAGCTAGCTAGGTTGGTCTCTAACAAACCGAAGAGCTATAGCTAGAGAGAGAGAGAGAGATGCAGTAGAACCGAAGCGATTTCTGGCAGTTGTTTTCGCCATTGTTATCAGCTTCGACTTGGGGGCAAGAATCAACAAGAAGGGAGAAAAAAAAGGACCATATATATATGCATGCATCTTTGTGGGATTTTAATTTCCTCCAATAACCGACAGCGCGCGCGCGCGAGTTGTTGGGTGAGGCATCAGTGCCAGTAGGGAATCATCGGCGTCGATCGTGCTGGATCATTTACTAGGTTGTTCGCTAACAAATTGGAGGGACGATCGGAGAAAAAAAACAATGGGAGATGAAGTACAAGCAAAGCGATTCGTCTTGTCCATATGGCGGTCTAGGAAAAATTTGGAACGAACGGCAGGAATCTGTGAGAAGGGCGTTTGAACAGCCGAAGCCCGAACGTGTGGTCAACAACAACAACAACAAAAAATAACGTTTTCAGACCGCATGTGCGTCTGCAGTTTTGCACGCATATGACTGCAGGTAGCAGCTAGGCTACACGAGTTGCTGCTGCTGCTGCTTAGTAGTGTGGTGGTCAGTTGCACTGGGACAGTGGCGGACACAGCTACTATGTTTAGGATGTACCAGAAAAAATATAAAAAAACAAACAAAAAATTAAAGAGGAATCAATAAGATTGAAACATTGACTACCAAATTCAAGATATAGCACTTACACTACTACACTAACTACTCTTATGTAACTTAAGGTGTGTGGGGACTAGGGTGGGAGCAGCCTGACACAAAGCATGCACTAATAATCTAGCCCTTTTGATATCAGTTATTTCTAGGGCGTGGCCTTGCATTAGCGATCTAATAATAATTATATCAGTTCGTATTTTGCTAGCTATAGCTAGCTAGATTCAGTAGAAAATTTAGGGGTTGTGTTCCCAATGTATTTCACTGTTCAGATGTTCAGCTAATTAGGCCCTGTTTGGGAACAAAGTTTTTGAAAACCACAGTTTTTGAAATACTATACTATACTTTAGTTATGACAATACCGTAGTTTATAATACCGCAGTTTTGAAAACTGAGGTCCAGAGCTAAGTTTAGAATGCCTTAAAACAACTATAGTATTTGCAATACTTCAGTTTTGAAAACAGAGATTTTACCAAGCTTGCCAAACACCATTATGTATATAATACTGTAGTATTTGAGAATACTGCAGTATTCTTCCAAAACTGCAGAAAAACTTTGTTCCCAAACACCCCCTTAACTGCTAGCTCACTCTAGCAATTACATTTAATAGTGGTTCAGAGTCTTCGTACTCTATCAGATATAAATTAATTAAAAGCGAGGAAAGCAAAGATGCAGTGGCATTAGGAGCACAAATATACATATCATGCTCGTGGAAATGTGTGTTAACAGGTCGCTGTCGCAAAGTACTGGCGTGTAGTACGTTTGATTATTATTGCTCGGTGTTAGTTATGGTTGTGGTGTGCCGATAACGTTTTTCTAAGCAGGGACCAGAGAGAGTAGTAGTGATGCGTGATTGATTTTGATCTTGATTGATTGAGGCATATGACTCACCATCTACGATGTGCCCATCTATCTCGACTCGACTCCAGCGCTTCCATATCCCTTTTCTCTCTTCCTCTCTCTCTCTCTCTCTCTCTCTCTCTCTCTTCTATCTTTTGCTTACGCCGGTAGCAAGCAACCCCCCTGGCCATGGCCTATGGGTGAATAAACATAATGTTCAGAGGAACAGTGCTCTGGAGACTTCTTCTTTTTAAAAAAAAAATATTCAGAATTTATATCTCTTTTTGAACTCTAGGGTGCAGTGGTGCTGTAATAGCCCCACCTGACCAAAAAAAAAAGGCACATTTTTGTTCAGTTCCTGGCATGGACGATATTGAGTGCAATAATTCGTGCATCATTATATGAGAAGGGTAATAACCAATAGGGTTCACAATTTCGGTCCAAAGTTCTCGAGATTTCTTTTGATTTCGGTAGGGACCATAAAATATTTCCGAAATTTACCGTTTTCCGCCAATGTCATTAAAGAGAGTTGGTTATGAACGAACTGACTAAAGAGTTAACTAGGCACAAGTTGTAACCAACTATAATTAGGAGCGAGTGAAGTTTGAGCTATTACAAGGGTGGCATTAATCTCGTCTTGAATTATGATGTGGCAAAAGGATTAAGACACATGCATTATATATCAAGGTTTTGTTGATATGATCTTTGTGTGTATAGGGGATTCAATATGTGTTGCTAGGCGCTGCTATTGACTGATGGATCACAAAATGGTTTTCGATCATAGGTGTCTACACATTAACCTAACGGGCCACACACACTGAATGGAGAATTTTGCAAACATGGCATCGCCTACGGCGGGCTTTAGAAATTTGGCACCGCCATCGCGGCAATTGAAATCGTGGCATTATAATCCTTCACGTTTTGAACATTTAGCATCGATGCCGCTTAATGGTCATTAGCATATTTGCTCTTCCCGTCGTGCCCTCGCGCCGTTTCTTTCGTGGGCGCCGTCATCCTCTACCGTTCTCTATTCCCTTCCACGGTCACGCTGCTCTTCTTCAGTCTCTCTGTTCTTTCACTGGTCGTCGTCTTCCTCCCTCTTCCTTCTGAGACTAGCCGTCGACTTCCTCCCTCGGCTCTGTTCGGCGCCGGATTCCTCCCTCGGCTCTGTTCGGCGCCGGCGCGTAATGCGGCGCGATTGCCATGGCATTCCCGGATCTGCGGCCAGCGGCGTTCGTTCACCATGCCATTCACCGGATCCAGCGCGCCTAGCTTTGGTAAGTGAGCCTCTGCAGCTCACTAGCCGCCCAGCTTAGCGTCGACTGTGTAGCATATTGTTAGCGCCGCCCCTGCCATTCACCGGATTTAGCACCAATTTAGCATTGTATGTGCAGTGTACTAGAGCCGAGCACCCATTTAGCATCCATTGTTTGTGCAGTGTAATATGAATAATACTACGAACGACGAGACAGTCCCCCCATGGATGAAATGACTGCATGCATTGTCGAAGAACAAGAGTGGGCATTGACTTGTATTGGCACAGAGCATACAGTGGTTAGTGGTTTGAATTTATTGTATGCAATTTAGTAGTTATATATTATATTCAACTATTTTTGGTGAATAGGGGTGTGGCCATGGAATGCATGATATCTATTAGGATTCAATAATGGTAGAAGAAACCAACAAGAAGAAGGAAGAAATGATGTTACTAGTGAACAAGGACTATATTTTCAGCTTGGACTAGATAATCAAGATGATGGAAGGGAAGATGATTCAAGTGCTTCCCGTTTTGGAAATAGCATTTCATGTGAAGATAAATTGGGAGCAGGCATTCCGTGTTCTGATTCAGTGCTTGATAAAAATAGGACAATATATGATATGAACAATCCAGTTATGGAGCCTGGCAGCTTATATGCAACAATGCACCACTTCAGACTCGCAATTAGACAATACGCCATAAATAAAGAATTTGAGCTTGGAATTGAGGCAACCAATAAGACTAGATTTAGAGGGTATTGTAAAGGGCCAGATTGCCCTTGGAACATTCATGCTAGACCGGAGAGGAAAGGGACTCCAACAATTCAAGTAAGCTGAGAATATAGTTGTTTGTACTTTATATGTACCTTTCTATTCGTGGTTATATGCTACATGACACTTTAACTAATTTTCAGGTAATTGTCTTGAATGACAAACATACTTGTACGTCGAGTGGTAGACGTAAGACGACTACACCTATAGGAGCTTGGGTTGTGGCACGTGCACTTCCTTTACTAATGAAGAAGCCTCATATGGGTGCTAAGGAGCTACAAACTACATTGCAGGACACTTTTGGTTGTACAATTGCATATGACACAGTTTGGCATGGGAAAGAGAAAGCTTTGAAGGAATTGTTTGGAAGTTGGGAGGAGAGCTTTCAGCTACTATGGCGTTGGAGAGAAGCAGTTATGCAAAAGTGAAAGGGAAATAGGGTCAAACCTTTTCCAATATGAATTTTGGTGGTTGAATTGTCCAACACAAATTATTGGACTAACTAGTTTGCTCTAGAAAATATGTTCTACAGGTGCCAAAGGTTCACAACAAATCAATACAAAGATAAAAGAAAGGGTTCAAAACAAAGGAGCAAAGTATACCGAAGGCAGCCCTGGTCTGGCGCACCGGACTGTCCGGTGTGCCACCGGAAAGTGTCCGGTGCACCAGGGAGATCGACTCTGAACTTGCCAGCTTTGGGAATTTGAGAGGCCGTTCCGCTATAATTCACCGGACTGTCCGGTGTGCCAGTGGAGCAACGGCTACTTCGCGCCAACGGTCGTCTGTAGAGAACATTAAATGCGCGCATGCGCGCGCAGAAGTTAGAGCAGCGCCAGAAGGCGCACCGGACAGTCTACAGGACCTGTCCGGTGCACCACCGGACTGTCCGGTGGTCCCAATTGTCAGAGCTCCAACGGTCGGAACCCAACGACCTGGTAAGGTGGTTGGCGCACCGGACAGTGTCCGGTGGCGCACCGGACTGTCCGGTGCGCCATACGACAGAAGCCTTCACCAACAGCCATATTGGTGGTTGGGGCTATAAATACCCCCCAACCACCACTCTTCAAGGGATCCAAGCATTCACTACACCTCATTCAATACAAGAGCAATATAAAACACTCCAAGACACAAATCAAAGCCTCCGGTCGAATCAAAGTCCCCAATTCAACTCTAGTTCTTAGGACTTGTGAGGAGATCGACTTGTGTTCTTTTGTTGCTCTTGTTGCTTGGCTGGCTTTCTTCTTTCTCTCATTCTTACTCTCAAAACCTTGTAAGCGAAGCAAGAGACACCAATTGTGTGGTGGTCCTTGCGGGGTCTAAGTGACCCAAGAAATCAAGGAAGGAAGCTCACTCGGTCTAAGTGATCGTTTGAGAGAGGGAAAGGGTTGAAAGAGACCCGGTCTTTGTGACCACCTCAACGGGGAGTAGGTTTGCAAGAACCGAACCTCGGTAAAACAAATCACCGTGTCACACTCTTCATTTGCTTGTGATTTGTTTTCGCCCTCTCTTTCGGACTCGATTATATTTCTAACGCTAACCCCGGCTTGTAGTTGTGCTTAAGTTTATAATTTTTAGATTCTGCCTATTCACCCCCCTCCAGGCGACTTTCAATTGGTATCGGAGCCCGGTGTTTCATTAGAGTCTAACCGCTCGAAGTGATGTCGGGGGAACACGCTAAGAAGGATATGGTGACCGGCGAGAAGCCCGCCACAAGCCATGGGAAGGCTCCATCGGGAGAGTCCCACAACAAGAAGAAGGAGGAATCACCTCCTCACAAGTTGCATCGGAGTGGCGAGAAGAAAAAGAAGATGAAGAAGGTGGTCTACTACGAGACCGATTCTTCGTCGCCATCCACCTCTGGCTCCGACGCGCCGTCCGTAACTTCTAAGCGCCATGAGCGCAAGAAGTTTAGTAAGATCCCCTTACACTATTGTTGGGGGCCTTCGTCCTCCGAAGGTCCTCAAAAACAAGATTTGACAATGTTCTCCAAGTGAATTATATGAACAGGTATTTTCGGACTCAGATTATGAACATGGAATACGGTCAGGACGAAGCCTAAGCCGGACGAAGGGGGATTGGGATGAAGGATGAGCTGATTACCATGCTGTACGAAGGATGGTGCGCAGCCGAAGCTATGCGCAGGAAAGCTTCGTCGCGATAGCAGAGCGGGGAACCGACCTAAAGATGAAAAGACTACTTAGGCCTTGATAGACTCCCATAAGTCATTAGCAAATATGATGAGCATGAATGTAATTTTACATGGGCTGCGTCCCACGTCTATAAATAGATGAACAGTACTCCCGTACTGATGACACTCACGGGGCATTTGCTTTGCGTCATCCTTGTACTTTTGCCTTCCTGCAATCCGAAGGTACACTTGTAATCTGTAATCATTTCTATTTTTATATGATAATAAAATAGAAATGACGTTGTGATAATATTTAAATGTTTACATTACTTCTTATGTTGTATGTAAATTCTTCGTCACAGTTCATTATGCTTACGAAGATATGTTGCTTGTGACCTTCGTCCAGAATACATTATATCCCGAAGGGAAATAATGTTTCGAGGGACGAAGGACTTTATCATTTAACACTTTTCATGTTGCCTTGTTCTTAATCCGAAGCATTTGAGAACAAGTCCCCAACATTGGCGCCCACCTCCGGTGAACTCACTTCCACTCTTTAAGTCTTTGAGCGCCCTCGGCGATCATCAACCTTCGCTATGGCGCCGAAGAAAGCTTCCGCAGCTGGCACTGCAGCTCTCCAACCGCTGGACCACAATCAGGAGACTGTCTCTCTTCGGGAGGCCCGAAGCCAGAAGAGGAAGGCTGTCAGCCTGACGCCTCAAGAGGATGAGCTAGACCAAGAGATCAGGGATATGGAGATGCTTCATCAACAGGTGCAGAGGAAGAAGGAAAAGATGGCCAGGCTAGCCAAACTGCAAAGGCAGATAGACGAAGCTTCTGAAGAAGTTCGCCATCTTACTCACGATGAGCAGAACCGAAGGCCTCAACAAAAAGACCTTCATCAGGAGGGTTTCTTCAACGAAGATGACTGGTATGACAATTTCCATCATGGAAATTTTGTTTTCGATGATGCTTCTCCCTTGTCCGCTGAGCTGCAGGCTACACCTTGGCCTCCGTCCTATAAGCCGCCCCAGCTTCCCATATTCGATGGCCATTCAGACCCGAAGCAGTTTTTGATGAGCTACGAAGCAACAGTATCTTCGTATGGTGGCAATGCTGCGGTCATGGCAAAGTCTTTCGTAATGGCTGTCAGGAGTGTTGCTCAAACCTGGTATTCCTCCCTTCGACCAGGAACGATCACTTCATGGCAAAAACTGAAGGACATGTTGTTAACCAGCTTTCAAGGGTTTCAGACGAAGCCGGTCACTGCTCAAGCCTTGTTCTAGTGTACTCAGGATCATGAAGAATACCTTCAGGCATATGTCAGAAGGTTCTTGCGTTTGAGGGCGCAGGCACCAACGGTGCCCAACGAAATTGTCATTGAGGCCATGATCAAGGGACTTCGGCCTGGACCTTCAGCTCAATATTTTGCTAGGAAGCCTCCTCAAACTTTGGAGAAGCTGCTCCAGAAGATGGACGAGTATATTCGTGCCGACAACGATTTTCGCCAAAGAAGGGAGGAGGCTTTCAGGTTTTCTGAAATGACCAGGGGCTTCGGAGGAAGATTCTATCCGAGGCATGTCAGGTCTATCCACAATACTCAAAATGATGATAAGGGAAGTCAGCAGCACAGGCCGCAGTGCTCCTCACAGGCTTCGGGGCAGCAGCAAAGTTTCTTCCGGTCACCAGCTCCAAGAGGCAGAGGCGCCAGGGGCTTCGGTGGAAGATTTGGAGATCAACCAAGGAGAATGTTTTGCTTGTTCTGTGGTGAAAACAAGGGCCATACCACCAGGATGTGTCATGTTACCATCCAGAAGCAAAAGGAAATAGCCGAAGCTGCAGCACAACAAGTTCAGCCGAAGCAGGTCATGCATACTGCTTCGTACCATCCGCCTTACATCCCAGAATACATAGGCAATCACCCTGCAGTTTCTGTTGCTTCGGCGAGTCAACCTCAAGCTTCCTGGCAACAGCCTCCGCCTCCACCACCGTTGCAACAAGGCCAACAGCCAGAAGGGAGCCAATATGCTCCACACCAAAGGGATTTCAGAGAACAATCCGAAGCTCGCACGGTCAATAGCACTGTGCCAGAGTCGAAGAACATTTATTGACAAATATCCTACCAGTTTTTTCCGTTCAGTTCTATTTTCTGTGTAATAAAGGACATTTTTTAGTTTTCATGAAAAAGTTTTGCTTGCTCCAAGGAAAATGTATTTTCTCAGGCTTAAGTTGCTGAAGCTTAAGAATTTACATTAACAAGGAGGACCTTCGAATTATCGAAAATCCTTCGAAGCAACAAAAAGTCGCTCTAAGGAGCGCAGAGTAAGTTTGTTGAAATTACAAAAAGTCGTTCCAAAGGGAACGCAGTGTAAGTTTTCTGCTCCAAAGTCGTTCCAAAGGGAATGCAGAGCATACAGCGAAAAGTCAACGCTGATACCGCCTAAGTAAAAGGCGAAGAAGCTCCAAAGTCGTTCCTAAGGGAATGCAGAGCTTACAACGAAAAGTCAACACTGATACCGCCTAAGTAAAAGGCGAAGAAGCTCCAAAGTCGTTCCTAAGGGAATGCAGAGCTTACAGCGAAAAGTCAGCGCTGGTACAAAAATTTTGTGTTTTACGGGGATATGTGTGTATCTTCGGAACAAATGTCATCTACATAACATAACATCATCACATAATTTTGCATAGCATAAGCATCATACATCATGCTGCATACGGCACAAGAAGGGGATACAATATTGATCTTCAGAGAATGCTTTGAAAAAGTGAAGATTGTGCTAAGGCAGAAGAAGGAAATACGATATTGACCTTCGAAGTACATCTTCGGGAAAAAATTTTACGAAGCATAGATATGCTTCATCAGAGCAGTATCGAAGTTATCGTGATATATAAAAGTTTTTCTTCACGAAGCATGAAAAGAAGGGAAGGTGTTTTTTCGCCGAAGGCTCAAAAACGGTACGTATGCCAAATTTCATGCATCGTAAAGAAATAAATCTTAAAAAGGAACTTGTATATTACATTCAAAGTTACAAAATATTACATAGATCACATTTCAAATGTTTTTACAATAACACCTAGTCTTCCCTGAGTACTACTTCTGCAGCCTCATTTAGTAGTTGTTCAACAACTTTATCCATGATAGCTTCGGCCATTTGTCTAATTTTGTCATCCCCCTTCGTGTGGGGGCCAGCCGACGATCCAGCAGGTTCTGAGGGAAGAATGGATGCGGTCTTATTACTATTACAAGCCGTCGTCGAAGTCTGAAATTAAAAATTACAACACAATAAGAACGACTAATTAATACCTATTTGCCCTTCGGGCTCTGTACTTTTTTCGGCAACTTCTGTCACTTTCCTAGCATCATGGATGCCTTTTTCACTCTTTTGAATAATCTCTTGCACCATTTCTCGGCCGCCGTTGTCCCAGATATCAGTAAAGAATTTTCCGCCAACCATGCTTGCTTCGGCCGAGGGGTCTTTGATGTCTTCGGAGGACAGGGCAGCTTCGGACTGAGCTAAGGATTTTACATGCTCACAACCTCTCCTCTCCAAAACAGTAGCAACTCCTCTAGCGCCCGAAAAAGCGCAGATGTCACCGCGGCTACTCAGGATTTCCTCGAAGGCTTCTGCTTCGTGACTGATCCATTCCATTGGACCTTCGGGATTGCCTCGTGAGAAGTTCTCTTCACTTGAGAATGCGCCAACGCTGGCGAAGCTGGATTTTATCTTTTTGACGCATTCAATGGATTTAACATAGCATTTTCTCTGGGATGCACGAAGCTTCTTAACACTTATCTCTAAATGATTGGCCAATTGATCACTAAGCTCTCGTTTTGTTTCTTCAAGCACACGTTCCTCTTTAGCTCTAGCTAGCCGTTTCTGAAGATCTTTAATCTCACGTTTTTGGGCTTCGGCCTGGACCTTTGAGGCAGCTTCGTCCTTTTTTACCTTGTCTACCAATGTAAGCAGAATTTTATCCTTTTCCAGAGCTTCGTTTCTCAGTTTAATAACTTCTGACCGTAGGTTGTTAAACGCAATTTCATAGCTCTCATCTTCGGCATTCTTTTGTGCTCTCAATGCGTTGCTTAGAATTAAACCCTATATGGAAAAAAAGTTGGTATAAGAATAAAATAATGAGTTACGAATTATAAAATTTCCAAACGCCCAATTCCCATACCTTTAGGCTATTGTACGCAAGACTATCCGCGAGATCCTCTTTCGACATAGCGCATAATCCAGCTTCGAGCTTTGGAAACCCCATACTTCTAGCTATCTCCCGGCAGACAGATAACTCTTTGTTGTCAGGGAGACAGTACAGGAAGTCATCTTCGTGTGTCCCATTGAACACTAGTGCCCCCTTCGGATATTTTAATTCTTTGGCATAGTGGTTGGCTTCATAAATCTCTTCTTCAGATAATTTTTTCCCCGAAGCATGTCGCACAATGTAATCGCATATGGTGGAAGGAGCTTCGGGGGTAGCAGTGTCGATTTCTTCAGCTAAGATTGGCTCTGGCATTTTTATTTTTTCTTCGGTTTCCAAAGGTTGTTCCTTGGTGGGCTCTGAAGTCCCAGCTTCAACTTCAGGTTGTTGCTTCAAAGCTTCAGCAACTAAAGCTTCGGTAGATACTTCAGAAAGTTCAACAGTCTTTTTTGGAGTTGTGCTTGAAGACTTAATTGTCTCTAAAACGTCTAGCACGTTCACCATTCTTTTTCTTTTCGGGGTTACCGATGGACCCTTTTGATTTTTTATTGTCTCAACACTTGCTGAAGGACTTAAGATTTCCAATATTTTTGGTCCTTCAATTCTCGGTTTTTCCGCCTTCTCTGCTGAAGGTGCTTCAGTTTTTTCTTCGATCTTCGGCCCTGGAGCTGGCTCTGTAGTTTCAGCGGCCAAGGAGATTTCACCGGTAAACTCAGGCACTATGGCCGGCTCAATAAAACGTGCCCGGTGGGTGAGCACCTTTATCTTTTTTCTTTGCGGCGCTGACTCACTAGAAGCACTTGTCGCAACTTCTGTTGCAGGAGAAGTATTTTTTCTTTTGCGGCCAGGCACCGGATAATGATAGTCAGGGTAGACAAACCCGATTGCATCAAATACCCGGTTGAGTCTCTTCTTCTTTCGGCCTCCGAAGGCTGCCGATAATGCAGTATTCTCGGCCTTCGAGTATACCCCTAGCAGTTCGTCACTTAAGGTTTCAATGCTTTTTAACCAGTCGTCATCAGGTTCAACAAACTTATCCCCGTATTTGAATGTGTATTTCAGTCTGACCAGTCCACCTTCGTCAGACTCTTTGATGGTCTCCTTCGGCATTTCCCACTTTCCTGCAAGTGGCCACACCCTAAAGGCAATATGCTCTTGGACCAAGTCTCTTGTCCCAATAGAAGAGCAGACTGCGCCGAAGGCTCTTTGGCATTCTTCGGCTGCTTCATCCATTTCAACCTTCGGTTTTTGGAGTCCGAAACACTGCCAGATAGGACGCATAATGATATTTTTAACATCTTCCTGCGCTGTCAAGTCATTCTTTACATAAAACCATTCTGTCATCCAGGCACCGGACCACCTCTTCCGAAAGGTTGGCACGGGGCAGCTTGACCCGGAGCGGGCACCGAAGCTGTAACAACCAAAGTTGTTGTGATATTGTTCTTTCCCCCAGGGCTTTGTCTCATATAACAACTCATGAATTTTGCAAAAGCTTTTAGCATTTGGTTCTAAACCTTGGCTTCTCACAGCCCACACAAAGATCCCCATTCTTATGATAGCTTCGGGAGTAATTTGATGAAGGTAGACCTGAAATGTCTTCAGGACTTCGACAACAAAGTTGCTTAGGGGAAATCGAAGCCCAGCCTTAAGAAAGCTTCGGAAGATCACGACTTCATCTTCTTCGGGGGTGGGAGAAGTTTTTTCTCCAGCATCGGCTCTCACAATAGATATATCTCGAAAATATCTCCCCCTCATATTGTCAATATGACTCTGCTTAATGGTGGTTTTCCCGAAAACTGAGTGACTTGGCCGCCATGGTCGATCTTCGGACTCTCCCCCACCGCTTTCTACATCATAACTGTCGCTGTCACCAGTATCTTCAGACAAACCTTCCAGAATCTCCTTGGTGATTTTTTCCGTATTGGTCTTCGCCATCGCTATAAGGAACCCCAAGTTCTTCTCTTCGTCGAGACTCAGCTTCATCTCAGCAGCGGCCTTCTTATCTCCAGACATCTTCGGAAACACTAAAAAACTATTTTCAAAGCCGAAGCTTCAAAACCAAAAGATCAGCAAATTTTAGTGCGCAAGAGCTAAAAATTTAGTGAGCGGGAGCAGATGGCAAGAGAGCGTACCAAATGAGTTTGCGGTATGATCTTATTTATACACCCAGTGCGTTGAAAATTGAAAGACCCCGCTTGTCAGTGAATGTTGCTATTCTAGCAAAGGGAAGGTGTTTTTTCGGACCTTCGGCTCAAGGCCTTCGTCCATATCGCAATCTGAATTTATCATTAACAAATTAATATTGCGAGGGGCTACTGTTGGGGGCCTTCGTCCTCCGAAGGTCCTCAAAAACAAGATTTGACAATGTTCTCCAAGTGAATTATATGAACAGGTATTTTCGGACTCAGATTATGAACATGGAATACGGTCAGGACGAAGCCTAAGCCGGACGAAGGGGGATTGGGATGAAGGATGAGCTGATTACCATGCTGTACGAAGGATGGTGCGCAGCCGAAGCTATGCGCAGGAAAGCTTCGTCGCGATAGCAGAGCGGGGAACCGACCTAAAGATGAAAAGACTACTTAGGCCTTGATAGACTCCCATAAGTCATTAGCAAATATGATGAGCATGAATGTAATTTTACATGGGCTGCGTCCCACGTCTATAAATAGATGAACAGTACTCCCGTACTGATGACACTCACGGGGCATTTGCTTTGCGTCATCCTTGTACTTTTGCCTTCCTGCAATCCGAAGGTACACTTGTAATCTGTAATCATTTCTATTTTTATATGATAATAAAATAGAAATGACGTTGTGATAATATTTAAATGTTTACATTACTTCTTATGTTGTATGTAAATTCTTCGTCACAGTTCATTATGCTTACGAAGATATGTTGCTTGTGACCTTCGTCCAGAATACATTATATCTCGAAGGGAAATAATGTTTCGAGGGACGAAGGACTTTATCATTTAACACTTTTCATGTTGCCTTGTTCTTAATCCGAAGCATTTGAGAACAAGTCCCCAACAACTATCCTCGCATTTCCAAACAAACTCCATTACTTTCCGTTCCATTAGGCAAACCATCGGCTTTCAACGATGAAGATTATTCTAGGTGGAGTGAAATGATGAAATATCACCTAACCTCACTCCACACAAGCATATGGGACATTGTTGAATTTGGAGCACAGGTACCATCCGTGGGGGATGAAGATTATGATGTGGACGAAGTCGCCCAAATCCAACACCTCAACTCCCAAGCAACTACTATACTTCTCACCTCTCTAAGTCGAGAGGAGTATAATAAGTTGCAAGGGTTGAAGAGTGCCAAAGAGATTTGGGACGTGCTCAAGACCACGCACGAAGGTGATGAGGTGACCAAGATCACCAAGAGGGAAACGGTCGAGGGGGAGCTCGGTCGCTTCATGCTCAACCAAGGAGAAGACCCACAAGCCATGTACAACTGGATAAAAACCTTGGTGAACCAAGTGCGCAACCTCAGGAGCACCAAGTCGGATGACCATGAGATGGTCAAGGTTATTCTTAGATCACTCGTATTTCTTAACCCCACTCAAGTTCAATTAATTCATGGTGATCCAAGATATAAACTAATGTCTCCCGAGGAAGTAATAGGAAAATTTGTGAGCTTTGAGTTGATGATCAAAGGCTCTAAGAAGATCATCGAGCAAGGCGCCCCCTCCTCCGTACCCGAAGCACAACCCGTTGCATTCAAGGCAACGGAGGAGAAGAAAGAAGACTCTACACCGAGTAGGGTCCCTATCGACGCCTCCAAGCTCGACAATGAGGAGATGGCGCTCATCATCAAGAGCTTCCGCCAAATTCTCAAGCAAAGGAAGGGGAAAGATTACAAGCCCCATTCCAAGAAGGTTTGCTACAAATGTGGTAAGCCCGGTCATTTTATTGCTAAATGTCCATTGTCTAGTGATAGTGACAGGGAAAACGACAAGAGGGGAAAGAGAAAGGAAAAGAAGAAGTATTACAAGAAGAAGGCTGGCGACGCACATGTTTGTCGGGAGTGGGACTCCGACGAGAGCTCCACCGACTCCTCCGATGACGAGGATGCCTCCAACATCGCTGTGAACAAAGGACTTCTCTTCCCCAACGTCAGCCACAAATGCCTCATGGCAAAGGACGGCAAGAAGAAGAAGGTAAAATCAAGATCCTCCACTAAATATGCAACCTCTAGTGATGAGGATAATTCTAGTGATGAGGAGGATAACTTGCTTACTCTTTTTGCAAATCTTAACATGCAACAAAAGGAGAAATTAAATGAATTGGTTAGTGCCATTCATGAGAAGGATGAACTCTTGGATAGCCAAGAGGACTTCCTAATCAAAGAAAACAAAAAGCATGTTAAGACTAAAAATGCTTATGCTCAGGAGGTAGAGAAAAATGAAAAATTAACTAGTGAGCTAAGTAATTGCCATGACACTATTTCCAACCTTAGAATTGAGAATGCTAATTTGATTGCTAAGGTTGAGAAGTCAAATATTTGTGATGATTCAATTGTCAATCTTAGAAATGATAATGCTAGTTTAATTGCTAAGATTGATCAATTGAATGCCTCTCTTGCTAGCCTTAGGAATGAGAATGAAAAATTAATTACTAAGGCTAAAGACTTAGATGTTTGCAATGCTTCCATTTCCAATCTTAAAGATGAGAATGCCATTTTACATGCTAAGATTGTTGAATTAAATGATTGCAAACCCTCTACATCTACCGTTGAGCATGTTTCTATTTGCACTAGATGTAGAGATGTTAATGTAGATGCTATCCATGATCACCTTGCTATAATTAAACAACAAAATGATCATATAGCAAAATTAGATGCTAAAATTGCCGAGCATGAACTGGAAAATGAGAAATTTAAATTTGCTCGTAGTATGCTTTATAATGGGAGACGCTCTGGCATTAAGGATGGCATTGGCTTCCAGCAGGGAGACAATGTCAAGCTTAATGCCCCTCCTAAAAGATTGTCTAACTTTGTCAAGGGCAAGGCTCCCATGCTTTAGGATAACGAGGGTTACATTTTATACCCTGCCGGTTATCCCGAGCACAAAATTAGGAGAATTCACTCTAGGAAGTCTCACTCTGGCTCTCATCATGCTTTTATGTATAAGAGTGAGGCATCTAGCTCTAGGAAATCAACACATGCTAAATTGCCTAAAAAGAAATCTCCAATAGCATAAAATGAACCTAATATTTCATTTAAAACCTTTGATGCTTCTTATGTGCTTACTAACAAATCAGGCAAGGTAGTTGCCAAATATGTTGGGGGCAAACACAAGGGCTCCAAGACTTGTGTTTGGGTACCCAAGGTGCTTGTTTCTAATGTAAAAGGACCCAAGACCGTTTGGGTACCTAAGAACAAGGCCTAAATTTGTTTTGTAGGTTTATGCATCCGGGGCTCAAGTTGGATCATCGACAGCGGGTGCACAAACCACATGACTGGGGAGAAAAGAATGTTCTCCTCCTACGAGAAAAACCAAGATCCCCAAAGAGCTATCACATTCGGGGATGGAAATCAAGGTTTGGTCAAAGGATTGGTAAAATTGCTATATCACCTGACCATTCTATTTCCAATGTTTTTCTTGTAGATTCATTAGATTACAACTTGCTTTCTGTTTCTCAATTATGCAAAATGGGTTACAATTGTCTTTTTACGGATACAGGTGTTACTGTCTTTAGAAGAAGTGATGATTCAGTAGCATTTAAGGGAGTATTAGAGGGTCAGCTATACTTAGTTGATTTCAATAGAGCTGAACTCGATACTTGCTTAATTACTAAGACTAACATGGGTTGGCTCTAGCATCGCTGACTAGCCCACGTTGGGATGAAGAATCTTTACAAGCTTCTAAAGGGAGAGCACATTTTGGGACTAACAAATGTTCATTTTGAGAAAGACAGGATTTGTAGCGCATGCCAAGCAGGGAAGCAAGTTGGTGTTCATCATCCACATAAGAACATCATGACGACTGATAGGCCACTGGAGCTACTCCACATGGATTTATTCGGCCCGATAGCTTACATAAGCATCGGCGGGAGTAAGTACTGTCTAGTTATTGTGGATGATTATTCTCGCTTCACTTGGATATTCTTTTTGCAGGAAAAATCTCAAACCCAAGAGACCTTGAAAGGATTCTTGAGACGGGCTCAAAATGAGTTTGGCTTGAGGATCAAGAAAATAAGAAGCGACAACGGGACGGAGTTCAAGAACTCTCAAATTGAAGGCTTTCTTGAGGAGGAGGGCATCAAGCATGAGTTCTCTTCTCCCTACACGCCACAACAAAATGGTGTAGTGGAGAGGAAGAATAGAACTCTATTAGACATGGCAAGGACCATGCTTGATGAGTACAAGACTTCGGATCGGTTTTGAGCCGAGGCGGTCAACACCGCTTGCTACGCCATCAACCGGTTATATCTACACCGAATCCTCAAGAAAACATCCTATGAACTCCTCACTGGTAAAAAGCCCAATGTTTCATATTTTAGAGTCTTTGGTAGCAAATGCTTTATTCTTGTTAAAAGAGGTAGAAAATCTAAATTTGCTCCTAAGGCTGTAGAAGGCTTTTTACTTGGTTATAATTCAAACACAAGGGCATATAGAGTCTTTAACAAGTCCACTGGACTAGTTGAAGTTTCTTGTGACATTGTGTTTGATGAGACTAACGGCTCTCAAGTAGAGCAAGTTGATCTTGATGAACTAGATGATGAAGAGGCTCCGTGCATCGTGCTAAGGAACATGTCCATTGGGGATGTGTGTCCTAAGGAATCCGAAGAGCCTCCACAAGCACAAGATCAACCATCTTCCTCCATGCAAGCATCTCCACCAACTCAAGATGAGGATGAGGCTCAAGATGATGAAGGAGAAGATCAAGAAGATGAGCCACCTCAAGAAGACGGCAATGATCAAGGGGGAGATGAAAATGATCAAGACAAGGAAGATGAACAAGATCCAAGGCCGCCACACCCAAGAGTCCACCAAGCAATCCAACGAGATCACCCCGTGAACACAATCCTTGGCGATATTTATAAGGGGGTAACCACTTAATCTCGTGTTGCTCATTTTTGTGAACATTACTCTTTTGTTTCCTCTATTGAGCCACACAGGGTAGAGGAAGCACTTCAAGTTTCGGATTGGGTGTTGGCGATGCAAGAGGAACTCAATAATTTCACAAGGAATGAGGTATGGCATTTAGTTCCACGTCCTAACCAAAATGTTGTAGGAACCAAGTGGGTCTTCCACAACAAACAAGATGAGCATGGTGTGGTGACAAGGAACAAGGCACGACTTGTGGCCAAAGGGTATTCACAAGTCGAAGGTTTGGATTTTGGTGAAACCTATGCACCCGTAGCTAGGCTTGAGTCAATTCGTATATTACTTGCCTATGCTACTTACCATGGCTTTAAGCTTTATCAAATGGACGTGAAGAGTGTCTTCCTCAATGGACCAATCAAGGAAGAGGTCAATGTTGAGCAACCTCCCGGCTTTGAAGATAGTGAGTACCCTAACCATGTCTATAAACTCTCAAAGGCGCTTTATGGGCTCAAGCAAGCCCCAAGAGCATGGTATGAATGCCTTCGAGATTTTCATATTGCTAATGGCTTCAAAGTCGAAAAAGTCGATCCTACTCTCTTTACTAAAACTATTGAAAATGATTTGTTTGTATGCCAAATTTATGTTGATGATATCATATTTGGGTCTACTAACAAATCTATTTGTGAAGAGTTTAGTAGGATCATGATACAAAAATTCGAGATGTCTATGATGGGGGAGTTGAAGTATTTTCTAGGATTTCAAGTGAAGCAACTCCAAGAGGGGACCTTCATTAGCCAAACGAAGTACATTCAAGATATACTCACCAAGATCCTTACTCTATTTATGTGCATCTCGACCGGATATTATGCTTTCCGTATGCATGTGTGCAAGGTTCCAAGCCGACCCTAAGGAAGTCCACCTTAGGGCCGTGAAGCGAATCTTCAGATATTTAGTTCAAACACCTAAGTTTTGTCTTTGGTACCCCAAGGGATCCTCATTTGATTTATTAGGATATTCCGATGCTGATTGGGCAGGGTGTAAGATTGATAGGAAGAACACATCAGGGACTTGTCGGTTTCTGGGGAGATCCCTGGTGTCTTGGGCTTCAAAGAAACAAAACTCAGTAGCTCTTTCTACCGCCGAAGCCGAGTATATTGCCGCAGGCCATTGTTGCGCGCAATTGCTTTGGATGAGGCAAACCCTTAGGGACTATGGCTACAAATTTAGCAAAGTCCCTCTCCTATGTGATAATGAGAGTGCAATTCGCATGGCGGATAATCCCGTTGAACACAGCCGCACTAAGCACATAGCCATTCGGTATCACTTTTAGAGATCACCAACAAAAGGGGGATATTGAGATAGCCTATATTAACACCAAAGATCAATTGGCCGATATCTTTACCAAGCCTTTAGATGAGCAAACCTTTACCAAACTTAGGAATGAGCTAAATATTCTTGATTCTAGGAATTTTGATTGATTCTTTGCACACATAGCTCATTTATATACCTTTGATTATATCTCTTTTATGTCTATGACTAATATGTTTTCAAGTGTAATATTATGATTAGTCATAGAATTGAAAGGGAAATGGAGTATTCGGCAAAGAAGGCGTTTCCACTCAACTCCATCGATATTTGCCGGTATTCTGCATCGCTCTCCACTTTGGTATAATCTTCACTCATCTCTATTTATTTGCCATTGGGGAGAAAGTAAAAGGGCTTATATTTCATTCACAAGTATCCGTTTTTGGCGATTCATGCCAAAGGGGGAGAAAGTATGAGCCCAAAATAAAAGGACCGCACCACCACTGAATTTTGAAAATGAAGTTCTTTAAATTGATATCTTATTGTGTTCAAAAGGGGGAGAAAGTAGTATCTTCAAAACTTGCAAAACCCTCTTGAACACTAAGAGGTGAATTTTATTTAGGGGGAGTTTTGTTTAAGTTAAAGGAAAAGCATTTGAAACAGGGGGAGAAAATTTCAAATCTTGAAAATGCTTCTTTAAATTTTATTCATATACCTTTGACTATTTGCAAAATGTTTTGAAAAGAATTTTACAAAGGATTTGCAAAAACAAAACTCGTGGTGCAAGTGTGGTCCAAAATTTTCACTAAGAAGAAAACCATCCACGCATATCTAGTAGAAATAATTATTGGTTTCAATTCCAAGCAACTTTTGCACCTACCTTATGCAAACTAGTTCAATTCATCACTTTTATATTTGCTTTGGTTTGTGTGGGCATCAATCACCAAAAAGGGGGAGATTGAAAGGGAAATAGGGTCAAACCTTTTCCAATATAAATTTTGGTGGTTGAATTGTCCAACACAAATTATTGGACTAACTAGTTTGCTCTAGAAAATATGTTCTACAAGTGCCAAAGGTTCACAACAAACCAATACAAAGATAAAGGGAAGGGTTCAAAACAAAGGAGCAAAGTATACCGAAGGCAGCCCTGGTCTAGCGCACCGGACTGTCCGGTGTGCCACCGGATAGTGTCCGGTGCACCAGGGAGATCGACTCTGAACTTGCCAGCTTCGGGAATTTGGGAGGCCGTTCCGCTATAATTCACCGAACTGTCCGGTGTAACACCGGACTGTCCGGTGTGCCAGCGGAGCAACGGCTACTTCGCGCCAACGGTCGTCTACAGAGAACATTAAATGTGCTACAGTGCGTGCCTGCGCGCGCAGAAGTCATAGCAGCGCCAGAAGGCGCACCAGACAGTCTACAGGACCTGTCCGGTGCACCACCGGACTTTCCGGTGGTCCCAGTTGTCAGAGCTCCAACGGTCGGAACCCAATGGCCTGGTGAGGTGGCTGGCGCACCGGATAGTGTCCGGTGGCGCTCCGGACTGTCCGGTGCGCCATACGACAGAAGCCTTCACCAACGGCCATATTGGTGGTTGGGGCTATAAATACCCCCAACCACCACTCTTCAAGGGATCCAAGCATTCACTACACCTCATTCAATACAAGAGCAATACACAACACTCCAAGACACAAATCAAAGCCTCCGATCGAATCAAAGTCCCCAATTCAACTCTAGTTCTTAGGACTTGTGAGGAGATCGACTTGTGTTCTTTTGTTGCTCTTGTTGCTTGGTTGGCTTTCTTCTTTCTCTCATTCTTACTCTCAAAACCTTGTAAGCGAAGCAAGAGACACCAATTGTGTGGTGGTCCTTGCGGGGTCTAAGTGACCCGAGAAATCAAGGAAGGAAGCTCACTCGGTCTAAGTGATCGTTTGAGAGAGGGAAAGGGTTGAAAGAGACCCGGTCTTTGTGACCACCTCAACGGGGAGTAGGTTTGCAAGAACCGAACCTCGGTAAAACAAATCACCGTGTCACACTCTTCATTTGCTTGTGATTTGTTTTCGCCCTCTCTTTCGGACTCGATTATATTTCTAACGCTAACCCCGGCTTGTAGTTGTGCTTAAGTTTATAATTTTCAGATTCCGCCTATTCACCCCCCTCTAGGCGACTTTCGAAAAGTCACCGGATAGTGTCATCGAGCTTGACGTAAAAATGGATGAGGGTCGTCCTTTCTTTAGTCGATTTTTTTGTGCGCTCGGTCCATGCATTTCTGGTTTCAAGGGTGGGTGCCGACCATACCTAAGTGTTGACACCACAGCTCTTAATGGAAGGTGGAATGGTCACCTTTGTTGTGCAATAGGTGTCGATGGGCACAATTGGATGTATCTAGTAGCATATGGATTTTTTGAGGCAGAAAATACAGAAAACTGGACATTGTTTTTAACCAGTTGCACAAGGTTGTGGGGGATCTGCCTTTGCTAGCATTGTGTTCATATGCTTGTAAAGGTCTAAAAAATGCTATGAACAATGTCTTCCCGTATGCGGAGAAAAGGGAGTGTTTCAGGAATCTCATATAAAACTACATAAAGCAGTTTGGTGGGTCTGAGTACATGTATCCAGCTGCTAGAGCTTATAGGAGAGAAGTCTTCGACCACTATTTTAGCAACATCCAAGAAATCCCTAGGGTAAGTAGTTGGCTAAATGAGCATCATGACTGTCTTTGGTACCGGAGTGGCTTTAATACGGATATCAAGTGCGATTACGTGACTAACAACATTGCTAAGGTTTTCAACATTGGATTAAGGATTGGAAGGATCTGCCTATATGTGATTTGGCTGACAGGATAAGGGAGGAAATTATGGAGATGTTTCACAGGAGGAGGAGGAGGATTGCACAAAAGTTGCAAGGAAGGATTTTACCGTCGGTTCTGCATATCTTACACGCTAGAACAAGAGGTTTAGGTCATTTATCAGTACGTAAAGCTGAAAACTACATTGCAGAGGTAAGGGACAACAATGATGTGCATTCGAAGCACATTGTCAATGCTTAGCTACGGGAATGTTCTTGCAAAGAGTGGCAGCACACGGGCAAACCATGTATCCATGCTTTGTGCTTGATAACAGCACAAGAATTTAGGGATGTCAGGATGGAAGATTTTGTTGATGACTACTATTCTGTAGCTCATTTCACCACCGCATACTCAAGGGTGATTCCACCTGTGGGTGACAAATCATTTTGGCCAGAAGTTCCTTTCGCAAAAGAAGTGGGTGCTCCAATTGGAAAACGCGTTGTGGGTCGACAGAGGAAAAATAGGATGAAAGGATGCCTTGAGGGAGGTAGTGGCAAAAAGAAAGTTAACAATGACAATGGTAAGAAAAGCATTCGGGGCAAGTTCAAGTGTCCGAACTGTGGTGAACTAGGCCACAGGAAAGCAAGCTACAAATGTCCATTAAATGGCACAAAGAAAAGGTTACATTATTTCTGGTTTAAATTATTTGACCAAACTATCTATTTTATGGTATTAACTAATTTCTGTCAAAACAGGAAGCGAAAGCCTAGGAAAAATTCAACTAAAGGCTGGTTCCCCAAAGATGTACCTGAGTCATCACAGCCAGGCGTCCACGAGAATGAAGACATCCTTGCAATTATACCAGCTAATGAAGATCTTGTTGAAAGACCTTCTTCGCCACCAGAAGAACGTGTAGTTCGAGTCCTAGTTAAAAAGATCACACCTAGGAAGAAGAATGTTTGAGTACTATGGTTAACTAGTTTGTTCTTATGGTAGTATGGTGTGTGTATGGAACTATGGTATTTCTATGACATTTGTATGAAACTTTGGCATCTGTATGACATTTGTATGCACCTATGGCATTTGTATGGTACTTGTATGACACTATGGCATTTGTATGACACTATGGCATTTGTATGACATTATGGCATTTGTTCTAGTTACAAATTTTGTCATGACCTCTCTTTCATAATTGTCATGAACTCTCTTAAAATTAGAGAACACACAATAGAACCCAATTAGAGAAGACATAAGAAATATGAACCAACAAGTAGTCATAACAGGTACTTCATAGCATTTCATAGAAGATAAGTGAAAGTCGCCTAGAGGGGGGGTGAATAGGCAAAACCTGAAAATTAAAACTTTATCCCCCAACTAGATCCCTTGATTAGTGGTTAGAACAAGATATACAATTATCGGAGTATAAAAACTAAGTCCTTTGCTTGTAAAGAGTATTGCTAAATAATGCGGAATTGATAAATCAATACTACTAATAAGACTATGAGAATAAAGCAAGAGGGCTTAGATAAGAAGAGCAATAGCACAAGTTCTTTGTTGCAATGTGTTGCTTCACTAAATGAGAATTTAACTTAAAGCAACACCAAACTGTATTAGCAAAGAATAGTGCAAGAAAAACTTAGAAAGGGAAAGAACAAACAAATCACAAGCAATAAGCACACGAGACACGGGTGATTTGTTTTACCGAGGTTCGGCCCTCAAAGGCCTAGTCCCCGTTGAGGAGTCCACTAAGGACGGGTCTCTTTCAACCCTTTCCCTATCTCCACCGATCACACAAGACCGGCGAGCTCTTCTTCTTCTCAAGGATCACTTAAGACCCCGCAAGGATCACCACACTCTTTGGTGTCTCTTGCTAGCTTTACAAGCCTCCAACACTTTGGAGGAAGTTCAATGGGAGTCAAAACTCCACGCGCAAATGAACACAAAGATGTAGCACACACTATTTCTCAATGAATCTCACAAGGCACTAGTGCTAAACTCAAATGAGTAGCTCTCTCTTGCTTGCTCTCTCTTTTGTGGCACTTGTGTTGGTTGTAGTGGTCTAAACCTTGTGTATAGGATGGATCAATGAATAGAGGTGGTTGGGAGGGCTTGAATATGTCAACTAGATGACTTGGAATGTTGCTTGGGCTCCCCCTTTTTGAAGTGGCCGGTTGGGGTGGTATTTATAGCCACCAACCAAAATGTAGCCGTTGGAGATGGCCGCTGGCGATGGGCGCACCGGACAGTCCGGTGCGCCACCGGACAGTGTCTAGTGCGCCACCGGACAGTGTCCGGTGATCCGCCACATCATCCTCTTCGTTAGGGTTGGAGCTGGTCGACCGTTGGAGGCTTTGTCCTCATGCGGCACCGGACAGTCTGGTGCGACACCGGACAGTCCGGTGCCCCTCTGACCGTCTGCTCTGACATCTGATTTGCACTGTTTACTTTGCAGAGTCGACCGTTGCGCGGAGATGACCGTTGCTCCGCTGGTGCACCAGACAGTCCGGTGGCACACCAGACAGTCCGATGAATTATAGCGGAGGTGCGCCTGGGAAACCCGAAGGTGAAGAGTTTGAAGTCGATCTTCCCTGGTGCACCGGACACTGTCCGGTGGCACACCGGATAGTCCGGTGTGCCAGACCAGGGAGCACTTCAGTTTCCTTTGCTCCTTTCTTCTTGAACCCTTTTTAATCTTTGTATTGGCTTTGAGTTGAACCTTTGGCACCTATAGAACATATACTTCTAGAGCAAACTAGTTAGTCCATTTATTTGTGTTGGGCATTTCAACCACCAAAATCATTTAGGAAAAGGTTTAAAGCCTATTTCCCTTTCAATCTCCCCCTTTTTGGTGATTGATGCCAACACACATCAAAGTAAATATATAAGTGAATAATTGAACTAGTTTGCATAAGGTAAGTGCAAAGGTTGCTTGGAATGAAACCAATATTCATTTCTACTAGATATGCATGAATGTTTTTCTTCTTGTTATTTAAAACTTTGGACCACGCTTGCACCACAAGTTTTGTTTTTGCAAATTCTTTGTAAAATTCTTTTCAAAAACCTTTTGCAAGTAGTCAAAGATACATGAATAAGATTGAATGAAGCATTTTCAAGATTTGAAATTTTCTCCCCCTGTTTCAAATGCTTTTCCTTTGACTAAACAAAACTCCCCCTTAATGAAATCCTCCTCTTAGTGTTCAAGAGGGTTTTAGATATTAATTTTGAAGAGGATATACCAATTTGAAATTTATCAAAATAAGATACTAATTGAAAAACTTCTTTTAACACTAATTAAAAGACTACATTTTTGAAATTGGTGGTGGTGCAGATACTAATTAAAAAACTTCTTTTAACACTAATTAAAAGACTACATTTTTGAAATTGGTGGTGGTGCGGTCCTTTTGCTTTGGGCTAATACTCTCTCCCCCTTTGGCATGAATCGCCAAAAACAGATACTCGTGAGTGAAATATAAGCCCTTTTACTTTCTCTCCCCCTTTGGCAAACAATTAAAATATGAGTGAAGTTTATACCAAAGTGAAGAACTATGCGGAATACTGGTAATGAGTGGATAATACCGATGGAGTTGAGTGGAAGCGTCGTCTTTGCCGAATACTCCATTTCCCTTTCAATTCTATGACTAAGCATGAGAATTCACTTGAAAACACATTAGTCATAGACATAAAAGAGATATGATCAAAGGATATGTCAAATTAAGCATGATCATAGTTCTATATAATATAGTTTGCTCCCCCTAAATATGTGCATGGAGAGAAACACATATTTTGGCCTTAAATACCAATTGCACATAATTAGGTTAATGAGAACATACTTACATCATACAGAACGTGAAGTGCATTGTGTCATAGTATAAGTGTGATGCTCATGACAGGTTATGCACTTATGAAAGCATGTTATAAACATCTTGAGCATTTACCCTTAAGGATTTCAAAGAGACTTAAGGACCATCCACCTTTGGAACAAAGGTAGCTTATCCTCATTACAAGGTTAAGCTTTAAGCTCTTTTGACAATTAAATCACTTCATCTAGTTTAAACAAAGATGCATTAATGCAGAAGTGAGATTTTGAGAAGTTAAACTAGGTATGAAGCAGGGTTAATGCATGGACATGCTTTCTCTTCCTTTTATACAAGGTATGCAAGAAATGTCTATAAGAGGTTTAGGTACAAGTTTAAATGGAAGGAGATAGTTTTACCCTTTTGTACCTTCGCATAGAGATGCTCTCTTCATTGTGCTTTGTCCTTTGTCTTAGTTGCTTAATACCTATACTCAAGACAATATATGAAAGTATTTTGCACAAGAGAGAGTTCTACAACTAGTGATCTTTTCCAAGTTATTGTTAGCATATATCAAATGGATCACAAATTGCATAAATGTATCATGAATTCTCCTTTTAACTTAGTGCATATCAAGAGAGATATCGATTGATAGTATATACGACACTAAGAAACATGATTGTTAATTGAAGTCATTCAATGATCAAACAAATAACAGATGTGATCAAAAGAACAACATGTGCATCAGATTATCAATTAAGCTTAGAGTAGGAGAATCCAGCAAATATGCTACTTTAGAGATTGAAAAATGGTAGCATACATCATAAGAAACTCATTCTCATGCAAGAGACTATATGAAATTACCAACATAAAGTGATAGTATCAACATAATCAATATATAGAAAGAGACTCCCCCTAAAGATATGCATCAAGAATTTGAATGAATTGGATGCATTTACTTTAAAGACAAATAGGGAGAAGCATTATACATCTTGATCAAGGCTCATAAAATTTGCAATAAACAACTTAGGCCTGGTATTCTCACAATGAAAAAGGTTTAGAATGCTTACAACCACACCATTGATTGTTTTGAGGATCTTATTATCCAAGTGGATGTTGTTGTTCTTGATGTCCTTCTCTTTCATGTGAGTGTCCTCCCTTTGTAGTTGTTTCCTTTTCCTTTCAAACTTATTGAAAATACTCAAGAAAGATGTTAATAGCACGAGTATATGATGAAAGATGATCTCTTTAGATAGGAAATATAAACAATTCATCATTCATAAGTCACACAGACATGAAGTAAAATTCTTAACATTAGTGCATTTCATTGAGAAAGAGGAATATGCACCTTTTAAACATTTTGATCAATCATTGGAATTTTACTTCTTCATATTACTTGGAAGCAAGTCAATTATGAGAACATATATATATATATATATATATATATATATATATATATATATATATATATATATATATATATAGCAAAGGCATGAATTAGATTCTAATGGACATGAGCATTTAAAGGAATGAGATTGAATGCACATTTAGATGAATTTAGTCCAAAAAGAATCTATCCTTCAAGAATGATAATTTGGAGTAAACAACCATTGAAGGGAACTATATTTGATTAAGAAGATGAGTTCCCATACCTTTGCTTTTACCTTTCTTCCTTTGGGCGAAGTGTAACCCTTGAGGCTTGTGACTTGCACTTATTCTCTTGTAGATTTTTCATATGTAAGCTCAAGAGATATGTTATTAGTAACACAAGCACTAGTTTCCCTCTTCGTAGTCAATTTGATAATGAATGAAAGCATAGATTACTAAAACATGGAAACTTCATAGCATGAACTAGATTATCCATAGATGATGTTATGCTCAATTTTAACTCATAAAATAAGCATAAATAATCCTTTAAGATTACGGGAATAGATCTAATTCATGATATGAAAAGCGATAAATGTGAAAGAATCATATCCAATTAGAGCAAGTAGAAATACATCATAAATCATTTGATTGATTTTTCTTTTCATGTTAGATTACACGCTTCCAAAGAGAAACTTATTCTCTACAAGTGAGACTACTTGGGTTACTTAGATAAAATCATTAGTCTCACTATTCTAGTTATAGAGAGAGTTTTCCTTTCATAAGTGTCTTAAGGATTTGAATTCCTTACATGACACCTTATTCTTTTAAGAACTTGGAATATCTCTTTATATCTAGAATCATGGCAATAATAAGATAATTAGTGAAGAACATGCCATGAGATACTTGCAACAAATTAAAGCATGTAGATTTGCCAAGGAATGGAAATGATGAGTATGCAATCTACCATATGAGAGGAAAATCTTCAAAGAATGGTAAAATTAAAGACATTTGAAGGCTACACATTTTTGTGTGACTACACAAGACACATAAGAAATGATAATTTAAAATGCTTGTACTTAAAGGCATAGAAGTTACCATCCTTTGACTTTCCTCCATGTTGTAGGCCTTGATTTTTCCGCACAAGATAACTCTTTATTTCCTACAACATTAATATCTTCCCCGAGATGATATGAGTTTTAGATATAATAAATTGAAATAGCTTTGGGTCAATCTTGGATATGTAGATTATTGAAGATTGATAGCTTGAGTTAATAAGAATTGAATGGACTCTCTTAAGCATCCCAAAGCTTCATATCATCTCCTTCTCCTGTAAAGCTTGTCAAGCATATTTTGGTACCCATCGCTTGATGGGTCCATCACGGTTAGTCAACAAAGATCTAGGAACCCAAATGTCCTTTGTGTTAGCACTAGGTAAACTCATTACCTTTCTAGCACAAGTTGCAATTTTGGGTTGCCTAGTTACATGAGAATTAATTGACAAGCTAGGAGTGGGGTTGTTACCAATGGGACAATCCTTGCATTGATGTCCCTTCTTTCGGCATATGTAGCATAGGCGATCTTCAAGCCTTGAAGATTTCTTCCTTCCTTGTTTCTTGCTTGCTACATGGTTAGTGAATATTTTCTTTTCTAACCCTATGCCTTTTTGTTTTAAATGGGGACAAGTTTTAAATAAGTGTCCCTTCTTGGAGCATTTAAAACAAACTTTATTATCCTTGTTAATAATCAAGTCATTTTTAATATAGGGACATGACCTAATTGAGTGCCCCTTTTCAAAGCATTCACTACACTTCTTACTTCTCTTAGTGTGAAGTGTGGCTTGATTATTACCTTGGATGTTACCTTTCATGGAGGCGTAGTTGAGGCTTTTGGAGGAGAGATTGATTTTCATCTTTTGTTCCTTCCTCTTGGCAATCCTCAAGTCCTTGACATTTTCTTCAAGGGATTGAGTGCATGCCACGATTGTTCCCGTCTCAAGCTTCTTCACCATATGATCACGGTTATCTTGAGAAGGTTGAGCAATGCACTTCCCTTTTAGTTGTGTCAAGCTCATTTTTAGCCTCTCATTTTCTTCTTTGAGCTTTTGATAAGTATCATCTTTTGTTCCTGCAAATTCTAGCTCAAAGGAAGATTTGCTTGTCGACAGACAACAAGCATTAGCACATGGTAATGTAGTTTCAATTTGAATACTTGTGCATGAATGAGGTTGTTGGGATTTTAAGTTTTCTATCACAACCTCATGAGCAATATTTAATATGATATGATCATCCATAAGATTTTCATGAGAACATAGGATCATATCATATTTTTTTGAAAAGCTAGATTTCCATCTTTTAGCTTTTCTACTTGGTCCTTAAGCAAGGCATTCCTATTTACTAATTTAGCGATACAATGTAAAGCGTTATCTTGCTCAATTGAAATAGTTTCATACCTTTGGACCAAATCAACATGAGAGCACTTTAGCTCCTCATGTTCTTTAGTCAACTCGTCAAAGCTTAGCATTTTTATGGAGAGAATGTCTTCTAGCCTTTGACAAGCTTCGCTTTGCTCTCTTGCTCTTTTTAGAAGTTTGAGCATGACCGCCTTATCTTCTTGGCTTAGGCGAGCGTAGAGTTGCAAGAAGCTTCTTTCTTCCTCCTCATCCTCATTTGTGCTTCCGCTATCATTTTCATTAGCCACACAACATATGTGAGAATCGAAATGGGAAGACAAACCTTTTGGAGAGGTGGATTCATCGTTTGGTCTCCATCATTCATTTTCTTCTTCTTCCTTGCAAGGGTTAGTATCACAAAGACCAAAGGAAGTAGAAGCACAAAATGAACTATCATGTTTGGACTCATCAAATTTGATTTTAATTCTAGTCCAAATATCATGTGCATCATGAAAGGATTCATTATAATTTGATATGAAGGCACGATAATCTTCATTGCTAAGAGAATTACTTAAGATGTCATAAGCTAGGTAGTTTAAGCGAAAACATCTTTGATCTTCCTCGGAAATAATTTTTCTATTATAATTAGAGGGGAAAATACTCTTGTCTATAATTTGTTCTAATTGAGGATCTACGGTCCTAAAAGCATTTATTACCCTAGTGGACCATGAATCATAATTAGAACAATCGGGAAGTAATATCTCAAGAGTTACCTCCTTGTTCTCCTTGGAAGATGTCTTCTTGTTCTTTTGAGATCTTTTACGAGCCATCACTTCGAGTTGTAAAACTCAATATGAAGTGCCTAGCTTTGATACCAATTGAAAGTCGCCTAGAGGGGGGGTGAATAGGCAAAACCTGAAAATTAAAACTTTATCCCCCAACTAGATCCCTTGATTAGTGGTTAGAACAAGATATACAATTATCGGAGTATAAAAACTAAGTCCTTTGCTTGTAAAGAGTATTATTAAATAATGCGTAATTGATAAATCAATACTACTAATAAGACTATGAGAATAAAGCAAGAGGGCTTAGATAAGAAGAGCAATAGCACAAGTTCTTTGTTGCAATGTGTTGCTTCACTAAATGAGAATTTAACTTAAAGCAACACCAAATTGTATTAGCAAAGAATAGTGCAAGAAAAACTTAGAAAGGGAAAGAACAAACAAATCACAAGCAATAAGCACACGAGACACGGGTGATTTGTTTTACCGAGGTTCAGCCCTCAAAGGCCTAGTCCCAGTTGAGGAGTCCACTAAGGACGGGTCTCTTTCAACCCTTTCCCTCTCTCCACCGATCACACAAGACCGACGAGCTCTTCTTCTTCTCAAGGATCACTTAAGACCCCGCAAGGATCACCACACTCTTTGGTGTCTCTTGCTAGCTTTACAAGCCTCCAACACTTTGGAGGAAGTTCAATGGGAGTCAAAACTCCACGCGCAAATGAACACAAAGATGTAGCACACACTATTTCTCAATGAATCTCACAAGGCACTAGTGATAAACTCAAATGAGTAGCTCTCTCTTGCTTGCTCTCTCTTTTGTGGCACTTGTGTTGGTTGTAGTGGTCTAAACCTTGTGTATAGTATGGATCAATGAATAGAGGTGGTTGGGAGGGCTTGAATATGTCAACTAGATGACTTGGAATGTTGCTTGGGCTCTCTCTTTTTGAAGTGGCCGGTTGGGGTGGTATTTATAGCCACCAACCAAAATGTAGCCGTTGGAGATGGCCGCTGGCGATGGGCGCATCGGACAGCCCGGTGCGCCACCGGACAGTGTCTTGTGATCCGCCACATCATCCTCTTTGTTAGGGTTGGAGCTGGTCGACCGTTGGAGGCTTTGTCTGCTCTGACATCTGATTTGCACTGTTTACTTTGCAGAGTCGACCGTTGCGTGGAGATGACCGTTGCTCCGCTGGTGCACCGGACAGTCCGGTGGCACACCGGACAGTCCGATGAATTATAGCGGAGGTGCGCCTAGGAAACCCGAAGGTGAAGAGTTTGAAGTCGATCTTCCCTGGTGCACCGGACACTGTCCGGTGGCACACCGGACAGTCCGGTGCGCCAGACCAGGGAACACTTCAGTTTCCTTTGCTCCTTTCTTCTTGAACCCTTTTTAATCTTTGTATTGGCTTTGAGTTGAACCTTTGGCACCTGTAGAACATATACTTCTAGAGCAAACTAGTTAGTCCATTTATTTGTGTTAGGCATTTCAACCACCAAAATCATTTAGGAAAAGGTTTAAAGCCTATTTCCCTTTCAATAAGAACCAACAAGTAGTTCATGATGTCTTACAATTTGCAACTCACTCATTACAATACTAGTTCATCTAACTGAACTCATTACAAAAGAACTACACAAGACAATGTTACACTGATCTATCCCAGATCTCATTGTAACTAAGCCCCCACTTAGCACAGTGCTCAGCAAGTGTCTCCGCTTCTAATGGCTGATTCATTATTTCTCGGTCATGAAATACGTCCTCCCACACCGCACTATCTTCACTTCCATAGCCAGCTTCTAATATAGTTGTTGGATCCATCATCGAAACCTGACAGTCAATTGAAGTTACTTCTAGCATTTCAGCTAACTCGTCCATTGAACGAGCTACTTGAGTCATCATGAAACCATCTACAACATCTTCATCTGTGTAGCACAAAGAGGCAGCATCTTGTAGTTTCTTAGCTGTATCACTCATTTGAGTCATGGCATATCTGAGTGCATACGCAAGTTTTTTGTTCACCTGCAAAAAAATAACATCAGACTATGGACAGCCATATCAGGAGGTAGTGGAACTAACAACTGAACAAACAGGCACATACCCTCAGCTGAACCAAACAGGCTGAGACAGCCATATGCCCTCAGTTTTTGAAAAAAAAATCATATGTAGTATACAGTTCTAAAATTTCAAAGAAATCGTCATAGGGCAACTGACAACTGAACAAACAGGCAGCTGTGAACATGAACTGGAGAAATCTCCATGAACTGAGGGTTTAGGGTCACAATAGCACAGCAGTAAACAGGCTGACAGCCATAGCCATACTGCCAAAGTGAACTGATAACTGAACAAGACAGCCATATGCCCTCAGTTTTAAAAAAACATCATATGTAGTATATAGTTCTAAAATTCTAAAGAAATCATCATAGGGCAACTGACAACTGAACAAACAGGCAGCTGTGAACATGAACTGAGGGTTTAGGGTCACAACAGAACAACAGCAAACAGGCTGAGACAGCCATAGCCATACTGCCAAAGTGAACTCATAACTGAAGAAGACAGCCATATGCCCTCAACTGAACAAACAGGCACATACCCTCAACTGAGGGTTTAGGGTCAGAACATATGCCCTCAAACTGCCACATATCATCATAGTGCTATTTTTAGACAAATAGCCATACTGCCAATAATCTGAAGCCTCCAAACAGCTATATGCTCTCAGTATTTTTTCAGCAAACAAAACCAAGTGTAGTATACAGTTCACTATTTTGAAAGAAAACATCATAGGGCTAAGCAAGTAGATCATCTCACATTAACACAAGCCTCAGGTCAATTTTTTCAATGAAACAACATCAAACATAGAATTTTGCAACCATGGCCTCAGTTCAACTGTCATCACAAACAGCCAATTGCCCTCAGTAATTTTTCAGCAAAAAAAGAACAAGTGTAGTATACAGTTCACTATTTTCAAAGAAAACATCACAGGGCTAAGCAACTTGATCATCTCAAATTATCAGAAGCCTGAAAACTGCACTCAGCTTTCTACAATTCAATCACAGGGCTAAACAATTATATCACCTCACATGTTTCAGAAGCCTGAAAACAGCACTGAGATTTCTACAATTCCATCACATGGCTGCAACAAATCACATGCCAAACAAATCTTAAGCATTGCTTGGCTCAGTAAAAGTTTGAGAATACAAACCTCACAGTATTTAGCCATTGTCTCCTTAGCACAACCGACGGCTGCACTCGCCTGTTTGTAAGAACGCATAACACTTTTTTCTGCCGCCACAGCGGATTCAAGAACATCAAGAGTAGAAACCACATCGTTACCTAAGGAAAATGTGGTGCAATAATCACCAGCAACCATACAAGCGGTAGCAGAAGCATTCATTGTGTCACGGGCTGCATCAACGGCCGCGGACAGCTTATGGGCACATAGCTCCGCGGCAGGTTCCATGACGGCCGCCTAATCTGCAAACCCTAGGGTTACAGAAGTAGGAGATCTCACCAGCGTCTGCGGGGCGCCAATGGACCAAAGGCGCAGGATCTGCCTGGGGCGGAAGCTGCTCAGCAGGGAAGGGCGAGATCCGGCAAAGGACAGGGGAGGAAGGCACCGCAGTGCGCGACGAACAGAGCCGAGGGAGGAAGGAGGGAGGAAGACGACGACCAGTGAAAGAACAGAGAGACTGAAGAAGAGGAGCAACGTGACCGTGGAAGGGAATAGAGAACGGTAGAGGATGACGACACCCAGGTAAGTAATGGCGCGAGGGCACGACGAGAAGAGCAAATATGCTAATGACCATTTAAGCGTCATCGATGCTAAATGTTAAAAAACGTGAAGGATTATAATGCCACGATTTCAATTGCCGCGATGGCGGTGCCAAATTTCTGAAGCCCACCGTAGGCGGTGCCATGTTTGCAAAATTCTCCACTGAATGGGTTAGAGTAGTTGCATAGATGATCGTCTCTATTGTGAGCGAAGGATTATTGATTATATTCCTCAAAGGCAATCATCATCGATGAGTACGCTAATGTGCTTTTAGGGTAAATAAGATCCTACTAGTAGGGATCTATACATACGAAGGGGACTAGTGTGCCAGAAGATAGAGACATATATCTTAGCCATCGTCGCCCCTTTGTCTAGGGTTGCACATGTGGTGCTAGCACACTAGCATCGTGGTGTTTCATCCGTGTGCGTGTGGATACCGCATGCAAAGACGTTATTGTTGTTGCTTTATTGATCGCCAATGAATATGAGAAGCATGTGCATATGTGGTGTTGTTTTGTTGGTACATGTTGCATTTTTATTGTGCCGCGTAGCGCGCGTCTAATAATAACGATTTTCATATATAGTATTGTACTTGAATATTGTATTAAACTAAACATGTATCCAGCGCGCGTAGGGTACCTATTTTTCTACACCGAGCTTTGCTAGAGTTCGTGCATGAGCTAGGTACGTACTAGTAGCTTAGGTGATGTTTACATACACTAAAGCTAATAGTTAGTTAGATAAAAAATTCTAGAAGAATTAGCTAGCTAATAAATAACTGTTAGCTACAATATATATACATTCAAACATCCCATTAATTAGTGCACCAGCTGCGTGCTCACACATAGGGTTCCTATTTTCCTACACACCCATCTTTGCTCTAATAATTCTAGCTCGTGCATCATGGGCTCGCTACTAGCTTTTTAGTCTAGATCAGCAGCATCTGCGCGCCCACACTAGCTAGCTAGCTAGCACTGTTAGGCTGTGGGGGTTTCTGCAAGCAAGAATATCGCTTATTAGTGGACCTAGCTAACTTTTCAGTGGCTACCAAGGTCCTTGATGATATCATCACGCATACTGACTGTGTGCCATCTAGTCTAGAACGAAGGCGCCGTAAATCTGAGAGTTCAATGCAATGCAGTCTAAGGAGGAACACGACACAAACACGGCAGCCATGATTATTCCCTCATCATATCCTAGCTAGCAGGGCTAGGGGATCGGAAGTCCTTTTCCATTCCATAGCTCGTTTTAGAATCTAACACTAGATACTAGCTAGCTAGTGGTCACTTGTGGAGTTTGCGGGTTTCTAAGAAAGAGCTGAAACCGCCAAAAAAAAAACCATTTGCGTGTTGAGGAGAAAGGGGCGATCGACAGCAGTAAATAAAGACAATCAAGTTGTTTAGTTTTGTTTCATTAGCTTGCTTGTTATCATTTGCCTTCACCTAACTTTCACCTCGATCGATCAGATTCGTGTAGGTACGAGTGCAATTTGAAGTGGGCATGTCGACTGTTGGATATATACTGCTGATAAATCCAAAGGACTTTGAAAGCACCTTATTACCGGGCCGCCGTTCGTTTATCTCTCGGATTGAGGCCATGAACTATTTCAGCTAAACCATGTTAATATATATAAATAAACATTCTCCCATATATTTGAGTTGGAATGTCCAGAGCAGCGAACAAAGGGCCTCCTATGTAGCAGAATATGTATCACGCCAATGGAGTGCCCTATATGGCGTCAACTATCGTCGTAGTGGCGAAGGAGATAATAAAAAGGAAGGTGTAGTAAGAGCATCTCCAAGAGCTTATAGAAAATGACCCCTCAAAATAATGTTTTTAAGGTGCATCTAAAAACTTAGTAATGGTAGATTTTAATCTTTTTTCCTACAGATACTTTAAAGTGGCAGACTGTTTCTGGGGAGCATAAAAAAACCCTCATTTGTAGCTACAGAGTTTTAAGTGTTATGGAAAAGTTTGTAGTGTTTTAGGGTAACTGTTGGGAGACACGTTTTTTGTGTTTTTCCAAAAAAAACTTGATTTAGTAGAGACTTCTGGGAAGCTCTTGGAGATGCTCTTAGGGTCGTAGTTGGGAAAAAGGAGACACATAGTTTAACATAGAAAAAACTCCTCTAATACGGAGGAGAAAAAACCTACGGAAAAACAGATCTATTATGTGGTGTATCATACATAGTACAAGAGGAGTCTATTTATATAGACAAATGAGACAGATATATAATCACATAATCTTATCCAACAGATCTCCCCTTGACACTAAATCTATAAAAATGTTTCCCCAAACACCACTAAGGTGCTAATAAGCTCCACAAACAACTACCAAGTCAAGATAATACTTGAACTTGGTATTAGATAATGACTTTGTAAGCATATGTGCAGAATTTACATTTCTATGTATTTTGTCCATTTTAATCTTGTATTCAGCAACAATATCACGAATGAAATGATACTTGATATCAATATGATATTCTGTCCACGCCTTCATTAGTATATTATTTACTAGTGTTTGTTTTGGATATTCCCGTGGCTGGTGCATAGGAAGGACACTCGACACCTCCATTGGTCCCCAGCGAGCGGCAGGAGGCCGGAGCCGTAGGGATCTTTCTGCGATGATTTTTTTAAAAAATTATAATTAGGTCATTCTCGTCCATTGGCGGAGTGCATTTCTGTATTTTTTTTTGTAGTTTCAAGGTATAAATTGAAATTTCAAATATTCTTAAATCTTAGAACGAAAAGGCTTCCCATTTCATGCGCTTATTATCATCATTCCGATTAAAACTGGCCCAATTACGGCCCATTGAAACCCAGCCCATTACTTTCCACTATTATCAATCAACCTTAACCACTTTGGTTAACCACCCGACTCCACCTAATATAGCCTTCCTTTTCCGTCCATGGCCGCGCAACCCTAACGGCGCCCTTCCCGTGCCGCGCGCATGGCGGACCCCGGCGGCTGCCTCGAGGTCCGGCTCTTCTACGTGCGCGTCTCGCCGCACGGCGGCGCGGCCCCTCCCCCGCGCCTCGCGCTCGACCTCCGCCCCGCGGGCGGCGAGGCGGCCCCCGTCCCGCTGCGCCTCGACCGCCACGACGCCGCCTCGGGCGAGGCCACCTACGTCTCCACCGCGGCCGCGCGGCTGCCCCCGCCATCCGCGGCCTTCGATGTGGCCGACCACCGCGGCGTCGCGCTGCTCCGGGGCTCGCTTCGGTGGTGTCCCGGCGCCGAGGGCGGTTCCCACGCCTGGGAAATCGATTGCGTCCCCGCCGCTGCGGCGGCCGCCTCGGCCTCGGCCTTCGAGGTGTACGTCGCCGGGTGCTACGCCGGCGAGCCCGCGGTGCTCACGCACGCCCTGCGGCTAGCCACCCCGGAGGAAGCTGCTGCTGCGTTGGTTCGGCGCCGATCGGGGGCATTGCCGGTGAGTGTTAATTTTCTTTTTCTTTCTTCTTCTCAGCAACATTAGTCTGACTCGTTTTACTGGATGGTCTGGTATAGAAACAAACACAAGCAACGAAGTGGCAGGCTACCGTTGCAATTTAATAGAGAACCTGTTCTTAGGTTATTGTAAGCTTGTAAGGTGGCGAGTGGATATATTGGTGTATGGATAAACCTTTGTTCATGGCGTGTTACAACTAATGTAGTAGCATCTTCTGATTGTGATAGCTTTGTTCTTGCATAGCGCTTGTGGTTCAGGTTCAATTGGCAGGGAATGTTGTTGTCAATTGCACTGCCCTGCTCCTGAGGTAGAAACATTTTTTTGTGAAGTTGTAATCCTGTAAATAGAACAGAGTTATTTAGATGTCACGTTTCCATTTTTCTGTGACTTTGATGGCTTTGTTTGTAGTAGTGGTATCTTTATCCCCAGTCTTTGATTGATATGCTTGTAATTGTGCCCAAAAGTATTGTCTGTACTGATGGTAATGTACATCCAACTAATAATCCAAATCCAAGTGAGGTTACCATAGACTTGAAAGCATCAGGTAATGCTGCTTCCATTTTGCAGTATAAATCTAGTTTTCTTGCAAATTATCATCTTGCAATGCTACCCCTTCACTGTTGTTGGACATGGGGATAGGTGTTCATTTTGTGTTGATAGAGCTGTGTATGGTCCAACATATCTGCTCCGATGTTAGTGCCTTGAGAATACATGTCAGTCTTGGTCTAGGTTCTGTTGTCAATTCATGAATCCTTTCTAGGACTTGAATTGATGATTTGTATCAGGGAATGTACAAATGTAGAGAAAAAGAGATATTAGTCATAGGCATTAGGTACCAGCTCCACATGAATTATACCAGTTAGGCTGTCTCCAGCAGTTATACTATCTCATCCCTATTTCAAACTTCACTCTGTAAACGGTGTAATCTAAAGTGCAAATCATCTATCTTACATCTGCTGCGGACAGCCTTAGAGCATTATGCTCGGAGGGGTCTTCGCCTGCTGGCGGCACTTGAATTGTGGTTGCATTTGAAGTGGCTATGTTTGGTTGTCTGTGCTTTCAACTGAAACTGTGTGCTTGGTGAACTAAATTCTTTTGCACCGATCAACTGATTGTGACAATCTGAACCTCCACTTTCTGGTTGATCAATATCAACTTCTTTGGCAGGCTGCTAGGGATGAAGGCGACAATGATATGAACACTGGTAGCACGCAATACCCTGAAGGTTGGTACTCTGACGATGACGACGGGCAGCTCTCATGGTTCAACGCTGGGGTCAGAGTTGGCGTAGGCATCGGCCTGGGAGTCTGTGTTGGTGTAGGCATAGGTGTCGGGCTCCTCCTGCGCTCCTACCAAGCAACAGCCAGAAGCTTGAAGAGGCGGTTCTTCTGACAGTTGCAGCTGGTGTAGCTACCAATGATGACCAGAGCAGAGTTCTGCCTCACATACTTGTATAGTTCATGAGTTTGTTGTGCAGGAGTTTTGTTTTGTTTTTAGGGGAAGTGTAGATGCTGTGTTAATGTGGTTGTGAACATGGCTCTAGCCGTTTCTTGTATGGCATGGCATGCATGTAAACTGTGAAGTTGGTCCTCGGACATGTGAAGGAAATGGTTTCTAGTTTTGAGAACGGAGAAAAGTTAGCTAATGAAGATATTTAGTCTATTAATAAATTATTAGCTGAGAAAAGCTAGCTGATGAAGATATTAGTTGGGTGTATTTGGAATCTCTATAATTGTTTTTATATAATAACTATTAGTTCTAGATATTCTAAACAAAGCCTTGAGCTCGTGAGCTGAAAGTTGTCAGGGTTGAGCCGCATTTTCCACTTATGATTACGAGTTCGGTTAAGAGCAACTTAAAGAGACTATAATAAATCATTGTATAAGTTGATCCGCATTTTCCACTTATAATAAATCATTGTATAACTTAAAGAGTTGAGCCGCATTTTCCAGTTATCATCTTTTTATTTCTCACTTTTTTATTTGGTTTGTGGAATTGAATAAGGTGATCTATCATCATCTCATTTTTTATAATTATTTAGTTAATACTAATATGAAGAATGAGATCATTCCACCAAATTTGAAAAATAAACTTATGATGCATCACCTTATTTTTTAATGGACTGATTTATCAAATCAAACATCATTAGAAGAAAAACTTCTCTAGCAGACTCTTTAAATGACTCTTTAAATTTAGTAGCTCTTCATTTCTCCAGTATGCTCTCTATTTTTGGATAGCTTGTTTCACTCGCCATTCAGTCTACCGGTTTACAGAGTCTATTGAATTAGCCTACACTTTTTTTGTGAAAATTATTTTGGAGAGTAGTTAAATCGATATATTTGGCCAATCTTTTGTAGTTGCTCTAAAAAAGACAATATTAGTATAATCATTATTTTAAAAGTTTTGATTATTTTGTAGCCATCATAAATACTATATATAATTTTAATGGACTATGCTAATGTATTTCAGACATAATAATTTATATTTTTCACTTTAAAATATAATATTTCTCTATTTTTTTTAAAAAAAATATGTTTAATATATATTAATATATTTTGTAGTTAATTAAGATATAAGAAGTAACCTAAGTTAAATTTTAAAAGATTATTTATTTATCCAATTTTATTTTATATGATGATCAGCAAGTACAGTATTTGTATATGCAGGCAGACCAAACATAGAGAGCCATATACTGTTATACAAATACAGGCTCTCTTGAGAAACAACCAATACAAAATCCACCCTGCCCGCCACGAAATCTCAACTGTACTTCGAAATTCAGCGAAATCGCGCGAGACGACCGAATTTTTTGCATTTTAGCCCTTACTCGGAAAAAAAATTCACGTTTGGACCTTAGAAAATTTTAATGTCATTTTTGGACCCTTTTCTCGGCGCCAGAGGCTGTGACGCCGAGGTAACACAGCTCGGCGCCACAGATCTTGGCGCCGAGGTACGTGCTCCGCTGACAACGAGAGCCTGACATGGCACCGACGTGGCTAAGCTCGGCGCCATGAATCATGGCGCCGAGCTCCTATACTTTGTTCTCTCCTGACAGGGCATGCATGCATGCGCTGAGGGCTGAGGCTAGCTCGTTTTTTTATTTACCCTCTAGCTACTACTGTCATCTGTATTCTGCTCGGCTGCTCGCGGTAACAGGGACCCAGTACCTAGCTATCTAGGAGTTGCTTGTACCGCTATACTACTGCATGCATGCGCCTATATATAGAGGTGCGCGTGGCTTAGTGGCTAGCTACTTAGCTGCTTCGTCATGGCTGCATGCCAACGAGTACTAAATTAAATGTCGTCTAGCTAGATTCTAGGGCACGTCACAGTTCACAAGACACGGTTTGCCGGCTGCAACCATATTAATCTACCTTTTTGACCGCACATATTCAGTACTCCCTCCGGTTTCCTATTAGTTGTCGTTTTGGATAAGGTTCGAGTCAAACTTATAAAATTTTGACTACAAATAACTATTTCGTTATTTAGTTTTGGAACCTAATATTTATATGCACCAATTTGTCATAAAAAGTACTTTTATAAAAGTATAAATGTATTAAGAGTTCATTTGTATTTTAACAAAAAACTTTGGTCAAAGTTATATTTTGGAGACCGTGTCGTTGTCCTAAACGACAACTAATAGGAAACCGGAGGGAGTATTCATCTAAGAGCATCTCCAACGTGACCTATAAAAATGCCTTATAATTTAAAAATAAGTAAATTTTATATAATTTAGGGCACCAAAAAAACACTCCACTCCAACAGTAAAGCCCCAAATCTAGATTATAGAGCAGTCCACTACGGTGTAGTATATTTGAGTCACTTGAGAGAGTGCCCTATAGTTTTTTGATAAAATTTGTTGAATTAAGGCATTGTTGGAGTGGTTTTTCCTATGTAGAGCCCTATATTTCGATTTGAGGCATTAGTTTGGGGCATTGTTGGAGATGCTCTAAGCAGACTGTTGCGTGACTTCGAAGAGATGATTGCTATAAAATCAAAGAGACACAACAAAAAGAACAAGAATAGAGATTTATCTGTGACGTATATGTATTTGATATAAGCTAAATAAACGGGGGCCCTACGGACCTTGGGGCACTGAGCGGTCACATACTCTGCATACCCTCAGGTGTGGCCCTAGTGCTAGGAGCCGGCTGTAACCAGATGTTTATGCAGTTTTAAAAAAAGAGAGTTTGTTTTTTTTGCCGCTACATATTTCCTGTTTGGCTATTGAAGCTGCTAGTAAAGAGGCATGGATAGCAGAATAATGAGTACACAAGCACGTACTCATTACACGTACTCAAATTGGCCGTCTATTTTCTCTATTATTATGGCACCAGCGTAATGAGTACACATACATGTACTGCGCCATGCCAGCTTCTGTCCATTTTCTCTGTTGTCATCTCAGCATGTTGTCATCTCAACAGCGTAATGAGTACACATGCACGTATTGCACCATACTTCCGTCCATTTTCTATGTTGTGCTTCTGTCAGCCTTTTAACACCTACATTACAGTATGATACCGGACGACACATCCTGCTGCCAATGCTGAATTTTTTGTATTATTGTGCACAGAGACGGTTGCGTCCGGATGATAGTACATTCTCTAGCTAGAGGGTAAATAAAAAATAAGCTAGTCTCAGCGCAGCACATGCATGCATGCTCTGTCAGGAGCAAACAAAGTAGAGGAGCTCGGCGCCACGAATCATGGCGCCGAGCTGAGCCACGTTGGTGCCATGTCAGCCTCTTGTTGTCAGCAGAGCACATACCTCGGCGCCAAGATCTGTGGCGCCGAGCAGTGTTTCCTCGGCGTCACAATCTGTGGCGCCGAGAAAAGGGTCCAAAAATGAAATTAAAATTTTTTAAGGTCCAAACGTGATTTTTTTTTCCGAGCAAGGACTAAAATGCAAAAAAATTCGGTCGAGACGAAAGCGGGAAGCTCTTATCTTTCCCACCAAATCCAAGCCCATTTGAGGGGCCAGCCACTCCCCGTCGGATGCCGCCGCCGCCATGACCGTCACGGCCGCCGCATGGCCGGTATGCACCATCTGCTACGAGGACCTCCGCCCGCTCTCCGACCAGCACCTCCACTGCCTCCCCGCCTGCGGCCACGTCTTCCACGCCCTCTGGTTCGTCTCCCCCTCTCCCCTTCACTCTCCGTTCCATTCCTCTTCACTCTCGCCTGGATCCAGCAATGGCCGGCTAACTCAGGCCCCCGCTTGACCGACTGGCCCTCCATCGTGTCCGCAGCCTGGAGCAATGGCTGGAGTACTGCCCTGGGGGCAAGAAGAAGCGCACCTGCCCCGTCTGCAAGCAGCCCTGCGGCACCGCGCACCCGCCGACCCGCCTCTACTTCAGCTCCACCGGCACGTGCCCGACCCAGGCCTGCCCCTCCCCGGGAAGCGCCTCCGGGGGCGCGGACCCGGAGGCGCTCGCCGCCGAGGTCGCCCGGCTGGAGCAGAAGGCGGCGTCGCTCGGCAAGGTGGTCGAGGAGCAGCGCCAGAGCATCAACGATCTCAAGTCCGAGGCTAGTGCTGACCTCTCCTTTCCCGATCTGTGAACTGCATTGAGTGGCGCGCGGGTTTCATTTGCTCATGGTTTATTGGCGGTGGTTCTGGGCCAGGCTGCCTGGTTGAGGGAGCAGGCGGAGGCGGGAGACTTTATGCTGCAAGCCGCGAAGAAGGACAAAGAATCTGTCCAGATACTTCTGAATGCGAAAACAGAGGTAATTGGTACATACGTTGTTGATTTGGTGCCTCTGGTTGTTTACCCAGCCATGTATTAGTGGATCACAGAGTCTCTTTGTTGTAGGAGTTGTCGAGGAAGACATCAGAGTGCGGGAGGTTGCAGGAGAAGAGCCTTGCATTAGCCAAAGAGCTTGCGGCGCTGAAGCTGTATGTTGTTTTAACCTGAAACTGATGATGCCATCACTTTCGTGAAAAATCACTTTGCTGTTGTTTTTTGGTTATAGGAATTGACTTTTGTTCTGATATCTTGTTCGTTAGGTCCGCAGACATGAACCTTCAGGAGGAAGAAATCATGAAGTTTGCTTCACTTGGTAACCAGGGAAACCTGCAGAATGCTGTTGATGTTTTGAAGAGATCACTTGCTATTCGGAACAAGTATGCTTATCTTCTTAGCATGTCCTTATCTGCAAACAATTTGCTCATGTTTAGTGACCAGTGTGTGTTTGTTAACTGCCTATACTACTCCCTCCGTTCTGAATTGTAAGTCATTCTGGCTTTTCTAGAAACATAGTTTTATTATGTATCTAGACATAATGTGTATCTAGGTGTATAAGCTATTGCAAATAGCTGTGTAGCCATGGTTTCAATCTTTTATGGTACCATGAGGTTCTGAAACTAGGTCATTATAGTTTCAGCTGTCAAACTGGAATTGTGTTAATTTGGATTATCTGTCCCATGTTGAACACCAAATAATCTGACATGTATTAGGTACTGAGAAGAATTGTTGTGCAGTTCTGGATACGATTTCATAGCCAATGGACCACCTGTGTCATTTTTAAATATGGCGAAGAAGCAAAGAACACACTGAACTTTGCTACTTGTTGAGACCACATTTTTTTAACAACGAAGATGAACTACATTATTTCCACTTTCCAACATGAAGAGGATTCGTTGGTGATACATCTGAATTTTGCTCAATATGATGCTAGATAAAGAAAAAAAAAGCTACCCTTGTGAACATTATTTTAGTAGCCCAACCGTGGATTGCTTCAGTGACGTGTTCTTTATTTAGGAGCTACAAGGAATTGATGGTCCAGTGTAATGTTTTGGGAAGATCAGAGTCTCGCATGCAGCAGAAGCTTGAAAAGGCCAAAGAAATTTTAAAGAAGTTAAAGGTGAGCTCAGCATCATATATAGATTTATGGTTTAATGTACATAATTCATGTGAATGACCTTTATCAGTGTGAACAAATACAGGCAAGGGTACAGGAACTTGAGAAGGAATTAGAAGATAAAGAAAATGGTCTGTTAAGGGACTTGAGGTCTTCAAAGAAATTTAAAGCAGACCATATAAAATCTGGGAATGTCACAGCTAATAGTGCTTTCACTAGTTCAAGTCCTGGATATGAAAATCAAACAAACAAGCTCGATGAGGTGATGCAAGATCCGTGCAACGACAAGACTCACTTTGACCGGTTAAAATCTGAAGCTGGGAGTGTTCTGAATGCCCAAGACAACCTGGACAACAAGGATGTAGATGTGATAGACCTAGAACCCAATGATTCTGTTTTTGGAGATGAACAGAAGGCTCAGTTTTCCGCCAAGCCATTCGGGACCGAAGATAGCACACCGAATTCCGAGAACAAGTCTAGCCTTTGCCAAAATGATGACCGACAGTCCGTGGCATCTGAATGCACAACCGCACACGCAGCAAATGGAGGACCCTTCCTCAAACACAGAGAAGCAACTGTAAAATCAACCTTTATGGCGAACATTAGGGCCAAACTGCATATTCCTCGGGAGAGTCCTTTCGTGAGAACTAACGCGACAAGTTCAACGCTGGAGAGTGAAATACTGACAATTGATGGCATCTCCAAGCAAGCAACTAGGTTGGCATCTGGCACTGGACCTCAGCAGATCCACAACTTCAACTCTTTTTCTGGTGAGATCTTTTGCTGTTCTGGTAAATATTTTTTTTTGCATTCAAGCTGCACCCAGGATTTTACGTACTGTCCCTCCATTGAACCTGCAAAAAGAAAAAAAGGCACAACTTTCTCTAAATCTAACTAAAAACTGACGCTAATTTGATCCCGAATTCCTGATTGTCTATGTGTCTTAGTGTTTAGGGATTACTAAGAAACTGTGGATATCTGCTGAATGCCATCTCTACCTACTCCTGCACGCTAAAACTGCACTTACAAAGCAACTGTATTTCCCCCACGACCAGATGATTTCCAAGCGCCAGGAATTCCTGGCACGGATGGAGCAAGGAGAAGCATTGGCAAATGGTGCAAGGGCCCAGCAGATCCCGGTTCTGCGAGTGGGAGCAGAGGCAACCTGATCGCCGTGGGACCGGATGGCCGAGGAGGCAAGGTCAAGATCCTGAGGGACCTTGGCCGACCCCAGGTCAGTTGGGCGAGAGCTCTTCTCACGTCCCCCCCCCCCCCCTGTCAGATAACAAAGGCAGTTTAGATCTCCAACAACTGATCCCAACGCGTGTTATTTTTTCTGCAGGATAGCAAGTCCCAAGCGCTGTGGCCCAAGGCGCAGAAGGTTGGAGGCAGAGGTGGCCAGTCCCAGATCCATCAGTTCTTTGGCAAGAGATGATCCTGCTACTGAATGAATATGCTGGGACGCATGGAGCCTGGTTAGCTGAACCTACTGTATGGCGCTTCTAGTTTGTTTGTTTGTGAAGTAGTGCAAGTGTTGAGCTTCTGGAGTCCCTGAAAAAGATGTTTAGTGGACAGCTACACCAGCTTCCGTCTTTTTCCTCAAAGATTTTAGCTGCGATAATTGATGTACTTGTTTTGTATAGTCATCGTTTTCTATTTAAATATAGATATAAAAATCAAGATCTAAAATGGATACTAATTTTGGATGGAAGGTGTATAACAACTAGTAACACTTGTGCAAGCCAACAAATATACTCCCTTCGTCTCACAAAGGATCTTGTTTGACTTTTTTGAGACCAACTTTGATCAGTTTGTCTTATTTAAAATATTTGTAAAAATATAAAAAACTTTAGTTTATAGTTAAAGTAAATGGTATGGTAAATTAAATTGGAATGAAAATAAATGAGAATTATGATTTTTTTTAATAAAATAAGCCGATCAAACCTGATCTCAGAAAAGTCAAATGACATTCTTTTTGAGATAGAGGTAGTACTCTCTTAGCATTTTTTGTTTTAAAAAAATATTTTAGAAATTATTTAAGATAGAATTTTAATTTTTTTACTCTATATCAAAATAAAATATGTTTTTTGTCTTTTTATTGGATTTATATAATACTTAGACGATGTTTGGTTTTTTTAGTCATCCTTCTACACTTTAGTGGCTAAACTTTAGCCCCTAAAAGATACATTAGAAAAACCTATTATAGCATTTTAGAGAATAAAAGTGACTAATTTAGGAAGTGGGACCCAATGGCCATGTGCAGGGTGTGCCTTTGCACAGGGCCCCAAATCGCATGGGCCTCCATTTTTTTTATTTGGCCCAATGCACAGGAATAGTGGAATACGTACACGTAAAGAACGAATACAATTTTTTTTCTTAAAATTTGGGTGCAATTTGGTTTACGAAATATAACGTAAAGGGTAATGATAATGATTCACACTTGAATACGGACGATAACATGTTTGAATAAGTTGTTATCCATTTATAGTGTGATATTGATTACGGATGGACTTAAACAAACATAAAACGTTACTAATATATGAACCAAACGGATCCAGATTCAGTGCCTTAGCCAAGGTAAGGCACCACGTACCTTGCCTTCTACAGCAAAAGGGACACAGCAGGAACCAGCTTACTAGCAGGAATACGTCTGGATCCCAAACAGGTTATGTTTGCACATAGTACAGCTTACCAACAGCACATGCAAACAGAACATAAACATACAGCTAATTTTGAAGGATGTTTATATAGCATTTGTTTCAGTTTCTTAAGCAATACATGGCATTCAGAAATTTACAATTACACCATTTGGGCATTGCCTGGCATACTAAATGTCATTCATCAGGCTACTCACAAAATACTATAGTTAGCCCACAAAATATTGTTGTTAGCTCTATCCAAAATACTATCCAATCAACTTGCAAATCTAGAACAGATCTTCATCATAAAAATTTTCATCATGACTAGCCATAGATGTTAGGAGCCTGGTAAAATCACCAATGACCCTGTACTCATGGAGGTCCACATTTGCTTCTTTGTTGCTGCTGTTATTCTCCACTTGTACATGTGGTGGTGCACCATCTTCTTTCTTTTGTTGTTGCCAACAAAATGCAACAAATTAGTTCAGAAGTGAGCGACAACATCAATATTAAAATATCAAGATTGCAGTATACCTTTGCTCCCTTTTTTGTTGGTACAGCAGATTTAGTCGCCTTGCGCTTCCCTTTGCGTAACTTCTCAATCCAACTTTTCTTTCTCTTTGAGCCTTTCAACTGAACCTCTTTTTTCTTAAGTTGTGCAGTGCCGAGCAAGTCATCTCTTTGTTGCATGTTTGGGCTAATATTTTCTTGGTCATTACATGGTTTTTCATTGGCAACACTAGATGGTGCATTGAGTTTATCCTCTACTTGTGGACCAAGGAGATCAAGTGCATTGTCTATTAGCAAACAACACTCTAGAGAAATGGCTGCTTTATATGCCATGTTGAGAAATTTATGAGACAAAGATCTGAGCCTAAGTTGAGCCTCCAACTTTGGATTTTCCACCACTTCCCTTCCTTGTCTATCCAGTATGCTTCCACTGCATGCTTCTCTAGTCCATCTTTTTAGGACATAATGTGTGGGTAACATTTTTATATTCATCAAATCAAGCACTTTCAGACCATGTGCACATAATATCCCTGTCCTATTAAACATTTGACAACTACAATCAGTTGTTTGGTTGAAAGGATTAGCTGTCACTATGCGCTCCTCTTCAAAACTTAAATCACCACTTAAATTACCAATAGTGACAATATATTTGTTATCTCCATCCAACACTGTAGTGCATGCAGCCATGGATCTTTCATACTCAACTTGGAAAGCTTCAAAAATAACTGGAGTGTAAACATCGCTTGCTTGAATTAGCATAGGTGTGCACATCATGCTTGAATTAGCATGATGTGAAAGGTGCACAATCCATGATATGATTCCGTGAACACATTGGGTATAGCCTTTCCCATTGCTGCATCTTGATCAGTATAAATAGTTCTAGGTTGCCTATAATTATGGGCAGCTAGAAAGGTCTCAAAGAGCCATGTAAATGAGGCTTCTGTTTCATCAAATAGAATTGCAGCACCAAAAATAGTGGTTTCTCTAAACTGATTGAGCCCAAGAAAAACACCAAATGGCCTATATTCTTTATTTGTGCCAAAAGTAGTGTCAAATGTGACAACATCACCGAAATGTGCATAGTCTAGAATCATTTTTGCATCAACCCAAAATATGTTGGTTATGTGCTCCTCACAATCCACTTGCAAAGCATATTGGAATGATGGATTCTCTGAAATTTTGTCATGAAAATATTTCAGCATGCTTCCGGCTTGCCCAAAAGCCAACTCCCTCTGCCGTTTGCTTTGTAAATAATTTTTCCTATCACGACAAGTGTAGCTAAGATTAAGTGGTCCACCTACTTGACGGCAAGCCAAATCATGTGCAGCTTTTGGCCTGATTCCAGAATCATCTGCAGTTTCAATTTCAAAGGCTTGCACTTCTGAAATTTTCCTCTGTGATGCCATCAAGTGGCGGGTTTCTGGCAAGTGAAGCTTGTGGTTGTGTTCAAGCATAACATCAGTAACTTCATAGTTTTCTGCCCCTCGATCCAATGTGAGAGTCATTCGGGATGTGCAGCCCGTTCTTGTTTCAGCTCTAAAACACTTGGTCACATGATCAGTTTGCCCTTTTCTTCGGTGGCCCTCATTGGAACAAACAAATCTGCATGAAGTAACCTTACCATCATAACTGCTGACATTTGAGTATCTTTTCCTCACATCAAAGCTTGTATGCCCCCCATATGCCACCCAAAACTGCCAAGCCTCATCTGGAGTTTTGAACCTCAAACCAATTTGAGGTGTCCCCTTGCCAAATTCTGCCATTCCCTTAATCCGAAGTTTATTGAAATCTATGGCACATGGAATGCATGACACTACAGAAAAAAACTATAGCACATGAAGAGAAAGGGAAGCTTACTGAAATCTCAAATCTCAAATTGGTAAGCATTCAGTGAAGAGAAAGGGAAGCTTACTGAAATCGGAGGGTTGGGCTACTGGATCGACGACGCGCAGCACCGGGTCGAGGAGCGCGCAGGGGTACTAGGGCGGCGGCGCATAGGGCTCTCGGGCGGCACGGCACAGGGCTCCCGCGCGGCAGGCAAGAACAAGCGCGCGAAACGCGGCAAAACGTGTGCCTGCGCGCGCTGCGAGTGAGGACCGCGTCCTGGCTCGGTATTAATTGGAGTCTCCTCTGTTGTTTTGCCTACACACGACAGGAGCCATTGGATCGTTGTTGGAGGGCAGATACGGAGGGGCAAGGTACGTGGTGCCTTACCTTGGCTAAGGCACTGAATCTGGATCCGAACCAAACGGCACCTTGCAGCACTGCACTGTAGCATATGAGCAGAAACATTTGAATTAATACAAATTGTTTACTTTATGTCTTTATTTATTCTATCTTCACGTAGATGTAACTTATGGATTAGTACAAATTATTTTTCTTTGGATTATAGTAAGGGATACATTGATTTTCTTGGCACTGATCATGATTACTAAAAATAGAAAGTATGAGTCGGTGCTGAAAAACATAAGAAGAGACGGAGACTAGAAGCAGCAACTCAGTCTCAAAAGGGTGCCCTTGATAGATTTTTTATGAGAGAAACTCAAGATCCTATTCCTAATGTTGATGGCAGTCATGGTGACAACCTAATACCACCAACACAGGTTGAGATTCACACTATAGACACAAATGGAAGCGATGATGATAACATTGTCAATGGTGATCAAGATAAGATATTGCCGAAGAAGAGGCCGATGAAGAGCAATATGCAAATATTTCACGTGAAGGTAAGGCCCTGTTTGTTTCCCCACTAGATTATATAAGTTGGATTATAATGAAAGGGTAGGATGGTAAATATCACTTTAGAATCTCAAATAAGATGAAATAAGATAGCTAATCATAGGGATAACACTCAGTAACAAAGACAAATTCCAGTTTACACCTCTCCCCTAGGTCTGACTTGCTACATACATAGCTACAACAACACATTGTCATGCCATATTGCCATATCTGTCTGATATTCTTAATTTCTTTCCCAACATTTGTCCATCGTTCAGCAAGCTCTTGTGTTATGGGGGAGCATAAACAGATATTCCTTGTTGAGAAGGCATTTGAAGTGGCAAAGTCGGTGCATGCCGCTCTCACATGTACATCATGGTTTCACGCGTGCCAGTTAAAACTTACAGAAGATAAAATGCAAATGCAGGTAACTTGGAGCAAATACTAGGTTGGAGGTGCTCGAGGACAACAACCACATGCCTCAGGAAGAGGATCTGAACCGGTCAAGGCCTCCTCAATTTCTTGCTTCCTGCTCCACAATCATCTTTGTAATTTAAGTTATTCAGGCACAAGGATCACCGGGAGAGTTCATAATTTAAGATGTATTATGCCTAATTAAGGCAGTCAACACATTTCTTCCCCCCATAAATGACCACATCTGTGATTTCTTATGCTATTTAGTATGTTACTGGTTGTGTTCTAAACTATTAATATCTAGAACAAAGTCTGCAGTTAGCGTCATGTTTGGTTATGCTCACTATCTATTTATGAATCCCGCCAAACATCTAAATTATTTTCATTTCTCACAGAATCGTCAGTTCAATTATGGAACTAAATCACAGGAATCTTTACATTTCCTAGATTTTAAGTATGGTGGTGGAGAAGCATATCCAAATAGGGCCTATATAGTCATGCTATCAGCATCGTGTCCTCTATGAAAGTCGCCTAGAGGGGGTGGATAGGCGAAAACTGAAATTTACAACTTTAAAGACACTACAAGCCGGAGTTAGCGTTAGAACAAATGTCAAGTCCGGGAGAGAGGGGAAAAACAAATCAACCAAGAAATAAAGCAGATGAACACAATGATTTGTTTTACCGAGGTTCGGTTCTAAGGAACCTAGTCCCCGTTGAGGTGGTCACAAAGACCGGGTCTCTTTCAACCCTTTCCCTCTCTCAAACGGTCACTTAGACCGAGTGAGCTATCTTCTTAATTCTCATGGGTCACTTAGACCCCGCAAGGACCACCACACAATTGGTGTCTCTTACCTTGCTTACAAAACACTTGGGAACAAGAAATGAGGAAGGAAGAAAGCCAACCAAGCAACAAAGAAACACAAGAACGATCCTCTCACAAGTCCTAAAGCACTAGAATTGAATTGGGGACTTTGATTGGATCAGAGGCTTTGATTTGTGTCTTGGAGTGTTGCACTTTGCTCTTGTATTGAATTAGGTGTGATGAATGCTTGGATGGTTGGAGTGGAGGTGGTTGAGGGGTATTTATAGCCCTCAACCACCAAACAACCGTTGGGGAGGGCTGTTGTTGTAACACCCCTGGTGTTACTGTTACTAAAACTTGAGCATAACATCATCAGCATTGGCATTTCATGTGTATTTACACACCTAGAATGCATTCACTAGGTAAAAATCTCAAACAAGTATTGTTATGGCATTTTGCAAATAAGACCCTAGTATATGGTACTTAACCTTAAATAGGGTTCTGAAGGGTAAAACAAGAGCCAAATAGAGAAAACCCTAAAGTTTAAGTGAAATAGTCATAAAATGTTCCTAAGAATGGACCTACATTACATTCACACCCCTGAGATATCAAAAACCCTAATTGGAACCCTGGAAAACCCTAAACCTAAACCCTAGGAGGTTAAGTGCAAAATTAGTCCATTTTTGGACTAAAGTGCAAAAACTAGTAAAATAAGGTGTCCTAAGTCATATGGTTTACAAATATGTGAATTTGCAAGTTAAACCCTAAGTTTTGGGCTTATTTGCAAAAGGCACTACTTAAACCCTATTGTCGGTGTTTCGGACCCGGGGGACCCTCAACCGAACCGACTAGTGAATTTAGTGTCGCGTGCCCCTGTCCAGATGGGTTGATGCAAGATGGAACACAAGCGAAGGGATGAGGCTTATATTATCTTGCACCAGGGGTGCTTGCAGTAGGGGTTACAAGCGTTGCGAGAGAGCGACAGCGAGAGAGAGGGAGAGAGAGAGGGTTCGGCCTTGAGGTGAGCTGTCTGAGTCCGCCTCTACCGCGTCTCTCCTACTCTGCCTGCCTCTGCTCGCCTGCCTTTGCCCGTTCGTACGTCGCACGTTCGTACGTTCTGTCTCCCCCCCTTTCTTCCCGTTTTCCCCCTTTGGAAGGCCCTGGACATCCCCTTTTATAGATACAAGGAGATGCCCAGCTGTACAATGGGGGTGTAGCTATGAGCTAACGTGGCTGGCGGAGAATTGCCTTGAGCCCTGTACATGTATTAACGTGGCCGTCGGAGAAGTGCCTTGAGTCCTGTAGAAGCATAGCTGGCGGTGCGGCATGGATCCTACTGACGTTTCCTTGCTTCCGTAGGGGGTTGAGAGCAACCGATGTCATGGGCGCACGCGGGGAACCATCATTACCTATTACCGGAGTAACCCTGATGGGACACCGGTCTTGTTCCTTCATAGCCTGAGGCAGCTAGCTAGGGGTAGGGTAATGATGTATCCCCTGTAGCGTAGTCAGTCCGAGGTCGAGGTCGGGCGAGGCGGAGACTTCTCCTGAGGCCGAGGCTGAGGTCGGGCGAGGTTGTGACTCCTCTCGAGGCCGAGGCTGAGGCCAAGGCCTAGGGTCGGGCGAGGCAGAGACCTTCTCCCGAGGCCGAGGCCTGGGGTCGGGCGAGGCGGAGCTCCCTGTTGCGCCCGAGGCTGGACTCAGGGGAGGTTGTGACTTGCTGTTGTCAGTTTTACCCTGGTGGTTGGCACAGTAGTCGGAACGGGGTGAATAGCGTTGTTCTCCTGTCAGAACGGTCAGTAAAGGGGCGAAGTGACTGCGGTCACTTCGACCTTGCCGACTGAGGCGCGCGTGTCAGGATAAGGTGTCAGGCGATCCCCGCATTGAATGCGCATGCGATACGGTCGGTTGGTAAGACGATTCGGCCGAGGTCGCTGCACGACAAAGTTCGCCCGAGCTTAGCCTTGGGTGAGACGGGGGTGTGTCTGCTGACTGAGGGGACCCTAGGGCGAGGCGTGAATTCGTCCGGGACTACTGTCCTTGCCCGAGGCTGGGCTCGGACGAGGTCGCGTCCCTTGGTAGACGAGGCCTTGACTTGAACCGTGCTTCATGAGCCGTGTATGGTTTGTCCTAAAAATGTTTTCCAGCCGGGTTAAGGAGCATTGGGGGTACCCCTAATTACGGTCCCCGACAGTAGCCCCCGAGCCTCGAAGGGAGTGTAGGTACTCGCTTGGAGGTTCTACCGGATTTTTTGCAAGGGGACCGGCCCTTCTCGGTTGTATTTTGTTCCGATGGGTGCGCGCGAGCGCACCCGTCAGGTGTAGCCCCCGAGGCCTCGAAGGAGTGGTTTGACTCCTCTGAGGTCTTAATCCTTTTTGTGATGCCTCGGTCAGCCTTGTTGTAACCTCATGCGGCCTGGCCGCAGCCCTGGTGCACGGTCAGGCTCCAAGTTTTTAAGCTGGTTTGTTGACGTGGTCAACAGTTTGGCCGTAGCCTGGCACGAGAGCATCCCTCGAGCCTCCGCACGGAGCGAGAGGACGATCAAGGACTGTCTCGACTTTTATCGTACGCCCCTTTGTCGCCTCTCCGCAAGGAGGAAGGGGGAAAGCTCCATGTTACCCTCGGAGGGCACCGAACATGATGTTTCCAGTGAGTTGCTAGCGGGTGATCCGAGTGGACGCCCGAGCCCCGTTCGATAAGGGTCGGCTAGTGGCCCAGAGGCACGCTCCAAAAGTACCTGCGGGTGATTTGCTGGACTCGGACCCATTCGATAGGGTCCGAGGGATCGGTGCCTCCCTCCGGTGGGATTCCATTACAAATCGTTCCCGCTGGTCTCGGAAATGTCCTAGGGTACCTCGGGAGCGTAGCCTGAGCCTCGGCCATGTAACGGACGTACCCAGGGTCATCCCTGACTCTGCGTGCTCTGGGGCGGCTGTCGAACCCTTCCGAGGGGCCAGCCTTCGAACCCCTGATCAGTAAAGGGCTCAGAGCCCGAGTGCTCTGGGGCGGTTGCCGAACCCCGGAGGGCGCAACCTTCGAATCCCTGATCAGTAGGAGGGCTCGGGGCCCGTTTCCTTCGCCGAGAAGGATCCCTTTTCGAAATATCCCCTTTCCCGATCCCTGTGGCAAGAGAGAGAGGAAAATAAAAAGGATATGAATTTAAATAATGTGGCGCACCTTTTTTTGACGCGGTCAATCATGACGGAGGTGAAACGGCGCCCGCTTCGCCTGCAGGAGGTGTCGCTTGCCCTGCCAAGGAATTAATGCGACAGGACAGGCGATTCGTGGGGCGTCTGTTGCGCGTGCGCGAGTCATTCGAGGAACAGAAAAACTATTTCACCTTCGCGTTTGAATTTCGTGACGGGTTCGGGCGAAGTTTTGGGTGGATTTCGCCCAGGCCTTTATATACCCGAAAGAGGGGCCGGCGGTGGTTCTTTACCCTGCCATTTGCGCTTGCCTTCTGCTTTGGTTTCCGCAACCTAAGAGAATAGCCAGAGAAGAAAAACTGTGCACCTCATCCCCTCCGCCTCCACCACCTCCGTTCGGCGATGGCTGACAAGGTGACCGTCGTTCCGCCGCGCGACCTGTGGCCTTTCTCCACCGTTGCTGTGAAGGATCTGGAGGCCCTTGTTGCCGATGGTTTGTTCCGTCCTCTCTCCGGTGGGCCACAACCGGAGTGGATGGCCCCCGCGAGCGAGGCCGACACGACTCCACCGCTGGGGTATGTGGTCAGTTTCATCCCCTTCCATGAGCGGGGGTTTGGAGTGCCAGCGAGTCGCTTCATGCGGGCGCTCCTGCACCACTACGGGGTGGAGCTGCATAACTTCAACCCCAACTCTATCGCGCAAGCGGCCATCTTTGCGGCGGTTTGCGAGGGTTTTTTTTGGGGATTGACCCTCACTGGGACCTGTGGACCCATCTCTTCTCCGCGGAGTTCTTCACCACGACGACGGAGGCGAAGAAGGTCCGTATGGCGGTGTGGGCCGGTGGCTGCACCCTCCAGCTAAGGCCGGGGCGCGCACAGCAGTACATCCCTGCCTCCCTTGTGTCTTCGAACAAGGGGTGGCAGAACCGGTGGTTTTATCTCCGGAACGACGGCGGGATGCCTCCGCTGTTTTCTCAACGAGTGGTGACCGCCGCGCGGCAATAACTGGCGCTGAGGGGCCACGCGCGAGAACCAGGAGAAGCTCCAGCCTATTCTGCAGGCCTTGCAGAAGTTACGAGATGATGGCCTTACCGCTGCGGGGGTCGTCGCCGCTATCCATCGCCGGAGGGTGCTACCTTTGGCAGAGCGGCGGTTGCGGCTTTCGGAGATGAAGCCAGGGGTTGATTCGGAGGGCTCACGGATGTCCTCGACCTCCCTCTCCGCCGACGACCTCCTCAAGCGGGTAGCGGGTATGGTAGGGAGGCTGGATGCTAGCGCCCTTAACCAGTCCGCGATGTGCCCCGACCGTGGGTATGTGCCCCTGGTAAGCGCCCGGTCCTTCTCCTATTTTGCGCCGAGTTTTCTACGCCTTTGACTCTTACTGTTGGGATTTTTGTTCGTCCTCAGGGGTTGAGGAGTTTTAAAGTCGCCCGGCCACCGGTCCCAAAGGACGCGGCGGACCGAGCCGCGCGTAGGCTCGCCGCAGAGAAGGAAAAGGAGAAGAAGGACACGAAAAAGGCCCGAGCTCGCGAGAGGATGCGAGCTCGGGAAGCCTTGGAAAAGCGTCGTCGGAGGCAAGCGAGGGACGGGCTCCCGAGGGAGTCGTCGCCGGAGACGCCTGACGACGACGACGACGATGATGATGATGACGACGAAGACGACGACATGGCGGCCCGACTTGGCCTCAGCTCGGACCCGAGGCTGGGCCAGGGGTCGCCGAGCCAGCCCCCAAGTGGGCTGGCACCATCAGTGCCCGGGGCCGGGACACCAGGGTCCCGGTCCGAGGAGCGGAGGCAGGCTGAGGGGGTACTTGACCCCTTGGCTGAGATAATTGGGGTGACTCCAGGGAGCCAGGCCGATCCGCCTGTCCCCCAAGAACAAGCGCCCGTGCCGGCTGTACAGGAGGTTGTTCCCCCGACCGTTGTGTCGACGCCTGGGAGGGCTGCCCCTTTGGTGCCTCGGGCGCCCGAGGCGGAAGCGGCGCCGAAGTCGGCGGCGGGGCAATCCTCGGCAGCGCCTGTGGAGGTCGGGGCCCGAGGGGCCTCCCCGCAGGCACGATTGGCCTTGCCCCGGAGCAGGTAAGTATCTGATGATACCTCTGTTTCGGTTTTTTCACTGTGTGTCTTGAACTTGCCGTCTCTCTCCTTCAGCAAGCGAAGGCAGGGCTTGGCTGGTCTGGCCCCCACGAAGGCCCTTAAGACGAAGCCGGCCTCTGCAGCCAGTGCTGCGGCGCATTGAAAGTCGCCTAGAGGGGGGGTGAATAGGGCGAAACTGAAAATCACAAAAATAATCACAACTACAAGCCGGGTTAGCGTTAGAAATATAAACGAGTCCGCGAGAGAGGGTGCAAAACAAATCGCAAGCAAATGAAGAGTGAGACACGCGGATTTGTTTTACCGAGGTTCGGTTCTCGCAAACCTACTCCCCGTTGAGGAGGCCACAAAGGCCGGGTCTCTTTCAACACTTCCCTCTCTCAAACGGTCCCTCGGACCGAGTGAGCTTTTCTTCTTCTCAATCAAACGGGAACAAAACTTCCCCGCAAGGGCCACCACACAATTGATGCCTCTTGCCTTGGTTACAATTGAGTTTTGATCACAAGAACAAGTGAGAAAGAAAGAAAGCGATCCAAGCGCAAGAGCTCAAAAGAACACGACAAATCTCTCTCGCTAGTCACTAAGGGCTTGAGTGGAATTGGAGAGGATTTGATCTCTTTGGTGTGTCTAGAATTGAATGCCTAGCTCTTGTAAGTGGTTGGAAGTTGGAAAACTTGGATGCAATGAATGGTGGGGTGGTTGGGGTATTTATAGCCCCAACCACCAAACATGACCGTTGGCTGGAGGCGTCTGTTCGATGGCGCACCGGACAGTCCGGTGCACACCGGACAGTCCGGTGCCCCTGCCACGTCACCAATGCCGTTGGATTCTGACCGTTGGAGCATCTGACTTCTGGGCCCGCCTGGGTGTCCGGTGCACACCGGACATGTACTGTTTGATGTCCGGTGCGCCGGTATGGGCACGCCTGACGACTGCGCGCGCTGCGCGCGCATTAAATGCGCCGCAGGGAGCCGTTGGCGCCGAAATAGCCGTTGCTCCGCTGGCACACCGGACAGTCCGGTGCACACCGGACAGTCCGGTGAATTTTAGCGGAGCGGCTGCCGCGCGAACCCGAGGCTGGCGAGTTCCGGAGACCGCGCTTCCTTGGAGCACCGGACATGTCCGGTGCACACCGGACAGTCCGGTGAATTATAGCGCGCCGGCTTCCGAGAATTCCCGAGGGCGAAGAGTTTGAAGTCGGAGTCCTCTGGTGCACTCGTGGCGCACCGGACACTGTCCGGTGTACACCGGACAGTCCGGTGCCCCCAGACCAGAGGTGCCTTCGGTTGCCTCATTGCTCCTTAGTTGAATCCAAAACTTGATCTTTTTATTGGCTAAGTGTGAACCTTTTGCACCTGTATAACTTATGCACTAGAGCAAACTAGTTAGTCCAATATTTGTGTTGGGCAATTCAACCACCAAAATTATTTGGGGACTAGGTGTAAGCCTAATTCCCTTTCACGCGCCATGCCGGTTGGCTGGCCTCTGCACAAGGCGCCCTCCGGCGGGGGGCCCAGGCGGCACGAGTTGCCATGGGGCAAGCCTCCCAGGCTGACCCCCCTGTTGGAGCGACCATCATGCCGGTGGAGGCCGCTGACGCGGCCGCGGTCTCGAGCCCTCCTGACTTGTTGCCGGCGCCGGCATCGACTCCTGCCGGGGCCGTCGCTGATTCGCCCGTGGAGCCGCCCGTCGCCGCCGACGTCAGGATGGTTGAGGCGCCGCCGCCCGTGGTCGTCCCCGACCTCCCCGTTCTCGGCCATGAGGAGAGGGCGACCGTCGTTGCCGAGGTTGGTGATCGGAGGCCCGCCGCCTTAGCCGAGGAGAGGCCCAGTACGTCGACGGCGGTGGTACCCGATGCATCGACTGCAGGGGGACCCGATGCCTCGGTGCATTGGAGCAGCGGCCTTACCCCTGCGCAGCTCAATCCCAATGAGTGGTGTGGGCAGCCACTCCGGTTCTAGAGCTGTGGCACCTCGGAGCCCCTCCTCTCCCTCAACGATGAGTTGGAGGAGAAGTCTCGGGATAGTTTCCGTGAGTATATCGAGGCAGCGATGAGGTCGCTTCGGTCGACCATGGAAATCCTTTCCACGGACATTCCTAGGGTTTTCCAGGTAAGGATTTAGACATACACCTTGCGTGACCAGGGCATTCTTGGTGACATCTTGTTTTGCTTCCTCAGGAACTTGCGGGCGTGAGCACCGCCAAGTCGCTGTTCATCCACCGCGAGAGCGATGTTTGGGATTCGCTGCGGTCCCAGAGGGCCACGTTTATCGAGGCCAATGAGCGCCTCGCCCAACGGAGCGCCGAGGTGGCGGACCTTCGGCTGCTCTGCGATGAGCTGAAGTCGGAGGCAGCAGCGGACAGTCCGGTGCACACCGGACAGTCCGGTGAATTTTAGCGGAGCGGCTGCCGCGCGAACCCGAGGCTGGCGAGTTCCGGAGACCGCGCTTCCTTGGAGCACCGGACATGTCCGGTGCACACCGGATAGTCCGGTGAATTATAGCGGAGCCGGCTTCCGAGAATTCCCGAGGGCGAAGAGTTTGAAGTCGGAGTCCTCTGGTGCACTCGTGGCGCACCGGACACTGTCCGGTGTACACCGGACAGTCCGGTGCCCCCAGACCAGAGGTGCCTTCGGTTGCCTCATTGCTCCTTAGTTGAATCCAAAACTTGATCTTTTTATTGGCTAAGTGTGAACCTTTTGCACCTGTATAACTTATGCACTAGAGCAAACTAGTTAGTCCAATATTTGTGTTGGGCAATTCAACCACCAAAATTATTTGGGGACTAGGTGTAAGCCTAATTCCCTTTCAATCTCCCCCTTTTTGGTGATTGATGCCAACACAAACCAAAGCAAATATAGAAGTGCATAATTGAACTAGTTTGCATAATGTAAGTGCAAAGGTTGCTTGGAATTGAGCCAATATAAATACTTATATGAATGCGCATGGATTGTTTTCTTTGTTTTTGACATATTGGACCTCATTTGCACCATAAGTTTTGTTTTTGCAAACTCTTTTGTAAATTCTTTTCAAAGTCATTTTGCAAGATAGTCAAAGGTAAATGAATAAGATTTTGCAAAGCATTTTCAAGATTTGAAATTTTCTTCCTTGGTTCAAATGCTTTTCCTTTGACTAAACAAAACTCCCCCTCAAATAAGGTCTCCTCTTAGTGTTCAAGAGGGTTTTAAGACATCAATTTGAAAATACTAGTTGCTCCCCCTTTAGAACACAAAGAGATACCAATTTTGAAATTTACCAATTTAAAATCATCAAATTTATAAAATTAGGTGGTGGTGCGGTCGGTGCGGTCCTTTTGCTTTGGGCTCATATTTTCTCCCCCTTTGGCATGAATCGCCAAAAACGGAATCATTAGAGCCCAATGAAGTTCTTTCTCCCCCTTTGGTCATAAAATGAGTGAAGATTGTACCAAAGTTGGAGAGATGATGCGGAGCGACGGCGAAGGATGAGTAGCGGAGTGGAAGCCTTGTCTTCGCCGAAGACTCCAATTCCCTTTCAATACACCTATGACTTGGTTTGAAATACACTTGAAAACACATTAGTCATAGCATATATAAAGAGACATGATCAAAGGTATATTCATGAGCTATGAGTGCAAGACTAGCAAAAGAAATTCCTAGAATCAAGAATATTGAGCTCATGCCTAAGTCTGGTAAAAGATTGTTCATCAAGAGGCTTGGTAAAGATATCGGCTAATTGATCTTTAGTGTTAATGTATGAAATCTCGATATCCCCCTTTTGTTGGTGATCCCGAAGAAAGTGATACCGAATGGCTATGTGCTTAGTGCGACTATGCTCGACGGGATTGTCGGCCATTTTGATTGCACTCTCATTGTCACATAGAAGAGGAACTTTGGTTAATTTGTAACCGTAGTCCCGCAGGGTTTGCCTCATCCAAAGCAATTGCGCGCAACAATGGCCTGCGGCAATGTACTCGGCTTCGGCGGTAGAAAGAGCGACCGAATTTTGCTTCTTTGAAGCCCATGACACCAAGGATCTTCCCAAGAACTGGCAAGTCCCCGATGTGCTCTTTCTATTTATCTTACACCCCGCCCAATCGGCATCCGAATAACCAATCAAATCAAAAGTGGATCCCCGAGGGTACCAAAGCCCAAACTTAGGAGTATAAGCTAAATATCTCAAGATTCGTTTTACGGCCGTAAGGTGTGATTCCTTTGGGTCGGCTTGGAATCTTGCACACATGCAAACGGAAAGCATAATGTCCGGTCGAGATGCACATAAATAAAGCAATGAACCAATCATCGACCGGTATACCTTTTGATCCACGGACTTACCTCCCGTGTCGAGGTCGAGATGCCCATTGGTTCCCATGGGTGTCTTGATGGGCTTGGCATCCTTCATTCCAAACTTGCTTAGGATATCTTGAGTATACTTCGTTTGGCTAATGAAGGTGCCTTCTTGGAGTTGCTTGACTTGGAATCCTAGAAAATACTTCAACTCCCCCATCATCGACATCTCGAATTTTTGTGTCATGATCCTACTAAATTCTTCACATGTAGATTTGTTAGTGGACCCAAATATGATATCATCAACATAAATTTGGCATACAAACAAATCATTGTCAAGAGTCTTAGTGAATAAAGTAGGATCGGCCTTGCCGACTTTGAAGCCATTTGCAATAAGGAAATCTCTAAGGCATTCATACCATGCTCTTGGGGCTTGCTTGAGCCCATAAAGCGCCTTAGAGAGCCTATAAACATGGTTAGGGTACTCACTGTCTTCAAAACCGGGAGGTTGCTCAACATAGACCTCTTCCTTGATTAGTCCATTGAGGAAGGCACTCTTCACGTCCATTTGATAAAGCTTGAAGCCATGGTAAGTAGCATAGGCTAATAATATGCGAATTGATTCAAGCCTAGCTACGGGTGCATAGGTTTCACCAAAATCCAAACCTTCGACTTGTGAATACCCCTTGGCCACGAGTCGAGCTTTGTTCCTAGTCACCACACCATGCTCGTCTTGCTTGTTGCGGAAGACCCACTTGGTTCCTACAACATTTTGATTAGGACGTGGAACTAAGTGCCATACCTCGTTCCTCGTGAAATTGTTGAGCTCCTCTTGCATCGCCATCACCCAATCCGAATCTTGAAGTGCTTCCTCTACCCTGTGTGGCTCAATAGAGGAAACAAAAGAGTAATGTTCACAAAAATGTGCAACACGAGACCGAGTAGTTACCCCCTTATGAATGTCGCCGAGGATAGTGTCGACGGGGTGATCTCGTTGTATTGCTTGGTGGACTCTTGGGTGTGGCGGTCCTGGTTGTTCATCCTCCTTGTCTTCATCATTTGTATCTCCCCCTTGATCGTTGCCGTTATTTTGAGGTGGCTCATCTTCTTGATCTTCTTGTTCAACATCTTGAGCCTCATCCCCAATTTGAGTTGGTGGAGATGCTTGTGTGGAGGAGGATGGTTGATCTTGTGCATGTGGAGGCTCTTCGGATTCCTTAGGACACACATCCCCAATGGACATGTTCCTTAGCGCTGTGCATGGAGCCTGTTCTTCACCTATCTCATCAAGATCAACTTGCTCTACTTGAGAGCCGTTAGTTTCATCAAACACAATGTCACAAGAAACTTCAACAAGTCCTGAGGACTTGTTAAAGACTCTATATGCCCTTGTGTTTGAGTCATATCCTAGTAAAAAGCCTTCTACAGTTTTAGGAGCAAATTTAGATTTTCTACCTCTTTTGACAAGAATAAAACATTTGCTACCAAAAACTCTAAAATATGAAATATTGGGCTTTTTACCGGTTAGGAGTTCATAGGATGTCTTCTTGAGGATTCGGTGAAGATATAACCGGTTGATGGCGTAACAGGCGGTGTTGACCGCCTCGGCCCAAAACCGATCCGGTGTCTTGTATTCATCAAGCATGGTTCTTGCCATGTCCAATAGAGTTCGATTCTTCCTCTCCACTACACCATTTTGTTGTGGAGTGTAGGGAGAAGAGAACTCATGCTTGATGCCCTCCTCCTCAAGGAAGCCTTCAATTTGAGAATTCTTGAACTCCGTCCCATTGTCGCTTCTAATTTTCTTGATCCTTAAGCCAAACTCATTTTGAGCCCGTCTCAAGAATCCTTTTAAGGTCTCTTGGGTATGAGATTTGTCCTGCAAAAAGAACACCCAAGTGAAGCGAGAATAATCATCCACAATTACAAGACAATACTTACTACCGCCGATGCTTATGTAAGCGATCGGGCCGAATAAATCCATGTGAAGGAGCTCCAGTGGCCTGTCGGTAGTCATGATGTTTTTGTGTGGATGATGGACACCAACTTGCTTCCCGGCTTGGCATGCGCTACAAATCCTGTCTTTCTCAAAATGAACATTGGTTAGTCCTAAAATGTGTTCTCCCTTTAGAAGCTTGTGAAGATTCTTCATTCCAACATGGGCTAGTCGGCGGTGCCAGAGCCAACCCAAGTTAGTCTTAGCAATCAAGCAAGTGTCGAGTTCAGCTCTATCAAAATCAACCAGGTATAGCTGACCCTCTAACACCCCCTTAAATGCTATTGAATCATCACTTCTTCTAAAGACAGTAACACCTATATCAGTAAAAAGACAGTTGTAGCCCATTTGACATAATTGGGATACGGAAAGCAAATTGTAATCTAAGGAATCCACAAGAAAAACATTGGAAATAGTATGGTCAGGAGATATAGCAATTTTACCCAATCCTTTGACCAAACCTTGATTTCCATCCCCGAATGTGATAGCTCGTTGGGGATCTTGGTTTTTCTCATATGAGGAGAACATCCTTTTCTCCCCTGTCATATGGTTTGTGCATCCGCTGTCGAGTATCCAACTTGAGCCCCCGGATGCATAAACCTACAAAACAAGTTTAGTTCTTTGTTTTAGGTACCCAAACGGTTTTGGGTCCTTTGGCATTAGAAACAAGAACTTTGGGTACCCAAACACAAGTCTTGGAGCCCTTGTGTTTGCCCCCAACAATCTTGGCAACTACCTTGCCGGATTTGTTAGTTAAAACATAAGATGCATCAAAAGTTTTAAATGAAATGCTATGATCATTTGATGCATTAGGAATTTTCTTTCTAGGCAACTTGGCACGGGTTGGTTGCCTAGAACTACATGTCTCACCCTTATACATGAAAGCATGATTAGGGCCAGAGTGAGACTTCCTAGAATGAATTTTCCTAATCTTGCTCTCAGGATAGCCGGCAGGGTACAAAATGTAACCCTCGTTATCCTGAGGCATGGGAGCCTTGCCCTTAACAAAGTTAGATAAGTTCTTTGGAGGGGCATTAATTTTGACATTGTCTCCCCTTTGGAAACCAATGCCATCCTTGATGCCAGGGCGTCTCCCATTATAGAGCATGCTTCTAGCAAGTTTAAATTTTTCATTTTCTAAGTCATGCTCTCTAATTTTAGCATTGAGTTGTGCTATGTGATCATTTTGTTTTTTAATTAAGGCTAGGTGATCATGAATAGCATCAATATTAATATCTCTACATCTAGTACAAATGGAAATATGCTCAGTAGATGTAGAAGGTTTGCAAGATTTTAATTCAATGACCTTAGCATGCAACAAATCATTTTTAGTTCTAAGGTCGGAAATAGTAGCATTGCAAACATCAAAATCTCTAGCCTTAGCAAGCAATTTTTCTTTTTCATCTCTAAGGCTAGCAAGAGAAACATTCAACTCATCAATTCTAGCAAGTAAATCAATATTACCATCTTTAGAATTGGAAGTTGAATCTATACAAACATGAGAGTCAACCTTAGCATTTAATTTCTCATTTTCTTTTCTAAGGTTGGCAATAGTGTCATGGCAGGTGCTTAGCTCACTAGATAATTTGTTACATTTTTCTACCTCTAGAGCGTAAGCATTTTTAACCTTAACATGTTGCTTATTTTCCTTGATTAGGAAGTCCTCTTGGGAGTCCAAGAGATCATCCTTTTCATGGATGGCACTAATTAGCTCATTCAATTTTTCCTTTTGTTCCATGTTAAGGTTAGCAAAAAGAATGCGCAAGTGATCCTCCTCATTTTTATCATCATCCTCATCACTAGATGTTTCATATTTAGTGGAGGACCTTGATTTTACCTTCTTTTTGCCGTCCTTGGCCATGAGACACTTGTGGCCGACGTTGGGGAAGAGGAGGCCTTTGGTGACGGCGATGTTGGCGGCGTCCTCGTCGGAGGATGTGTCGGTGGAGCTCTCGTCGGAGTCCCATTCGCGACACACGTGGGCATTGCCGCCCTTCTTCTTGTGGTACCTCTTCTTTTCTCTTCTCTTGCCCTTCTTGTCGTCGCCCCTGTCACTGTCACTAGACATAGGACATTTTGCAATAAAGTGACCGGGCTTACCACACTTGTAGCAAACCTTCTTGGAACGGGATTTGTAATCCTTCCCCTTCCGTTGCTTGAGGATTTGCCGAAAGCTTTTGATGATTAGGGCCATCTCCTCGTTGTCGAGCTTGGAGGCGTCAATTGGTTGTCTACTTGGTGTAGACTCCTCCTTTTTCTCCTCTGTTGCCTTGAAGGCCACCGGTTGCGCCTCGGATGTGGAAGGCTCGTCAAGCTCGTTGATCTTCTTTGAGCCCTTAATCATGCATTCAAAGCTTACAAAATTCCCGATAACTTCCTCGGGGGTCATTAGTGGATATCTAGGATTACCACGAATTAATTGTACTTGAGTGGGGTTAAGGAAAATAAGGGCTCTTAGAATAACCTTAACCACTTCGTGGTCATCCCATTTTGCGCTCCCGAGGTTGCGCACTTGGTTCACCAAGGTCTTGAGCCGGTTGTACATATCTTGAGGCTCCTCCCCTTGGCGAAGACGGAAGCGACCGAGCTCCCCCTCGATCGTTTCCCGCTTGGTGATCTTGGTGAGTTCATCACCCTCGTGCGCCGTCTTGAGTAGGTCCCAAATCTCCTTTGCGTTCTTCAACCCTTGCACTTTGTTGTATTCCTCCTTGCTTAGTGAGGCAAGGAGAATGGTTGCGGCTTGGGAGTTGAAGTGCTCAATTTGGGCCACTTCGTCCGTGTCGTAGTCCTCATCCCCTACAGATGGTACCTGCACACCATACTCAACAACATCCCATATACTTTTGTGGAGAGAGGTTAGATGAAATCGCATTAAATTACTCCACATAGCATAATCTTCACCATTAAAAGTTGGTGGTTTGCCTAATGGGACGGAAAGTAAAGGTGTATGTTTAGGAATGCGAGGGTAGCGTAGGGGAATCTTACTATACTTCTTACGCTCTTGGCGTTTAGAAGTAACGGATGCCGCGTCGGAGCCGGAGGTGGATGTCGATGAAGTGTCGGTCTCGTAGTAGACCACCTTCCTCATCCTCTTGTGCTTGTCCCCACTCCGATGCGGCTTGTGAGAAGAAGATTTTTCCTTCTTCTCCTTGTGGAGAGAAGAAGAAGATCTTTTCTCCTTCCGCTTGGAGGAGTTCTTCTTCTTCTCCCTTCTCTTGGTGCGGGACTCTTCCGATGAAGTGCTCCCTTGGCTTGTAGTGGGCTTGTTATCGCCGGTCTCCATCTCCCTCTTGGTGTGATCTCCCAACATCACTTCGAGCGGTTAGGCTCTAATGAAGCACCGTGCTCCGATACCAATTGAAAGTCGCCTAGAGGGGGGGGGGTGAATAGGGCGAAACTGAAAATCACAAAAATAATCACAACTACAAGCCGGGTTAGCGTTAGAAATATAAACGAGTCCGCGAGAGAGGGTGCAAAACAAATCGCAAGCAAATGAAGAGTGAGACACGCGGATTTGTTTTACCGAGGTTCGGTTCTCGCAAACCTACTCCCCGTTGAGGAGGCCACAAAGGCCGGGTCTCTTTCAACCCTTCCCTCTCTCAAACGGTCCCTCGGACCGAGTGAGCTTTTCTTCTTCTCAATCAAACGGGAACAAAACTTCCCCGCAAGGGCCACCACACAATTGGTGCCTCTTGCCTTGGTTACAATTGAGTTTTGATCACAAGAACAAGTGAGAAAGAAAGAAAGCGATCCAAGCGCAAGAGCTCAAAAGAACACGGCAAATCTCTCTCGCTAGTCACTAAGGGCTTGAGTGGAATTGGAGAGGATTTGATCTCTTTGGTGTGTCTAGAATTGAATGCCTAGCTCTTGTAAGTGGTTGGAAGTTGGAAAACTTGGATGCAATGAATGGTGGGGTGGTTGGGGGTATTTATAGCCCCAACCACCAAACATGACCGTTGGCTGGAGGCGTCTGTTCGATGGCGCACCGGACAGTCCGGTGCACACCGGACAGTCCGGTGCCCCTGCCACGTCACCAATGCCGTTGGATTCTGACCGTTGGAGCATCTGACTTCTGGGCCCGCCTGGGTGTCCGGTGCACACCGGACATGTACTGTTTGATGTCCGGTGCGCCGGTATGGGCACGCCTGACGACTGCGCGCGCTGCGCGCGCATTAAATGCGCCACAGGGAGCCGTTGGCGCCGAAATAGCCGTTGCTCCGCTGGCACACCGGACAGTCCGGTGCACACCGGACAGTCCGGTGAATTTTAGCGGAGCGGCTGCCGCGCGAACCCGAGGCTGGCGAGTTCCGGAGACCGCGCTTCCTTGGAGCACCGGACATGTCCGGTGCACACCGGACAGTCCGGTGAATTATAGCGCGCCGGCTTCCGAGAATTCCCGAGGGCGAAGAGTTTGAAGTCGGAGTCCTCTGGTGCACTCGTGGCGCACCGGACACTGTCCGGTGTACACCGGACAGTCCGGTGCCCCCAGACCAGAGGTGCCTTCGGTTGCCTCATTGCTCCTTAGTTGAATCCAAAACTTGATCTTTTTATTGGCTAAGTGTGAACCTTTTGCACCTGTATAACTTATGCACTAGAGCAAACTAGTTAGTCCAATATTTGTGTTGGGCAATTCAACCACCAAAATTATTTGGGGACTAGGTGTAAGCCTAATTCCCTTTCACGCGCCATGCCGGTTGGCTGGCCTCTGCACAAGGCGCCCTCCGGCGGGGGGCCCAGGCGGCACGAGTTGCCATGGGGCAAGCCTCCCAGGCTGACCCCCCTGTTGGAGCGACCATCATGCCGGTGGAGGCCGCTGACGCGGCCGCGGTCTCGAGCCCTCCTGACTTGTTGCCGGCGCCGGCATCGACTCCTACCGGGGCCGTCGCTGATTCGCCCGTGGAGCCGCCCGTCGCCGCCGACGTCAGGATGGTTGAGGCGCCGCCGCCCGTGGTCGTCCCCGACCTCCCCGTTCTCGGCCATGAGGAGAGGGCGACCGTCGTTGCCGAGGTTGGTGATCGGAGGCCCGCCGCCTTAGCCGAGGAGAGGCCCAGTACGTCGACGGCGGTGGTACCCGATGCATCGACTTCAGGGGGACCCGATGCCTCGGTGCATTGGAGCAGCGGCCTTACCCCTGCGCAGCTCAATCCCAATGAGTGGTGTGGGCAGCCACTCCGGTTCTAGAGCTGTGGCACCTCGGAGCCCCTCCTCTCCCTCAACGATGAGTTGGAGGAGAAGTCTCGGGATAGTTTCCGTGAGTATATCGAGGCAGCGATGAGGTCGCTTCGGTCGACCATGGAAATCCTTTCCACGGACATTCCTAGGGTTTTCCAGGTAAGGATTTAGACATACACCTTGCGTGACCAGGGCATTCTTGGTGACATCTTGTTTTGCTTCCTCAGGAACTTGCGGGCGTGAGCACCGCCAAGTCGCTGTTCATCCACCGCGAGAGCGATGTTTGGGATTCGCTGCGGTCCCAGAGGGCCACGTTTATCGAGGCCAATGAGCGCCTCGCCCAACGGAGCGCCGAGGTGGCGGACCTTCGGCTACTCTGCGATGAGCTGAAGTCGGAGGCAGCAGCGGCGCGGACAGAGGCGGCGTCGGCACGAGCGGAGGCTTTGTCGGCCCGGGAGCAGGTGGCTTCCCAGGCCGAGGAGATGCGGCAGCGGCAGCTAGAGCTTGGCCAGGCTATCGGTGAGCGGGACCAATCTCGGAGCCAAGCTGCCGAGGCCGTGAGCCGGGCTGAGGCCCTTAGGGGTCAGCTGGCTGAGGCTACAGAGCGGCTAGCCGAGGCGTTCGCTCGGGCCGGGACCCTTGTGGAGAGCCTGGCCGAAGCCGTCGGGTCTGCCCAGTCCACCCAAGCCGAGGCCTCGCAGCAGCGTGCCCAGGCTGAAGGTATGTTTTGCTCGCTTTGTGACTTTGTTTTTGTCTCCATTCTTCTCCTTACGTCTGAAGAATGTTGTCCTGCTGTCTGCAGGGTTCGAGACAGCTCTTAACGAGTCCGTCAAGAACTGCAAGGCGTTCGCCCAGGCGGCTGAGCAGAAGAAGGCCGACCGTGTGGCCATGTCTGAGGCCATCTCGGCTTTCTGCCAGGCCTTTGGCCTCGACGACGTCCCCTCGGGTAGCTCCCCCCAGAGTCATCTGCGGGCCTTGGGCGACCATGTGCGCAGCAGACTCCGCGGGGTGCTGCACCACGGGGTTAGGCGGGCCTTCGCCGTGCTCGCTTCCCACTACGACGTGGATCTGGAGCGGGTCAGCGAGGGGTACTGCTTACCCGATGAAGAGGAGGCTGCCTTAGCCGAGGTCCAGAGGCTTGACGCGACCGTCGAGGGCCCAAGCGCGGTGCTGGCTTCCTCCTTTGAGGTGGAGATCCTTCCACCCGTGTCGTTGTCTGAGGCTGGGCCAGATCCTGTCGAGGGTGGAAACGACACTGAGGGTGCTGTTCCTCCCCCTGCCGATGTCTGAGCCTACAGGAACAGTTTGTTCTAAGTATGCATTTGTTTTTTGCAGCCGCTGAGTGAAAGTTCCCTTTGGCCCGGGAACAGGATCTGGATGTCGCCTAGAGGGGGGGGGTGAATAGGCGAATAAAACTTATTACTTTAAAACTTAAATTCTTACTCTACTCGAAGACTTAGTACGCAGTGGAGTGAGAAGACTCTTCGAGTAGGTTGAAGCGGAATAGAAGATCCTGTCTCAAAATGTCCTGCACTTCAAATAAAGCTTATACCACAGATAAGTATTGAAGTGCAGATATAAAGACGAGTAAGGCAGAGAGTCAGGATACAATACAGAACAGAGCACACAGACGCAAGGATTTATCCTGAGGTTCGGCCAAGCCTGAAATGCTTGCCTAGTCCTCGTTGGAGTTAGCCACACCTGGGCTTGGAGTCTATTTCAACTCCTTCCTCCGTTTGCTCAGATCTGTCAGTATGACAGATAGAGCCTTTCACTATTGAGTTGAGTTACAACAACACCGTGGCTGCTTACAAACTTCTCGGCAGCACCTCGGTAGAGTAACGATACGCTCAAGACCTTGCTCTAGCTCTTAGCAGCACTTCTCCTCTCTCTAAAGGCTTATAGCTGTGCCTTCTACACAAACTATAGAGTTACACACAAGAGGGAGAGTGAGAATTGATTCCAGTGAAGTCTACACTTGTTGGCTGCGCTTGTATCTTGCTTGAGGCGCCTAGGGGTCCCTTTTATAGGCACAAGGGGCCTAGGAGCCGTTGGAAGCAATCCAGGAAGGCAAATCTTGCCTTCTGTCGGGTGGCACACCGGACAGTCCGGTGCACCACCGGACACTGTCCGGTGCCAGATCTCCTTCCATAAATGGAGCAGTCGACCGTTGCAGTCCTGGAGCCGTTGGCGCACCGGACACTGTCCGGTGCACACCGGACAGTCCGGTGCCCCATCTGACCGTTGGCTCGTCCATGCGTCACGCGCGGATTGCGCGGCCGACCGTTGGCCCAGCCGACCGTTGGCTCACCGGACAGTCCGGTGCACCACCGGACAGTCCGGTGCACCACCGGACAGTCCGGTGAATTATAGCCGTACGTCGCCAGATTCCTCCCGAGAGCGGCCTGTTCACCGGGGTTCAACCTGGCGCACCGGACACTGTCCGGTGCACCATCGGACACTGTCCGGTGCACCACCGGACAGTCCGGTGTGCCAAACTGAGCTAAATCTTGGCTGTACACAGCCAAATCATTTGCACCTCTTTCCTTTTCTTCTTCCTTCTGTTTCTAACACTTAGACAAGTATATTAGTACACAAAAACCAATGTACTAAGTCTAGAAACATACCTTCTCTTAATTATTACTTCTATAGCATTTCACATGCTTAAGCTTTGATGTTGGACTCATAAATCATCAAGTCGGCTTGACTTGATCTAGATTGACATTTCTTGGCTCCAACATCCTGCAAAGGTCACATAGAACATCTCCAAACATAGGAACAACCCAAACTAAAGATCAAGGTGAACTTAGCTCTTTTGGGCTGCTTCCAGTTCTGGTTTTGACACTTGTTCTCCTTCTAGTGACCTTGATCTCCTTCTTAGAGCTTGATCTTGAGCCTTATGACTTACACCACATAACTGTAACTGTTACCTCATTGGCTGTAAGTCACGTCCTTATGTAGTGATCCTTGATGTGCCGTAGCTGTTCTCAACTCGATCACCCTTGACTTTGCAAGCCTTCTTCTTCACCCTTGGCTTTGGGTTCCTCAGCCTCCTTGACCTTCTCTCGTGCACTTGGTACCTCGAAGTTCTTCTTGCCTCCGTCCTTGGCTTGATCAGTTGTCTCCGAGCTACGCACCCGAGTCTCACTTTATGCAATGTCCATCTTACTTGTGATGTCCATTATGTATCCATAATCCAGTTCTTGGACCATCACATTTGTTCACTTGTGTTGAACCCTGTTAGATTTACCTTAAGCACCTGTTCAACACTTAGTACACTTGTTAGTCCTTTAATTGAGTTGTCATCCAAACACCAAAACTCACAAGAGAGCTTTCAATCTCCCCCTTTTTGGTGATTGATGGCAACATAATTAAAGCTTACATAAGAATAAGATTTGAAGCACAAATTTTGAATTCTAAGATTATAGAATGCTCCCCCTAAATAAGTGCTTACTTCAAAAACATAATTTTGGCCTCAGATGCCAATTTGCACATACTTAGGCAAATCGAAACATTTCTACACCTTAGCACTTTTTAGTATGCATTGTGTCAAGAATCAAACCATGCTGCTATACCACACAAATGCATGTAATCAGAGTTAAACATCATTCAATTTAGTGGATATATCATAGGAATATCAACCTACCACTATTCACCATTAAGATACTAATTTAAACTAAGATACCAATTTAAAGCAATCTTAAAGCACCTTTAGCACCATTAACCACATGACTATCTATTACACTATAGAAGCCAAATAATTCATCGTAGCGGAAACACTAGCCCATACATATGATACTGCAAGAAGCATATGACTAACACACTAGCAAAGCTTAAACTAACACATCACCCCTTAGGATAAGCTTTCCTCTCAGGTTGAGATAAGCTTTTAATACACAAATTCTCCCCCTTTGACATCAAACACCAAAAACCATACTCAAGCAAGAACATAGGATGATGTCAAGGGACGGCAGGGTGTTAAGGAGGAAAAATGACTATCAAAACTCCCCCTTACTTATTGAACATATGCACTATCAACATTTAGGTAAGATACATATATGCAAAAAGATTAATACTTCCTTTTGTACCTTTACCATGTTGTAGTGTACTTCCCATCTTGAAAGTATTTAATCTCTCGAGAGCTTCTCCACACTTGTGCCTGATTCTTTATCCTAACTTTTTCTTGTTGCTAAGACACCAAACTTAGAACAAGTTATAGTATTGGGTACAAGAAGAACCTTCTATTCTAATGATTATCAAAAGATGTCAATTGAAGCAAACTATCACAGCTACCAATTGCAAGTTCATTTATTTTCATAGCTCCATGATATTTAAGAATAAGCATCTATTATCACCAGATATTATAGAGCATGAGCAATCTAAAAATATGCACTTACTCACGACTTGAGATACCAATTTCTTGACTTACAGAGGTACCCAAGTCCTGATTGCGCCATTTTTTGCTCATCTTCTCTTTTCCACCTAGAGACTATACAGGATCGCTCAAGAAACAGTTAGTCTCAGAAGACACAAGTTATGTGCGCTCCCCCTCAAGTTGTGCATCAAGTATTTGAATGACTTGCACTTTGCACATTCTAGCTTCCTTAGAACTAGAGGGGATCACAACATACCTTGGTCAAGGCATATTCTATCACTTTCATCACACAAAGATACCAATTTGAATATCAAATGAAAGATTTACTTAATCTAACAATGCATGCCTCAAGAAGTATAACATTTTACGAGCAATCTAGACATGCTTCATACTTGACAATCATTGCACAACATATACCAATTGAAAAACAACACGATCATGCATATAAAGTGCAAAGTCTAAGCACATCATAATTAAGAAGGTTTCTTAGATATACCAAAAGAAACAACATTTTTAGGCATAAGTCTCCTAAGCCATGATACTACCAACGAAATGCAAGAACACAGCTATGATTACAATCAATGGAACTTCAAGATATTCAATAAAATTGCACAGTTTCATTTTCCATACCTTTGCCTTTATGAGAGCACTTGTTATCACCAATTCAGGGCTCCTTTTGCTCATGCACCTCATAGCTCAAAAGGGCACGACATGGATTTGAAATTCACACAGTACCAAACTAGGGTAATCATGTGAACATGGACTAAACAAAATGTCATAATTGCACATAGCATGACTTATAAAAAGTTACAGGTTTATCCATATACACCAAGAGAGTTAATCGTTGTGGATATAACAAATGAAAGAGCTACCCATGAATGATTCAAAAGATATATCCTATATAGCACCAGTCATGATCAAGCAAACATCATTATGATTCATTTAACACAGGCAATCATAAAGCATAACTACTCCAAAGACAGGTAGCACAACAAGCCAACTTAAGAGCAATACTAAATCGCAATTATGTACTTAAAATACACGGGTACCATCCTTTGAAGAGCAAGTTGTAGATTCTCATCAAAGTCCTTTACTTGATTCACCAATAATGATTCAGGACCTATACACCTTATTTCACTTGAGATGAACATGGGATTAGTGTTTCACAATAATTCAACCTTGGGTCAAAACAATTAACAGCTTAAGCATAGAGTTTTAGATAACCGTCTTAAGCTCTCCCATGGTCTCCAGTCCATCTCAAGGCACCTGCATGGTCTAGTTAGCACAGTTTGGTACCCATCTCGGGATGGGTCCATAATGATCATCTAAATGTGCCTTTGGTACCCAAATTGCCTTTGTGCTAGTTCTAGGTGATCTTGTTATAGATCTAGCACAAGTGTATGGTTTGGGTCTCCTACGCAAATAAGATTGAGACAAATTCACTTGCTCAGGAATCTTACCTTTATAACATACCTTGGATAGATGACCCTGCTTACCACACTTGTAGCAGAAGCGTCGCTCAACCTGACATGACGCTTGCTGTTTGTCATTTTCCTTAGTGAGGGTCACCTTGGAGGATGCACATCCTTGATTTTTCATGACCGGACATGAAGTGATCGTGTGGTCCTTATTGTTGCATCCAAAACAACTCCTTGTCCCTTCATTCTTGTCTTTGTACGGACAAGACGCGATGAGGTGGCCTAACTTCTTGCACTTGAAACACTTCCTTTTTCCTTTTCCCTTTTTGTACTTGAATGACATGGAGAGAAGGTCAGTGCAAACAACATGATTAATTGAATCTTTACCTTTTTCCAAGCTCATGTTGATTTCTTCATCTTTAGGAACATTTTTCTTATTGAGCTTGACACTTGCTGCAGTTTTTCCTTTCTCAAGCTTCTTCACCACGCGCCCGTGGATATCTTGAGAGAGTTGAGCAATGTGTCTTCTCCTCAGTTGTCTTTGCTTCTTGTTCCCACACAATTTCTTTTGTGACCCTGCAGCTTGATGCTTATTCAAACATTTGCTTTCTTTTGAACAACAGGGGTTAGCACATGGTGATGAAATATCTAAATGTGTACTTGTGCAAGAATGAAGTTCACATGAATTTAACTTCGTAATTACGACCTCATGAGCAACTTCAAGCATGATATGTCTATCCAAGAGATTATCATGATAACAAGACAATAAGTCATATTTTTCAGTAAGAGCAAGGTTATCATGACTTAACAATTCTACTTGATTCCTAAGCATAGAATCTTCAATTTTAAGTTGAGCAGCATTAGATAATACATCATGATTATTTCTTTGCTCAATTAAAATCGATTCATACCGTTGGACCAAATTCCCATGAGAGTACTTTAGCTCCTCATGTTCTTTGGTCATCTTCTCCAGGCTGTCGTTGGTTTTGATGAGAGTCTCCTCTAGCCTGAGAAGCGTCTCGCCTTGTTCCTTGTTTCTCTTCAACAACTTAACCAAGAGAGTTTTGTCCGCTTTGTTGAGATGGTTGTAGAAACGGCGAATCTCCTCTTCTTCCACATCATCGGTCTCATTTTCCCTGTCATTAATGTTAGTGGAAGCAATATAGGAAAATGTACCTTGTGATGATGAAGATTCATCCTCGCTATCATCCTCATATTCCTCCTCATTATGGCTTTCGTTTCCACTGTCATTGTTAGCAATAAAACATTTATCACTAGTGGAGAACGAACCTGTCGACGAGGTGGATTCATCGTTTGGGTGCCATCGTTCTTGTTCTTCTCCCTTTGGATGGTTAGTATCACAAGTAATATAGGGAGTGGGAGCAACACAATTTGCCACAAAATATTTTACTTTAATTCTACTCCATAAATCATGAGCATCAACAAATAAATCACTATCACTACTCATGATGGAAAAATAAGCACTTCTAGAAAGAGAGTCAACTAAGATGTTGCAAGCATGGTGATTTAGAGATAAACATCTTAGTTCTTCATTAGAAGGATTTTTACTAAAATCAGAGGGAAAAATACTTCTACTAAAGATCTATCTCAAATCAGCATCAATATTCATGAAAGCTTTGTAAATAGAGACAGACCAAGATTTGTAATTAAAACCATCGCCTAAAAGAAGTTCTACAGTTACCTCTTGTGACGATATCGTTATCTCCGGACGGCTAAGCCCACACTGGAGAGGCCTAGCTCCGATACCAATTGAAAGTTCCCTTTGGCCCGGGAACAGGATCTGGATGTCGCCTAGAGGGGGGGTGAATAGGCGAATAAAACTTATTACTTTAAAACTTAAATTCTTACTCTACTCGAAGACTTAGTACGCAGTGGAGTGAGAAGACTCTTCGAGTAGGTTGAAGCGGAATAGAAGATCCTGTCTCAAAATGTCCTGCACTTCAAATAAAGCTTATACCACAGATAAGTATTGAAGTGCAGATATAAAGACGAGTAAGGCAGAGAGTCAGGATACAATACAGAACAGAGCACACAGACGCAAGGATTTATCCCGAGGTTCGGCCAAGCCTGAAATGCTTGCCTAGTCCTCGTTGGAGTTAGCCACACCTGGGCTTGGAGTCTATTTCAACTCCTTCCTCCGTTTGCTCAGATCTGTCAGTATGACAGATAGAGCCTTTCACTATTGAGTTGAGTTACAACAACACCGTGGCTGCTTACAAACTTCTCGGCAGCACCTCGGTAGAGTAACGATACGCTCAAGACCTTGCTCTAGCTCTTAGCAGCACTTCTCCTCTCTCTAAAGGCTTATAGCTGTGCCTTCTACACAAACTATAGAGTTACACACAAGAGGGAGAGTGAGAATTGATTCCAGTGAAGTCTACATTTGTTGGCTGCGCTTGTATCTTGCTTGAGGCGCCTAGGGGTCCCTTTTATAGGCACAAGGGGCCTAGGAGCCGTTGGAAGCAATCCAGGAAGGCAAATCTTGCCTTCTGTCGGGTGGCACACCGGACAGTCCGGTGCACCACCGGACACTGTCCGGTGCCAGATCTCCTTCCATAAATGGAGCAGTCGACCGTTGCAGTCCTGGAGCCGTTGGCGCACCGGACACTATCCGGTGCACACCGGACAGTCCGGTGCCCTATCTGACCGTTGGCTTGTCCACACGTCACGCGCGGATTGCGCGGCCGACCGTTGGCCCAGCCGACCGTTGGCTCACCGGACAGTCCGGTGCACCACCGGACAGTCCGGTGCACCACCGGACAGTCCAGTGAATTATAGCCGTACATCGCGAGACTCCTCCCTAGAGCGGCCTGTTCACCGGGGTTCAACCTGGCGCACCGGACACTGTCCGGTGCACCACCGGACAGTCCAGTGTGCCAGACTGAGCTGAATCTTGGTTGTACACAACCAAATCATTTGCACCTCTTTCCTTTTCTTCTTCCTTCTGTTTCTAACACTTAGACAAGTATATTAGTACACAAAAACCAATGTACTAAGTCTAGAAACATACCTTCTCTTAATTATTACTTCTATAGCATTTCACATGCTTGAGCTTTGATGTTGGACTCATAAATCATCAAGTCGGCTTGACTTGATCTAGATTGACATTTCTTGGCTCCAACATCCTGCAAAGGTCACATAGAACATCTCCAAACATAGGAACAACCCAAACTAAAGATCAAGGTGAACTTAGCTCTTTTGGGCTGCTTCCAGTTCTGGTTTTGACACTTGTTCTCCTTCTAGTGACCTTGATCTTCTTAGAGCTTGATCTTGAGCCTTATGACTTACACCACATAACTGTAGCTGTTACCTCATTGGCTGTAAGTCACGTCCTTATGTAGTGATCCTTGATGTGCCGTAGCTGTTCTCAACTCGATCACCCTTGACTTTGCAAGCCTTCTTCTTCACCCTTGGCTTTGGGTTCCTCAGCCTCCTTGACCTTCTCCCGTGCACTTGGTACCTCGAAGTTCTTCTTGCCTCCGTCCTTCGCTTGATCAGTTGTCTCCGAGCTACGCACCCGAGTATCACTTTATGCAATGTCCATCTTACTTGTGATGTCCATTATGTATCCATAATCTAGTTCTTGGACCATCACATTTGTTCACTTGTGTTGAACCCTGTTAGATTTACCTTAAGCACCTGTTCAACACTTAGTACACTTGTTAGTCCTTTAATTGAGTTGTCATCCAAACACCAAAACTCACAAGAGAGCTTTCACTGAGGCCTAAACATTTTTATTGTCGGATTATAAAGCTGCGTTTTCTTTCCTCTTGTTTCGTGCGTTAGGACTTTTTCGGTAGCAGAATCGCTTATTCGAGCGCGAGTTACTTTTCGCGGAAGGTGATGAGTGAGGTATCCGTATCCCGGAAGTGTAGGAGTCCCTCGGCTCGGTCGACCTTGCCGTTTAAGTGTGCTCTCGTCGTTTTTAGGATTCTGTTATCGATGTAGTCAAAAAGCACGAAAGTCGTTTTCTTTCCTCTTGTTTCGTGCGTTAGAACTTGTTTGTCGGTAGCAGAACCACTTAACCGAGCGCGAGTTACTTTTCGCGGAAGGTGATGAGTGAGGTATCCGTATCCCGGAGGCGTAGGAGTCCCTCGGCTCGGTCGACCTTGCCGTTTAAGGTTCCTCTCGCTCGGTTTAAGGATCCCGCTATCGACATAGTCGAAAGGCACGAAAGACGTTTTGGTAGAAAAACTTTTCCGAGGAAAATTTTGACGTAGAGGGGGTTCCCCCTTCTAGCCCCCGAGGGAGGGTCGGGCTTTGCTGAGGCAAGGCTGATCCTTCCTTGATGGTTAGACTTCATTTATGCATGTAAAGAAAGCGAGATACATGAACGACTTGAAACATTTTAAGGATAAAAGCGACGTAGCTGTTCGATGTTCCAAGCGTTGCTGTAGAGCTCGCCTTGATCGTTGGCCAGCTTGTATGTCCCGGGCTTCAAAATCTTGGCGATGATGAACGGCCCTTCCCAGGGAGGAGTAAGCTTGTGGCGCCCTCGGGCGTCTTGTCGCAACCAAGTCTCCCACTTGGAAGTCTCGGGGCCGAACCCTTCGGGCATGGTAGCATCGCAGAGACTGCTGATACCGCGCCGAGTGTAGTAAGGCCACGTCTCGAGCCTCTTCCAGCTGGTCCAATGAATCCTCTCGGCTGGTCTGGTTGCTTTGGTCATCATAAGCCTTTGTCCTCGGGGAACCGTATTCCAAGTCCGTGGGTAAGATGGCCTCGGCCCCAAAGACTAGGAAAAACGGCGAGAAGCCCGTGGCCCGGCTCGGCGTCTTCCTCAGACTCCAAACCACCGAGGGTAGTTCTTTTATCCATCGCTTGCCAAACTTGTTGAGGTCATTGTAGATCCTCGGTTTTAGTCCCTGCAAAATCATGCCATTGACGCGCTCCACTTGCCCATTCGTCATTGGGTGAGCTACGGCGGCCCAGTCCACACGGATGTGGTGGTCTTCGTAGAAGTATAGTAACTTTTTCCCAGTGAACTGTGTGCCGTTGTCGATGATGATTGAGTTTGAGACCCCAAAGCGGTGGATGATATTTGTGAAGAACGCCACCGCCTGCTCGGACCTGATGCTGGTTAAGGGTCGGACTTCGATCCACTTGGAGAATTTGTTGATGGCGACCAGCAGGTGCGTGAAGCCCCCGGGTGCCTTCTGTAAGGGACCGACGAGGTCCAGACCCCACACAGCGAACGACCAAGTGATAGGTATCGTCTGGAGGGCCTGAGCGGGCAGGTGCGTCTGTCTTGCGTAGAATTGACACCCTTGGCAGGAGCGTACAATCCTAGTGGCGTCGGCCACTACGGTCGGCCAGTAGAAACCTTGTCGGGAGGCGTTTCCTACGAGGGTCTGAGGCGCCGCATGGTGACTGCAAGCCCCCAAGTGTATTTCTTGTAACAGCTCCTGTCCTTGGGCGACGGATATGCATCATTGGAGAATGCCTGAGGGGCTGCGGTGGTACAACTCCTTTTCATCACCCAGTAAAACGAACGACTTGGCACGCCGAGCCAATCACCGAGCTTCGGCCTTGTCGAGGGGCAACTCTCCGTGGAGTAGGTATTCTCGGTACGGGGTCTGCCAGTTCCAGTTTGGCGTAACCCCATCCTGCTCTCCCTCGACGCGCAGGGCCTCTCCTTCGGCGGCCGAGGGTACCTCGGGCTGGGCCGAGGTCTCCTCAGGTTCGGGCGCGTCATTGATTTTGACGGATGGCTGATATATATCCCTGAAGAAGACATTCGGGGGAACCGTCGTTTGCCCCGAGGCTATTTTCGCCAGCTCATCTGCAGTTTCGTTGTACCGTCGAGCAACATGGTTGAGTTCCAGCCCGTAGAACTTGTCTTCCAAGCGCCGAACTTCGTCGTAGTAGGCCTCCATTTTTTGGTCGCGGTAATGAGAGTTCTTCATGACTTGGTCAATAACGAGCTGCGAGTCACCACGAGCGTCGAGGCGCTGAACCCCTAGCTTGATGGCGATGCGCAGTCCATTAACCAAGGCCTCGTACTCGGCCACGTTGTTTGATGCCGGAAAATGGAGGCGCAGTACGTAACGCACATGTTCTCCGAGGGGTGAGATGAAGAGCAAGCTCGCACCTGCTCTGGTTTTCATCAGCGACCCATCAAAGTACATGGTCCAAAGTTCGGCCTGGATTGGGGCCGTCGGCAACTGGGTGTCAGTCCATTCAGCCAGGAAGTCGACCAAGATTTGAGATTTTATGGCCTTCCGAGGGGCAAATGAAAGTGTTTCGCCCATGAGTTCCACTGCCCATTTTGCTATCCTACCCGAGGCCTCTCGGCTCTGGATGATTTCTCCTAGGGGGAAAGATGACACAATAGTAACTGGATGAGACTCGAAGTAGTGTCGTAGCTTCAGCCATGTCAAAGTCACTGCGTACAACAGCTTCTGGATTTGCGGGTAGCGGACTTTGGTCTCGGATAGCACTTCGCTGATGAAGTAGACTGGCCTCTAGACGAGCAATGTGTGCCCTTCTTCTCGTCTCTCGACTACGACCGCTGCGCTGACCACCTGAGTGGATGCGGCGACGTAAATCAAGAGGGCTTCTTCCACAGCGGGGGGCACCAAGATGGGCACATTAGTAAGGAGCGCCTTTAAGTTTCCGAGGGCTTCCTCGGCCTCGGGAGTCCAAGTGAAGCGCTCGGCCTTCCTTAAGAGGCGGTACAAGGGCAACCCTTTCTCGCCGAGGCGCGAGATGAAGCGGCTCAGAGCCGCAAGGCATCCCATGACCCTTTATACTCCTTTTAAATCTTTGATGGGTCCCATGTTGGTGATGGCTGCGATTTTCTCCGGGTTAGCTTCGATGCCTCGTTCGGAGACGATGAACCCTAAGAGCATGCCTCAGGGGACTCCAAAGACACACTTCTCAGGATTGAGTTTTACGCTCTTCGCTTTTAGGCAACTGAATGTTACCTCAAGGTCAGAGAGGAGGTCGGAGGCTTTCTATGTTTTGACAACGATGTCATCGATGTAAGCCTCGACCGTTCTGCCGATGTGCTCTCCGAACACATGGTTCATGCACCTCTAGTAGGTTGCACCTGCATTCCTCAAACCAAATGGCATAGTAGTGTAGCAATACATGCCAAAGGGTGTGATGAAAGAAGTCGCGAGCTGGTCGGACTCTTTCATCTTGATTTGGTGATAACCTGAATAAGCGTCGAGGAAAGACATGGTTTCACACCCAGCAGTGGAGTCCACAATTTGATCGATGCGGGGCAGAGGGTAGGGAACCTTCGGACATGCTTTGTTTAACCCAGCGTAGTCTACGCACATCCTCCATTTCCCACCTTTTTTCTTTACAAGCACAGGGTTAGCTAACCATTCGGGATGGAATACCTCTTTGATGAACCCCGCAGCCATTAGCTTGTGGACCTCCTCGACTATGGCCCTGCGCTTTTCTTCATCAAAACGGCGCATGTGCTGCTTCATGGGTCGGGCTCCAGCTCGGATGTCCAGTGAGTGCTTGGCGACATCCCTCGGTATGCCTGGCATGTCCGAGGGACTCCACGCAAAAACTTCGGCGTTTGCGCGGAGAAAGTCGACGAGCACTGGTTCCTATTTGGGGTCGAGCTCGAAGCCAATCCTGTCTTTCTTGCTGGCGTCGTTGCTGGGGTCGAGAAAGACAGACTTGACTACCTCGGCCGGCTTGAAGTTGCCGGCGTGCCGCTTCGCGTCGGGCGCCTCTTTGGAGAGGCAATCCAGGTCGACGATGAGGGCTTCAGACTCGGCGAGGGCTTCGGCGTACTCCACGCATTCCACGTCGCACTCGTAAGCGTGGCGGTACGTGGGTCCGATGGTGATGACTCCCTTGGGGCCAGGCATCTTGAGCTTGAGGTAGGTGTAGTTGGGGATGGCCATGAACTTGGCATAGCACGGTCTCCCCAGCACCGCGTGATAGGTCCCTCGGAACCCAACTACCTCGAAGGTGAGGGTTTCCTTTCGGAAGTTGGAGGGAGTTCCGAAGCAGACGGGCAAGTCAATCTGTCCGAGGGGCAGGATACGCTTTCCCGGTGCAATCCCGTGGAAGGGTGCTGCACCAGCCCGGATCTCGGATTGATCAACCCCCAAGAGCTCTAGGGTCTTGGCGTAGATGATGTTAAGGCTGCTGCCTCCGTCCATGAGGACCTTGGAGAGCCAAACGTTGCCGATGATCGGGTCGACGATGAGCGGGTACCTTCCTGGGCTCGGCACATAGTCGGGGTGGTCGCCTCGGTCGAAGGTGATAGGCTTGTCGGACCAGTCTAGGTAGACTGACATTGCCACCTTCACCGAGCAGACCACCTGGCGCTCCTGCTTGCGGTGCCGAGCCGAGGCATTCGCCGCCTGTCCACCGTAGATCATGAAGTAGTTGTGGACCTCCAGGAACTCCTCTTCTTTGTCGCCTCCATTCTTGTTGTTGCCTGGGTCCTTGCCGTCCTCCACCGAGAGTCCAACCTTATTGAAGTAACGCCGGAGCATGTCGCACTCCTCAAGGGTGTGCTTGACGGGACCCCTGTGATAGGGGCATGACTCCTTGAGCATCTTGTCGAACGCGTTGGCCCCTCCGGGAGGCTTCCAAGGATTCATGTGCTCGGCAGCGGCGACGAGGTCCGCGTCGACGGCGTTGCGCTTCGCTTGCGCCTTCTTCCTGGTCTTCTTCTTCGTGCCACGCTGGACGGATGCCTCGGGGGCGTCTTCCTTCTGTCTTCCCTGAGGCTGCTTGTCCTTCCGGAAGATGGCTTCGACCGCATCCTGACTAGAGGCGAACTTGGTGGCGATGTCCATCAACTCGCTCGCCTTGGTGGGAGTCTTGCGTCCCAGTTTGCTCACCAGGTCTCGACAAGTGGTGCCGGTGAGGAATGCCCTGATGACGTCCGAGTCAGTGATGTTGGGTAGCTCGGTGCGCTGCTTTGAAAACCGCCGGATGTACTCTCGCAGGGATTCCCCTGGCTGCTGGTGGCAGCTTCGGAGATCCCATGAGTTCCCAGGGCGTACGTACGTACCCTGGAAATTTCCAGCGAAAGCCTTGACCAGGTCGTCCCAGTCGGAGATCTGCGCAGGAGGCAGATGCTCCAGCCAGGCCTGGGCAGCGTCGGAGAGGAAAAGGGGGAGGTTGCGGATGATGAGGTTGTCGTCGTCCGTCCCTCCCAACTGGCATGCCAACCGGTAATCCGCAAGCCACAACTCCGGCCTTGTCTCCCCTGAGTACTTGGTGATGGTAGTCGAGGCTTGGAACCGGGCCGGGAACGGCGCTCGTCGTATGGCCCGGCTGAAGACTCGCGGACCTAGTGGCTCGGGCGAGGGACTTCGATCCTCCTCACTGTCGTAGCGTCCCCTGCGCCTAGGGTGGTAGCCTCGGTGCACCCTTTCCTCGAGTCGGGCTCGATGGTCGCAGCAGTGTTGCTCGGCGCCGAGGCGATTCGGGGCTGCAGGCGTCCCATCCCATGTGCGCTCGGTGTGGACCGAGGCCTCCCGCATGCATCAGGAGGGCGTTGCGTGATGCTCCGAGGGGCACCCTCGCCTCCGGGAGGCAGAGCTCTCGGCTTGTCGAACAGCGGCGTCTTCCAGGAGGCCCTTGAGCTCGCCCTGGATACGTCGCCCTTCGGTGGTGGATGGCTCCGGCATTGTTCGAAGTAGCATCGCCACTGCAGCTAGGTTCTGGCCGGCCCCGGGGCAGCCCTGCCCTGGCATCGTCAACGATACGGCGCTGGACGTCCCGGGCCCGATGACGCGCTCCTCCGGCGAGTGCCCGGCCTGCCCATTCCTGCTCGATGTTTTGTCGGAGCTACATAAGCCGCCCTGCTTCTTCGTCGAGCTTGGCCTGCATCTCGCGGAGTTGCTCAAGCTATGTGTCCTGACCCCCCGCAGGGACTTGGACCACAGCTAGCTCCCGCGAGATCTCAACACGAGACGCAGGTGCAAGGGCGCCGTCACTTCCTGGCATACCAAGGTGGTTTTCTCCGCCGTGATCCTCCTGATCGATGTGGAAGCACTCGCGAGTTGGGTCGCAACCCTCGTCGCCAAGGCTGTGACCATCATCAGAGCAGCCGGAGAGGCAGTGGTCACATGCGGACATGAAGTCGCGCATGGCACTGGGATCACGGAGTCCGGAGAAATCCCAAACTGACGTCGGGGTCGTCCTCTTCCTCGGAACCCGTGGGTCCGGAGGTTGAGACGGCCGTCAGTCGGTCCCAAGTTGACCACATATGGTACCCCGGAAGGTCAGGATATGCCCTTGCGAAAGCGCTCATCAAAGCGGGGTCGCTTGGTGGATCGAAGCTGAATCTAAAGGGAACAGGGTGTAAACAGATGGTACATCTTGGTTGATGGACGGTGGCAAAGTCGCATCGGGGATGGACTGCACCGTTATCTCAGGTACGAGACTAATGCCCGACAAGTCCCTTGCAAGGGTGCAAGCGTCATCAATCCGCTTGGGGTTGGCACGTTGTGGGGAAGCGACATCCGTCGTTGTCTCAGGTGCGAGGATGAAGCATCCTGATCCTTTGGGACTCAAATGTGATACAATTACTAGTCCCAGGAGGCTAGTAACCACATTCCTTACTTCAAATAGTTACAGAGTCTGAGTAATGTTATTACAATACCGGGGGTACAAGCTCGAGAGTGAGCCGAAATTATAAAACGCAGTGGAAGATAAATTAGCCCAGGCCACAGGTAGAACTGGGTGAAGACACAGCCCCTTCAATCAAGCATAGCAGAAAAGAAGTCTTCAGCTACTGAAAAACATAAATAAATCTAGGTGAATACACTAGGTATTCCGCAAGCCCACCCGACTCCTGTAAAGAGAAAGAGACCTATATCATACATGCTTCATATGGTGGAGTTGAAATCGCTCTTCATTTTTCTCAGAGAAAGGCAGTACTTGTTGTTAGGGTTTTCCCGAAACAATAGAAATGACACTTGCTTTACCACCACTGAGCTTCCCGCTCCCGTGGCACCATTTTCTTTCCGGAGACACACACATATTTCCCTGTTCCCAATTGTTGTAGAAACACTAATTGTCATACCACACCAGACTCGTCCATACCAGTGGACACGGACTATTCGAATAGGTTTAAACTCCGCAGAGGGGTACACTTTACCCACTAGTCCGGTTCTGCGATCTCATGATCAATGAGACCCGAATCCGAATCTCTTTCTTTCCTCGCACGTCCTAACCTTAACGGTTATACCAGAAGGAGTCAGGCCACCGCCATGTCCAAACCGGACAAAACATTCCCCCTCCTTATCCTCCCGGTGCTCTCCAGCCTTCATAACCCTGGGGTTGGACCGTACGAGTTCAGATCAAGTGACTGCCCACACAGCCTCGAGTGGTTGTACTTTTTATGTGTACAGGTAGGGAAGGATGACAAACCGGTCCTTATACGAGAGGACAATCCTTCTGCTCACGCCTAAACCAGCTGAGCCATTACCTTAGGCCCTCCCCTAAACTAGGGAGTCCCTGATCATCCTACTCACCAGGTGATGAGGGTGAATACCCTTCATCGCACACTTTTTGGAAACATGTTACACACACCCCTTTTCTTATCCCATATCTTGAAATCAAATGGTATTAGTCAATGCGGGCTCTCTCATGCTCACCATGCAAATTGATTCCATTCCCGGATCCCGGCTTAGGTAGTGGTAGAGAGAAATAGGTAAATTATGCATCAAGGGAAGGATGGACTTGCCTTCGTCGAAGCTTTCCTGGCACAAAAGGTTTATCTCGGAGGGGTCAGGTTCCTGCCCTTCTTCCGTAGCTAAAAATTCCAGAGGATCGGATCCCTCTTTCTCTAACAAACATAGATAATAACAATACATCAATCATGGTGACTATAGTGGGGTGTGCCATTTCTTATATCTTATTATTTTTGTGCTCTATAATTTATTTGAACTATTTTTGGTACATAAAATATTAGCATAAAATTCTATATGTGAAAATGGGAAAAAGAAGTGAGAAAATAAAAAGAAAAGGGTTTCCTGCCTGGCTGGGCCGGGGGGGAATTTTGGCCCACCCAGCGCGAGCGCGCGCGCGGGCGTGGCTGGCGGCCCAGCTGGCTCAGCAGCGAGGGGGGGAACGGCGGGGGACAGCGCTGTGGTGCGGGGCCCACATGCCAGCGAGGGGGGTGTTTAACGGCGCGGACGACAACAGAGGGAGGGGGGAAAGGTCGATCGGAGTCCGGTCAGCGGTGGAACCCCGTGGCGGTTCTCCGCCGTGGGTCCGGTTCTGCGGCGGGGAGGCGGTGGCGAGGCACGGGCGGGTGTAGGGGATCATAGGGGTGGGGTTAATTTGACCGGCGGGGGCCTAGGGCGGCCGGTCCGCGGCGCGGTGGTGGGTGTTCATGGTGGTGAGGTCGCCGGTGCGGCAGTCGGGTGCAATAGGGGGCGGGGAGGTGTGCCCTGTGACCGTGAGCGTGTGGCGGAGCTTCACACACTGGTTAATTCGACCGAAATTCTCTTGGGAGGGAAGAGTGGGGTTCACCGGAGCGACGGGGAAGTGCGGCGACGCTAGCTCGATTGGCTCGGGGAGAAGCGGAGGAGGTGGTCGGAGCTGGTGTGGAGGGAAACGGGGCTCAGGCGGCTCCTTTTATAGGCACCCAGGAGGGGGAGAGGGATGGAGGGGATGGCGAGCACCGACGAGCTCGCCATGATGGCGGGAATGGAGCAAACGATGATTGGGACGGCTCGGGCAGGCGAGGGGTGAGGGGACGGCTCGGGTACAGTGGCGGGGTGGTCGCTGAGGCTGGTGCGAGCCTTAATGGCGAGGCGGCGGGGCGTGAGGCGGTCGGCGGCGAACGCGTCGGTGAGGCATGGGCGGGACGACGAAGCTGACAGGCAGGCCCGGGCTGCCAGAGAGAGAGAGCGACGCGAGAGGGAGAGAGGGGGAGTCGCTGACCAGTGGGGCCGGCCTGTCAGGGGTGGTGCGGGCGCGCGCGGGTTGGGCTAGATTGGGCCGTGGGAGAGGGGGAAGCGTTTTCTTTTTTTCTGATTTCTATTTTCTTTTTCCCTTTTTCTATTTTTGTTTCTTTCTATTCCCTTTTCTTTTGAATCAATAATTTGCTAAATAATCTTGAGTGATGAGTAGTCTATGTGAGGTGCTCCTACATTTCAAGTGTATGCACATGATGAGATGACCTAATGGGTGGAGTTTAGGGGAGAAAATAAAATAAGGGGGGGGGGGGATTTAGGGGGGTTAGGGTTCCAAACCTTGGGTTGAGATTTTGGGATGTTACAAACCTACCCCACTTAAAGGAATCTCCCCCTCGAGATTTAGACTGGATTTGAGAAAAGATAAGGGTATTCCCTCCTCAAGGAGTCCTCACTCTCCCAGGTAGCTTCCTCTTCTCCTTCTCTGCTCCATTGAACTTTACAGAGTTTCACTTCTGAGGTGCGAGGAGGTGGGTTTCACTTTCCTCTCTAACGGCTTCCCTTTCAGCTCTCAAGGGAAACCCTGCTCCAACCCTGGAGGCGGTAGGCGTGGTTTTATCCGAAGCCATCTGCCAGGGGGAAGAGAGTCACTATTATGCACATGCCAATTGTTTTCAAACAAGTTATTTTATTCATTACACCAGTACATTACAAGCATATGGCTACGACAAGTGGTACTACACGCGAGCATTCCCTGAGGTACTACCGAATTCTTTTTCTAGAGTGTCCCCAAATTCCTTGAGAAGATCATCAAGGCTAGCAAGGGACATGTCCTCGATATCGGACAAATTCTCTATCTTGGCGGGAGCTGGTGCTGGGGGAGCTTTCTTCTTCCTCTCCGTATGGCATCCTTGGCTCGTGGTTTTCTTCCAGATTTTCTTTGTCGGGGCGAGCTTCTTAAGCTTCTTATCATAGTCCATATTTAAGGTCCGATAGGCTTCACGGGTGTTGGCCTCCTCGCCTTCCGCTATGTCGAGACACTCTTGGAGAGATGCCTTCTCCTTCTTGAGCTCTTTGACTTGCTGCTCTAGGCTTTCCACCCGGGAGTTTAGGTGGGTGTAGTGGGAGGAGAGATCATCGTAGTGGGTATCGAGGGTGTGGAGGTATCTGGCCATGTAGACAATGGTGGGGTCATCCTCAGTGGGGTCTCTCCCTGACAGAGCCTGAAGTCTTTTCCTCCAGGTGGGGGTATTTTTGTTGCTGGGTGGGAAATAACGAAGGGGGGTTTCAAAGATCTCTCTGCCGTAGTTTTGGCATAGCTGTTTAAGGGCTTTTCGGGCAACACTTTGGCAAGTGTCTGGGAAGCGGTGCCCGATGAAGGTGACTTGGAAGGGAGGGTGGTTTGGGTAGCTTCGGCTTTCTCCCAGGTAGACCGCCATAGAGCACTTCTCTACTCCATTTTCACGGTATTCCTTCCATACGATTCGAGCTTCTTGCGGATCCCCATGCGCAGTCCGCAACTCCGTAGAAGGTGAGGAAATCCCTCCTCCTCTGAGCAGTAGGATGTCCTAATGACCCAGGGGCCTTCCATCTGGTAGGAGAAAAGAAAGGTCTGTTAATATTGGGGAAAGGAGAGAAAGTGTTTCTTGGGGGTAAGAGGTGTTTTCTTGTTAAGGCAACTTTTAAGGTCAGGGTTGCGGTCTACGGCCAGTCCTATAGGCCTTGATACCACCTGAAGCGTCCCGATCCTTTGGGACTCAAATGTGATACAATTACTAGTCCCAAGACGCTAGTAACCACATTCCTTACTTCAAATAGTTACAGAGTCTGAGTAATGTTATTACAATACCGGGAGTACAAGCTCGAGAGTGAGCCGAAATTATAAAACGTAGTGGAAGATAAATTAGCCCAGGCCATAGGCAGAACTGGATGAAGACACAGCCCCTTCAATCAAGCATAGCAGAAAAGAAGTCTTCAGCTACTGAAAAACATAAATAAATCTGGGTGAATACACTAGGTATTCCGCAAGCCCACCCGGCTCCCGTAAAGAGAAAGAGACCTATATCGTACATGCTTCATATGGTGGAGTTGAAATCGCTCTTCATTTTTCTCAGAGAAAGGCAGTACTTGTTGTTAGGGTTTTCCCGAAACAATAGAAATGACACTTGCTTTACCACCACTGAGCTTCCCGCTCCCGTGGCACCATTTTCTTTCCGGAGACACACACATATTTCCCTGTTCCCAATTGTTGTAGAAACACTAATTGTCATACCACACTAGACTCGTCCATACCAGTGGACACAAACTATTCGAATAGGTTTAAACTCTGCACAGAGGGGCACACTTTACCCACTAGTCCGGTTCTGCGATCTCATGATCAATGAGACCCGAATCCGAATCTCTTTCTTTCCTCGCACGTCCTAACCTTAACGGTTATACCGGAAGGAGTCAGGCCACCGCCATGTCCAAACCGGACAAAACATTCCCCCTCCTTATCCTCCCGATGCTCCCCAGCCTTCATAACCCTGGGGTTGGACCGTACGAGTTCAGATCGAGTGACTGCCCACACAACCTCAAGTGGTTGTACTTTTTATGAGTACAGGTAGTGAAGGATGACAAACCGGTCCTTATATGAGAGGACAATCCTTCTGCTCATGCCTAAACCAGCTGAGCCATTACCTTAGGCCCTCCCCTACACCAGGGAGTCCCTGATCATCCTACTCACCAGGTGATGAGGGTGAATACCCTTCATCGCACACTTTTTGGAAACATGTTACACACACCCCTTTTCTTATCCCATATCTTGAAATCAAATGGTATTAGTCAATGCAAGCTCTCTCATGCTCACCATGCAAATTGATTCCATTCCCGGATCCTGGCTTAGGTAGTGGTAGAGAGAAATAGGTAAATTATGCATCAAGGGAAGGATGGACTTGCCTTCGTCGAAGCTTTCCTAGCACAAAAGGTTATCTTGGAGGGGTCGGGTTCCTGCCCTTCTTCCGGAGCTACAAATTCCAGAGGATCGGATTCCTCTTCCGCTAACAAACATAGATAATAACAATACATCAATCATGGTGACTATAGTGGGGTGTGCCATTTCTTATATCTTATTATTTTTGTGCTCTATAACTTATTTGAACTATTTTTGGTACATAAAATATTAGCATAAAATTCTATATGTGAAAATGGGAAAAAAGAAGTGAGAAAATAAAAAGAAAAGGGTTTCTTGCCTGGCTGGGCCGGGGGGGGGGGGGGGGATTTTGGCCCACCCAGCGCGGGCGCGGCTGGCGGCCCAGCTGGCCTAACAGTGAGGGGGGGGAACGGTGGGGGACGGCGCTGTGGTGCGGGGCCGACATGCCAGCGAGGGGGGGGGTTTAACGGCGTGGACGGCAACAGAGGGAGGGGGGAAAGGTCGACCGGAGTCCGGCCGGCGGTGGAACCCCACGGCTGTTCTCCGCCGTGGGTCCGGTTCTGCGGCGGGGAGGCGGTGGCGAGGCATGGGCGGGTGCAGGGGATCACGGGGGTGGGGTTAATTTGACCGGCGGGGGCCTAGGGCGGCCGGTCCGCGGCGCGGTGGCGGGTGTTCACGGCGGTGAGGTCGCTGGTGCGGCAGTCGGGTGCAATAGGGGGCGGGGAGGTGTGCCCTGTGACCGTGAGCATGTGGCGGAGCTTCACGCACTGGTTAATTCGACCGAAATTCACTTGGGAGGGAAGAGCGGGGCTCACCAGAGCGACGGGGAAGTGCGGCGGCGCTAGCTCGATTGGCTCGGGGAGAAGCGGAGGAGGTGGTCGGAGCTGGTGTGGAGGGAAACGGGGCTCGGGCGACTCCTTTTATAGGCGCCCAGGAGGGGGAGAGGGATGGAGGGGACGTCGAGCGCCGACGAGCTCGCCATGATGGCGGGAATGGAGCAAACGATGATTGGGACGGCTCGGGCAGGCGAGGGGTGAGGGGACGGCTCGGGTACAGTGGCGGGGTGGTCGCTGAGGCCGGTGCGAGCCTTAATGGAGAGGCGACGGGGCGTGAGGCGGTCGGCGGCGAATGCACCGGTGAGGCATGGGCGGGACGACGAAGCTGACAGGCGGGCCCGGGCTGCCAGAGAGAGAGAGCGACGCGAGAGGGAGAGAGGGGGAGTCACTGACCAGTGGGGCCGGCCTATCAGGGGTGGCGCGGGCGCGCGCTGGTTGGGCCAGATTGGGTCGTGGGAGAGGGGGAAGCGTTTTCTTTTTTTCTAATTTCTATTTCCTTTTTCCCTTTTTCTATTTTTGTTTCTTTATATTCCCTTTTCTTTTGAATCAATAATTTGCTAAATAATCTTGAATGATGAGTAGTCTATGTGAGGTGCTCCTAACATTTCAAGTGTATGCACATGATGGGATGACCTAATGGGTGGAGTTTAGGGGAGAAAATAAAATAAGGGGGGGATTTAGGGGGGTTAGGGTTCCAAACCTTGGGTTGATATTTTGGGATGTTATAGAGGACAACACTCGACATGTCCCCCACAGGGGTGCTGGCGTCGTCGACTCGCTCTGGTCCGACAGCCGACGAGGTGCCGCCTCCTGCCTGGCCACGGTTGCCCCATCTTCTCCTCCGGTGAGTAGGGTGGCGGGGCAAACCCGGGTGTTCCTCTTCTGCAGCGGGGAGATGCCGTCGTCGAGTTCGCCTCCGCCGGGCGAGTCGACGACCGTCGTTGTTGTCGTACAGCGAGGGGAGGAGTACCATGTCGTAGCCACCGTCGAGGGACATGAACTCGAGACTTCCAAAGCGGAGCATCGTCCCAGGTTGGAGAGGCTGCTGAAAGCTACCCATCTGGAACTTCAACGGGAGAGTGTTTGTCAACACGCAGCAATCCCCTACCTGGCACGCCAACTGTCGGTGTTTCGGACCCAGGGGACCCTCAACCGGACCGACTAGTGAATTTAGTGCCATGTGACCCTGTCCAGATGGGTTGATGCAAGATGGAACACAAGCAAAGGGATGAGGCTTATATTATCTTGCACTGGGGGTGCTTGCAGTAGGGGTTACAAGCGTTGCGAGAGAGCGAGAGCGAGAGAGAGGGAGAGAGAGAGGGTTCGGCCTTGAGGTGAGCTGTCTGAGTCCGCCTCTACCGCGTCTCTCCTACTCTGCCTGCCTCTGCTCGCCTGCCTTCGCCCGTTCGTACGTCGCACGTTCGTACGTTCCGTCTCCCCCCTTTCTTCCTGTTTTCCCCCTTTGGAAGGCCCTGGACATCCCCTTTTATAGATACAAGGAGATGCCCGGCTGTACAATGGGGGTGTAGCTATGAGCTGACGTGGCTAGCGGAGAATTGCCTTGAGCCCTGTACATGTATTAATGTGGCCGTCGGAGAAGTGCCTTGAGTCCTGTAGAATCATAGCTAGCGGTGTGGCATGGATCCTGCTGACGTTTCCTTGCTTCCGTAGGGGGTTGAGAGCAACTGACGTCATGGGCGCACGCGGGGAACCATCATTACCTGTTACCGGAGTAACCCTGATGGGACACTGGTCTTGTTCCTTCATAGCCTGAGGCAGCTAGCTAGGGGTAGGGTAATGATGTATCCCCTGTAGCGTAGTCGGTCCGAGGCCGAGGTCGGACAAGGTGGAGACTTCTCCTGAGGCCGAGGCTGAGGTCGGGTGAGGTTGTGACTCCTCCCGAGGCCGAGGCTGAGGCCGAGGCCCAGGGTCGGGCGAGGCGGAGACCTTCTCCCGAGGCTGTTGGGGGCCTTCGTCCTCCGAAGGTCCTCAAAAACATGATTTGACAATGTTTTCCAAGTGGATTATATGAACAGGTATTTTCGGATTCAGAATTATGGATATGGAGCACGACCAGGACGAAGCCTGAACCAGACGAAGGTCGAGGGCGGCCGAAGCTGTGCGCAGGGAAGCTTCGGCGCGTTGGCATACGAGAGAACCGACTTAAAGATGAAAAGACTTCGGGGGCCTCGACAGATTTCCATAAACTGTTAACAAATGTAATGGACATGAATGTAATTTTACGTGGGCTGCGTCCCGCGTCTATAAATAGATGAACAGTACTCCCGTACTGTTCACGCTGACTTGGCATTCTGCTTTTGCGTCACACTTGTACTTTATACCTTCTTTCAGGACCGAAGGTACATTTGTAATTTGAAATCATTTCTATTTTTCCATGTTAATAAAATAGAAATGATTTTATGTTGTTTATATTATGTTTCGTGCTTTATGTGAGTCCTTCGTCATTACTCGTTGTAGTTACGAAGGTATGTCCCTTATGACCTTCGTCCGAAATTCATTATTTCCTGAAGGGGCATAATGTTTCGAAGGACGAAGGACTTTAACATTTAACACTTTTTATGTTGCCTTGTTCTTAACTCTTAGCATTTGAGAACAAGTCCCCAACATTGGCGCCCACCTCCGGTGAACTCACTTCCACTTCGAGCTTTTGTGAACACCTTCGGAAGCTATAGACCTTCGCTATGGCGCCGAAGAAAGCTTCAGCAATTGGGGCTTCAGCACTGCAACCGCTGGACCACAACCAGGAGACCGTCTCTCTTCGGGAGGCCCGAAGCCAGAAGAGAAAGGCCGTCAGCCCGACGCTCGAGGAAGAAGAGCTAGACCAAGAAATCAGAGACATGGAGATGCTACATCAGCAAGTGCAGAGGAAGAAGGAGAAGATGGCCCGCCTAGCTGAGTTGCAGAGACAAATAGACGAAGCCTCTGAGGAAGTTCGCCATCTTACCCACGATGAGCAGAACAGAAGACCTCATCAGAAAGACCTTCATCAGGAGGGCTTCGTCAACGAAGATGACTGGTATGACAATTTCCATCAGGGAAATTTTGTTTTTGATGACGCTTCTCCTCTGTCCGCTGAGCTGCAGGCTACACCTTGGCCTCCATCCTATAAGCCACCTCAGCTTCCCATGTTTGACGGCCACTCTGATCCGAAGCAGTTCTTGATGAGCTACGAAGCAACAGTGTCTTCGTACGGGGGCAATGCTGCAGTCATGGCGAAGTCTTTCGTTATGGCCGTCAGGAATGTAGCTCAGACCTGGTATTCCTCCCTTCGGCCAGGAACAATCACTTCATGGCAGAAGCTGAAGGACATGTTGCTGACCAGCTTTCAAGGATTTCAGACAAAGCCGGTCACAGCTCAAGCCTTGTTCCAGTGTGTTCAGGATCACGAAGAGTACCTTCAGGCGTATGTCCGAAGGTTCTTACGATTGAGGGCGCAGGCACCAACGGTGCCCAATGAAATCGTTATCGAAGCCATGATCAAGGGACTCCGTCCTGGACCTGCAGCTCAATACTTTGCTCGGAAGCCTCCTCAGACACTGGAGAAATTGCTCCAAAAGATGGATGAGTACATTCGTGCTGACAATGATTTCCGTCAAAGAAGGGAGGAGGCCTTCAGATTTTCTGAAATGACCAGGGGCTTCGGAGGAAGATACTACCCGAGGCACGTCCGTTCCATCCACAACACTCAGAATGATGATAAGGGGAGTCAGCAAAACAGGCCGCAAAGCTCCTCACAGGCTTCGGCGCAACAACAAACTTCCTTCCGGCCACCAGCTCCAAGGGGCAGAGGCGCCAGGGGCTTCGGCGGAAGATTCGGAGATCAGCCAAAGAGACTGTTTTGCTTGTTCTGTGGAGAAGGCAAGGGCCATACCACTAGGACGTGCCATGTTACAATCCAGAAACAAAAGGAAATAGCCGAAGCTGCATCTCAACAAGCTCAGCCGAAGCAGGTTATGCATACTGCTTCGTATCATCCGCCTTATATCCCACAATACATAGACAACCACCCTGCAGCCTCTGTAGCTTCGGCAAGTCAACCTCAAGCTTCCTGGCAACAGCTTCCGCCCCCACCTCCATTGCAGCAAGGCCAACAGCCAGAAGGGAGTCAATACACTCCACATCAGAGGGACTTCAGAGAGCAGTCCGAAGCTCGCACAGTTAACAGCACTGTGCCAGAGTCGAAGCACATATATTGACACATATCCTACCTTTGATAGCACTCTTTCCTATTCAGTTTTATTTTCTGTGAAGCAAAAAACATTGGTAGTTTTCATGTAATAATTTCGTTGTTTTCCGCGAGGAAGATCTATTTGTTCCACAAGCTTAAGTTGCTGAAGTTTAAAATTTTTTCCGTTACCAAGGAGGACCTTCGAATTAAAAATCCTTCGGAGTAACAGAAAGTCGTTCTAAGGAACGCAGCGTAAGTTTGCGAAGTCACAAAAAGTCGTTCCAAAGGGAGCGCAGTGTAAGTTTTCTGCTCAGAAGTCGTTCCTAAAGGAATGCAGAGCCTACAGCGAAAAGTCAACGCTGATACCGCCTAAGTAAAAGGCGAAGAAGCTCCTAAGGGAGGCTTACAGCGAAAAGTCAACGCTGATACCGCCTAAGTAAAGGGCGAAGAAGCTCCTAAGGGAGGCTTACAGCGAAAAGTCAACGCTGAGATCGTCTAAGTAAAAGACGAAGAAGCTCCAAAGACGTTCCTAAGGGAATGCAGAGCTTACGAATATATTTTATGAGTATCTTCGGAACAAATGTCACATGCATAGCATAACATCATCACATCATTTTGCATAACATAAGCATCATACATCATTTTGCATTTGGCAAAAGAAAGTGACACTCTCAACCTTCGAAAGGATGCTCTGAGAAAGTGATATCGAAATTGTATAGCTTCGGATTACAGCTTCGGAAGATATTTTTATGAAACATGGGTGAGCTTTTTCAGATCAATATTGAGATCGTATAACCTCGGAGTATAGCTTCGGATAATGATTTCACGAAGCATGGATGTCATTCATCAGAATAATTTTAACAAAGAATGTCTTCTTCACGAAGCATGAAAAGAAGGGAAGGTGTTTTTTCGCCGAAGGCTCAAAAAGGTATGTATATAGAGTTTCATGCATCGTGAAGAATTGAATAATGAAAAGAAACTTGTATATTACATCCAAATGTACAAAATATTACATAGATCACAATTTAAATGTTTTTCTAATAGCATCTAGTCCTCTCTTAATACTGCTTCGGCGACTTCATTTAAAAGTTGGTCAACAACTTTGTCCATGATAGCTTCGGCCATTTGTTTGATTTCTTCATCTCCTTTTGTGTGGGGGTCGGCAGTCAACCCAGCAGCTTCTGAGGGAAGAGAACATTTCTTCATCACTATTACAAACTAAGTGCAGAGTTTGAAACAAAAATTACAACACAATAAGAACAACTAATTAATACCTAATTGCCTTTCGGGCTCCGTACTTTTTTCAGTAGTTTCCGCCACTTTTCTAGCATCATGGATGCCTTTTTCACTCCTTTGGATAATCTCTTGCGCCATTCCTCGGCCGCCGTCGTTCCAGATATCCGTAAAAAATTTGCCGCCAACCACGCTTGCTTCGGCCGAGGGGTCCTTAATGTCTTCGGAAGATAAGGCAGCTTCGGACTGAGCAAGAAATTTTACATGATCGCAACCTCTCTTCTCTAAGACAGAGGCAATTCCTCTGGCGCCCGAAAAAGCGCAGATATCGCCACGACTGCTCAGGATCTCCTCGAAGGCCTCTGCTTCGTGACTAATCCATTCCAGTGGACCTTCGGGATTGCCTCGAGAGAAATTCTCTTCGCTGGAGAAGGCGCCCACGCTGGCAAAGCTGGTTTTAATTTTATTCACACATTCTATAGATTTGACATAACACTTTCCCTGAGATGTACGAAGCTCTTTAACTCTTAACTCCAATTTGTTGACCATATGATCACTGAGTTCTCGTTTTGTTTCCTCAAGAACGCGCTCCTCTCTAGCTCTAGTCAGCTGTTTCTGAAGATCTTTAATTTCACGCTTGTGGGCTTCGGCCTGGGTTTTTGAAGTAGCTTCATCCTTTTTTACTTTGTCTATCAGCGTAAGAAGAATTTTATCCTTTTCTAGAGCTTCGTTCCTCAATTTGATAACTTCGGAGCGCAAGTTGTTGAACGCAATCTCATAACTTTCATCTTCGGCGCTCTTTTGCGCTCTCAGCGCGTTGCTTAGGATCAGGCCCTATACGAAAAAGAATTCATATAAGAAAAAACGAATGTGTCGTGTAAAAAATATAATAATAATACAAGAGGGTTTTCTTTTCAAGCGTTAAATTCCCATACCTTCAGGCTGTTGTACGCAAGACTGTCTGCGAGATCTTCTTTTGTCATGGCGCTTAATCCAGATTCGAGCTTCGGGAAACCAATACTCCTGGCCATTTCTCGGCAGACAGAGAGCTCTTTGTTGTCAGGCAGGCAGTATAAAAAATCATCTTCATTTGTCCCATTGAATATTACTGCCCCCTTTGGATATTTTAGCTCCTTTGCATAATGGTTAGCTTCATAAGTTTCTTCTTCAGATAATTTTTTCCCCGAAGCATGTCGTATGATGTAATCACACATGCTGGCAGGCGCTTCGGGGATGGCAGTGTCAGTCTCTTCAATTGAAATTGGTTCTGGTACTTTTATTGCTTCGGCTTCCAAAGTTTGTTCCCCGAAGGGCTCTGAAGGCCCAGCTTCAGCTTCGGCTTGTTGCGTCGGAGCTTCAGAGGAAGCTTCAGCAATTTCAACACTCTTTTTTGGAGTTGTGCTTGAAGACTTAATTGTCTCCAAGACATCTAGTAGATTTACCATTCTCTTCCTTTTTGGGGTCACCATTGGACCCTTTTGGATTTTTGCTGCTTCGACATTTACTACAGGACTTAAAATTTCTGATGTTTTTTCCTTAGACAGATTTTTTGCTTCTTCCATTTTTCCTGTCGATGGTGCTTTGGCCATCTCTGCAATTTCTGGCAGCAAGGTTGGCTGTTCAGCTTCGGCGGCCGAAAAAGTTTCTCCAGTGAACTCAGGCACCGAAGCTGGTTCAATATGGCATGGTCGGTGTGTAAGGACCTTCAACCTTTTTCCTTTTGGTTCTGGCTCGCTAAGAGCGGTTCCAGCTTCTTCTTTTTCAGAGATTATGTTTTTCCTTTTTTGCCTTCGGATGGGATAACAATAATCAGGGTAGAAGAACCCGACTGCATCAAACACTCGGTTCAGTCTCTTCTTTTTTCGGCCTCCGAAGGCTGCTGATAGTGCAGTATTTTCAGCCTTCGAATATGCCCCAAGTAATTCATCACTTAACGTTTCAATGCTTTTCAGCCATTCATCATCAGGTTCAATAAATTTATCTGCATATTTGAATGTGTACTTTAGTCTGACTAGTCCGCCTTCGTCGGACTCTTTGATGGTTTCCTTCGGCATTTCCCACTTTTCTGCAAGTGGCCATACCCGGAAGGCGATGTGTTCTTGGACCAAATCCCTTGTCCCAATAAACGAGCAAACTACCCCGAAGGCTCTTTGGCATTCTTCGGCGGCTTCGTCCATTTCGATCTTCGGCCTTCGAAGACCGAAGCGTTGCCAGATTGGGTGCATAATAATACTCTTCACATTCTCTTGAGCTGTTAGATCATTCTTTACATAAAACCATTCAGTCATCCAGGCTCCGGGCCACCTCTTCCGAAAGGTCGGCACAGGGCAGCTTGACCCGGAGCGGGCGCCGAAGCTGTAGCACCCAAAGTTGTTGTGGTATTGCTCTTTTCCCCAGGGCTTCGTCTCGTATAATAACTCATGAATGTTGCAGAAGCTTTTAGCGTTCGGTTCCAAACCTTGGCTTCTTGCAGCCCAGACAAAAATCCCCATTCTTATAATAGCTTCGGGAGTGAGTTGATGAAGGTAAACTTGGAATGTTTTTAGTACCTCAACAACAAAATTGCTCAGGGGGAATCGAAGCCCAGCCCTGAGGAAGCTTCGGAAAATCACAACTTCATCCTCTTCGGGGGTGGGAGAAGTCTTCTCCCCGGCATCAGCTCTCACAATAGATATGTCTCGGAAATATCGCCCCCTCATATTATCAATGTGACTCTGCTTGATGGTCGTTTTCCCAAAAACTGTGTGACTTGGTCGCCACGGTCGATCTTCGGCCTCTTCCCCACCACTTTCCACATCATAGCTGTCGCTGTCATCAGAATCTTCAGATAAACCTTCGAGAATTTCCTTCGTAATTTTCTCTGTATTAGTCTCTGCCATCGCTATCAGGAACCCTAGATTCTTCTCCTCCTCGAGACTCAGCTTCGTCTCAGCAGGGATCTTCAGCTTCGTTTCAGCAGGGGTCTTCTTGCCTTCAGACATCTTCGGGAATGCTCAAAAATTCTTTCCAAGGCCGAAGCTTCGAAATCAAAAAGAACAGCAAATCTTAATGAACAAGCGCTAAAAATTTTAGTGGGCCGAAGCAAAAGGCAAGTGTGCGTATCAAATGAGTTCGCGATGTGATCTTATTTATACGCCTAGGGCGATGAAAATTAAAAGGCCCCGCTTGTCAGTGAATGTTGCTATTCTAGCAAAGGGAAGGTGTTTTTTCGGACCTTCGGCTCAAGGCCTTCGTCCATATCGCAATCTGAATTTATTATTTACAAATTAATATTGCGAGGGGCTACTGTTGGGGGCCTTCGTCCTCCGAAGGTCCTCAAAAACATGATTTGACAATGTTTTCCAAGTGGATTATATGAACAGGTATTTTCGGATTCAGAATTATGGATATGGAGCACGACCAGGACGAAGCCTGAACCAGACGAAGGTCGAGGGCGGCCGAAGCTGTGCGCAGGGAAGCTTCGGCGCGTTGGCATACGAGAGAACCGACTTAAAGATGAAAAGACTTCGGGGGCCTCGACAGATTTCCATAAACTGTTAACAAATGTAATGGACATGAATGTAATTTTACGTGGGCTGCGTCCCGCGTCTATAAATAGATGAACAGTACTCCCGTACTGTTCACGCTGACTTGGCATTCTGCTTTTGCGTCACACTTGTACTTTATACCTTCTTTCAGGACCGAAGGTACATTTGTAATTTGAAATCATTTCTATTTTTCCATGTTAATAAAATAGAAATGATTTTATGTTGTTTATATTATGTTTCGTGCTTTATGTGAGTCCTTCGTCATTACTCGTTGTAGTTACGAAGGTATGTCCCTTATGACCTTCGTCCGAAATTCATTATTTCCTGAAGGGGCATAATGTTTCGAAGGACGAAGGACTTTAACATTTAACACTTTTTATGTTGCCTTGTTCTTAACTCTTAGCATTTGAGAACAAGTCCCCAACAGAGGCCGAGGTTGAGGCCGAGGCCTGGGGTCGGGCGAGGCAAAGCTCCCTGTTGCGCCCGAGGCTGGACTCAGGGGAGGTCGTGACTTGCTGTTGTCAGTTTTACCCTGGTGGTTGGCATAGTAGTCGGTACAGGGTGAATAGCGTTGTTCTCCTGTCAGAACGGTCAGTAAAGGGGCGAAGTGACTGCGGTCACTTCGACCTTGCCGACTGAGGCGCGCGTGTCAGGATAAGGTGTCAGGCGATCCCCGCATTGAATGCGCATGCGATACGGTCGGTTGGTAAGGCGATTCGGCCGAGGTCGCTGCACGACAAAGTTCGCCCGAGCTTAGCCTTGGGTGAGACGGGGGTGTGTCTGCTGACTGAGGGGACCCTCGGGCGAGGCGTGAATTCGTCCGGGACTACTGTCCTTGCCCGGGGCTGGGCTCGGACGAGGTCATGTCCCTTGGTAGACGAGGCCTTGACTTGAACCGAGCTTCATCAGCCGTGTATGGTTTGTCCTGAAGATGTTTTCCAGCCGGGTTAAGGAGCATTGGGGGTACCCCTAATTACGGTCCCCGACACCTATAAAGACTAAGTCTGAAAATCAGTGTTTTGGCTCAACTTTGGAGCTTTGTAACTTCCCAATTTTAAGGTTTTTGCCCTAGGTCACCACACCAAATTTGTAGATCTATCAAAGGAGAATAACTTTGCTTAAGAGAGTAAGCAAGGTTGTTATGAAGAATTTGGAGATAATTAAACCTAAAGTCAGGTTGTCAGGCTGTTGAAGTCTGAATTTCAGACTGACAGTGCAACTGCAGTGACTTTGGGCATGAATTCGGGCATGATCGAGTAAGAATTTGATTAGTATTGCTATAGCAATATTGTAGCTAGATCTTAGGACTATAACTTTGCTAAAGAGTGTCGATCATGTTATTACACAAAATTGGGAGTAAATAGCTCTGCAAAATGGGCTGTCAGTTCATCTAAATGGGATTTGCCATGGTACAGTGCTCTGAAATGGATTAGGCTGCCAGCTCAGTTCAGTTCACCGCCGACAATCGCCGCCACGATTCGTGCCGCTGCCGTCTCAATTTGTACTCGGGATGACCAGATAAACGCTCGGAGCACGCCGCCGTGGATAAGCCCGGCCAGTAAAGTATTCCGACCACCGTACAAAGCTCGTCGCGGTGGAACCCGATAAGCACGCCGGTGACCGCTGCCTTCCGGCCTTGTGCCACATGTTTAGGCATTTCCACCGCATCGCTGTGACCTGCTCTCGCTCTTCGTTGATCACTGGAGTGACTGCCACAGCGTAGGACACGAATTCGTTGCGCCAGTAACTCTCCCCCTCTCTGGCCGCCAGCACTTCTCGGCCAAATTGAGCGCCACCGTTGTTACGCTCTATAAATTGAGGGCCGGGTTAGCTGCGCTATGTCATCACGAAACCAAAGCACCTGTTTCCACCCTCAATCGTTCGCCAGAACTCACGAATTTCTAACTTCCCCCAAATCGGTTCAAACATACCGCGAAGAACACCTCGCCGTGGTCAGCCACTTCCAGGTTTATTCATGCCCTCTGCTACTTTGTTTCAGCATTAGTGTGCTCCCCTGATGCTCCTCAACCGACCCAATTGAACTAAGTCCTCCTTAATCACCGGGAACGCATTCATCCATCCGCAAAATCCTCGGTCACTGCGGCCAGAGCAAACTGAAAGTTGCCTAGAGGGGGGTGAATAGGGCGAATCTGAAATTTACAAAGTTTAAGCACAACTACAAGCCGGGGTTAGCGTTAGAATTAAAATTGAGTCTGGGAGAGAGGGCGAAAACAAATCACAAACAAATAAGGAGTGTGACACGATGATTTGTTTTACCGAGGTTCAGTTCTTGCAAACCTACTCCCCGTTGAGGTGGTCACAAAGACCGGGTCTCTTTCAACCCTTTCCCTCTCTCAAACGGTCACTTAGACCGAGTGAGCGTCTCTTCTCAATCAAACGGGACACAAAGTCCCTGCAAGGACCACCACACAATTGGTGTCTCTTGCCTCGGTTACAATTGAGTTGATCACAAGAAAGAATGAGAAAGAAAAGAAGCAATCCAAGCGCAAGAGCTCAAATGAACACAAATGTCACTCTCTCTAGTCACTATTTGATTTGGAGTGATTTCGGACTTGGGAGAGGATTTGATCTCTTTGGTTGTGTCTAGAATTGAATGTTATAGCTCTTGTAAGGTGTAAGAAGTCTGAAAACTTGGATCCATTGAATGTGGGGTGGTTGGGGTATTTATAGCCCCAACCACCAAACTAGCCGTTTGGTGGAGGCTGCTGTCGCATGGCGCATCGGACAGTCCGGTGCGCCACCGGACACTGTCCGGTGCGCCAGCCACGTCACCCGGCCATTGGGTTCTGACCGTTGGAGCTCTGACAGGTGGGGCCTTCTGGCTGTCCGGTGGTGCACCGGACATGTCCTGTAGACTGTCCAGTGTGCCTTCTGGCGCTGCTCTGACTCTGTCGCGCACTGTAGCGCATTGAATGCGTTTGCAGTCGACCGTTGGCGCGAAGTAGCCGTTGCTCCGCTGGCACACCGGACAGTCCGGTGCGCCACCGGACACTGTCCGGTGCTACATCAGACAGTCTGGTGAATTATAGCGGAGTGGCCTCCCATTTTCCCGAAGGTGGCAAGTTCAGCGTTGGGGTCCCTGGTGCACCGGACACTGTCTGGTGGCACACCGGACAGTCCGGTGCGCCAGACCAGGGCACACTTCGGTTGTCTTTTGCTCTCTTTGTTTGAACCCATTCTTGGTCTTTTTATTGGTTTGTTGTGAACCTTTGGCACCTGCAAAACTTATAATCTAGAGCAAACTAGTTAGTCCAATTATTTGTGTTGGGCAATTCAATCACCAAAATTAATTAGGAAAAGGTGTAAGCCTATTTCCCTTTCAATCTCCCCCTTTTTGGTGATTGATGCCAACACAAACCAAAGCAAAATATAGAGGTGCAGAATTGAACTAGTTTGCATAAAGTAAGTGCAAAGGTTGCCTGGAATGAAACCAATAATTATTTCTACTAGATAAGCATGGATGGCTTTCTTCTAATTTTTAAAATTTTGGACCACGCTTGCACCACTTGTTTTGTTTTTGCAAATTCTTTTGTAAATTCTTTTCAAAGTCCTTTTGCAAATAGTCAAAGGTGAATGAATAAGATTTTGAGAAGCATTTTCAAGATTTGAGATTTTCTCCCCGGTTCCAAATGCTTTTCCTTTGAATAAACAAAACTCCCCCTTAATGAAATACTCCTCTTAGTGTTCAAGAGGGTTTTAGATATTAATTTTGAAGAGGGTATACCAATTTGAAATTATATCAAAAATAAGACACCAATGAAAAAAACTTTTCTTAACTCAAATTTAAAGACTACATTTTTGAAATTGGTGGTGGTGCGGTCCTTTTGCTTTGGGCTAATACTCTCTCCCCCTTTGGCATGAATCGCCAAAAACGGATATTGTGTGTGAACTATAAGCCCGTAAAACTACCTTCTCCCCCTATGGTAAATAATATATGAGTGAAGATTATACCAAAGTTGGAGAGGTGTGCGGAGCGACGGCGAAGGATGAATGATTCGATGGAGTGGAGTGGAAGCCTTGTCTTCACCGAAGACACCATTTCCCCTTTCAATCTATGACTTAGCATAAGGTGCGCTTCCGTGTCGAGGTCAAGATGCCCATTAGTTCCCATGGGTGTCTTGATGGGTTTGGCGTCCTTCATCCCAAACTTGGTTAGAATGTCTTGAATGTACTTCGTTTGGCTAATGAAGGTGCCCTCTTGGAGTTGCTTCACTTGAAATCCTAAGAAATACTTTAACTCCCCCATCATAGACATCTCGAATTTTTGAGTCATGATCCTACTAAACTCTTCACATGTAGATTCGTTAGTAGACCCAAATATGATATCATCAACATAAATTTGGCATACAAACAAATCATTTGCAAGTGTTTTAGTAAAGAGTGTAGGATCGACTTTTCCGACTTTGAAGCCATTAGCGATAAGAAAGTCTCTTAGGCATTCATACCATACTCTTGGGGCTTGCTTGAGCCCATAAAGCCTTAGAGAGTCTATAAACATGGTTAGGATACTCACTGTCTTCAAAGCCGGGAGGTTGCTCAACATAGACCTCTTCCTTGATAGGTCCGTTGAGGAAGGCACTTTTCACGTCCATTTGGTAAAGCTTAAAGCCATGGTAAGTAGCATAGGCAAGTAATATACGAATTGATTCAAGCCTAGCTACGGGTGCATAGGTTTCACCAAAATCCAAACCTTTGACTTGTGAGTATCCCTTGGCCACAAGTCGGGCTTTGTTCCTTGTCACCACACCATGCTCGTCTTGTTTGTTGCGGAAGACCCACTTGGTTCCTACAACATTTTGGTTAGGACGTGGAACTAAATGCCATACCTCATTCCTCGTGAAGTTGTTGAGCTCCTCTTGCATCGTCATCACCCAATCTGAATCTTGAAGTGCTTCCTCTACCCTGTGTGGCTCAATAGAGGAAACAAAAGAGTAATGTTCACAAAAGTGAGCAACACGAGATCGAGTAGTTACCCCCTTATGAATGTCACCGAGGATGGTGTTCACAGGGTGATCTCGTTGGATTGCTTGATGGACTCTTGGGTGTGGCGGTCTTGGAACTTGCTCATCTTCCTTGTCTTGATCTTGGGCATCTCCCCCTTGATCATTGCCCTCCTCTTGAGGTGGCTCATCTTCTTGGTCTTCTTCTTCATTATCTTGGGCCTCATCCTCATCTTGAGTTGGTGGAGATGCTTGCATGGAGGAAGATGGTTGATCTTGTGCTTCAATGGGCTCTTCGGATTCCTTAGGACACACATCCCCAATGGACATGTTCCTTAGCGCGACGCACGGAGCCTCTTCATCATCTAATTCATCAAGATCAACTTGCTCTACTTGAGAGCCGTTAGTCTCATCAAACACAATGTCACAAGAAACTTCAACTAGTCCAGTGGACTTGTTAAAGACTCTATATGCCCTTGTGTTTGAATCATATCCTAGTAAAAAGCCTTCTACAGCCTTAGGAGCAAATTTGGATTTTCTACCTCTTTTAACAAGAATAAAACATTTACTACCAAAGACTCTAAAATATGAAACATTTGGCTTTTTACCGGTGAGGAGTTCATATGATGTCTTCTTGAGGATTCGGTGTAGATACAATCGGTTGATGGCGTAGCAAGCAGTGTTGACCGCCTCGGCCCAAAACCGATCCGAAGTCTTGTACTCATCAAGCATGGTCCTTGCCATGTCCAATAGAGTTCTATTCTTCCTCTCCACTACACCATTTTGTTGTGGCGTGTAGGGAGAAGAGAACTCATGCTTGATCCCTTCCTCCTCAAGAAAACCTTCTATTTGAGAGTTCTTGAACTCCGTCCCATTATCGCTTCTAATTTTCTTGATCCTCAAGCCGAACTCATTTTGAGCCCGTCTCAAGAATCCCTTTAAGGTCTCTTGGGTTTGAGATTTTTCCTGTAAAAAGAATACCCAAGTGAAGCGAGAATAGTCATCCACAATAACTAGACAGTACTTACTCCCGTCGATGCTAATGTAAGCAATCGGGCCGAATAGGTCCATATGGAGGAGCTCGAGTGGCCTGTCAGTCGTCAAGATGTTCTTATGTGGATGATTAACACCAACTTGCTTCCCTGCTTAGCATGTACTACAAATCCTGTCTTTCTCAAAATGCACATTTGTTAGTCCCAAAATGTGCTCTCCCTTTAGAAGCTTGTGAAGATTCTTCATTCCAACATGGGCTAGTCGGCGATGCCAGAGCCAACCCATGTTAGTCTTAGCAATTAAGCAAGTATCGAGTTCAGCTCTATTGAAATCAACTAAGTATAGCTGACCCTCTAATACTCCCTTAAAAGCTACTGAATCATCACTTCTTCTAAAGACAGTAACACCTGTATCCGTGAAAAGACAGTTGTAACCCATTTTACATAATTGGGAAACAGAAAGCAAGTTGTAATCTAAAGAATCTACAAGAAAAACATTGGAAATAGAATGGTCATGTGATATAGCAATTTTACCCAATCCTTTGACCAAACCTTGATTTCCATCCCCGAATGTGATAGCTCGTTGAGGATCTTGGTTTTTTCTCATAGGAGGAGAACATCTTTTTCTCCCCTATCATGTGGTTTGTGCATCTGCTATCGATGATCCAACTTGAGCCCCCAGATGCATAAACCTACAAAACAAATTTAGTTTTGATTTTAGGTACCCAAACAGTTTTGGGTCCTTTGACATTAGATACAAGAACTTTGGGTACCCAAACACAAGTTTTTGATCCCTTGTGTTTGTCCCCAACATACTTGGCAACTACTTTGCCGGATTTGTTAGTCAAAACATAAGATGCATCAAGAGTTTTAAATGAAATGCTAGGTTCATTTGATGCACTAGGAGTTTTCTTCTTAGGCAATTTAGGACGAGTTGATTGCCTAGAGCTAGATGCCTCACCCTTATACATAAAAGCATGATTAGGGCTAGAGTGAGACTTCCTAGAGTGAATTCTCCTAATCTTATGCTCGGGATAACCGGCAGGGTACAAAATGTAACCCTCGTTATCCTGAGGCATGGGAGCCTTGCCCTTAACAAAGTTAGATAATCTTTTAGGAGGGGCATTAAGTTTGACATTGTCTCCCTTTTGGAAGCCAATGACATCCTTGATGTCAGGGCGTCTCCCACTATAAAGAATACTACGAGCAAATTTAATTTTTTCATTATCTAGCTCATGCTCGGTAATTTTAGCATCTAATTTTGCTATATGATCGTTTTGTTGTTTAATTAAAGCCATGTGATCATGAATAGCATCAATGTTAACATCTCTACATCTTGTGCAAATAGAAATATGCTCCACGGTAGATGTAGAGGGTTTGCAAGAATTTAATTCAACAATCTTAGCATGTAATATGGCATTTTCATCTCTAAGATTGGAAATGGAAGCATTGCAAACATTTAATTCTTTAGCCTTAGCAATCAATTTTTCGTTTTCAATCCTAAGGCTAGCAAGAGAAACATTCAATTTTTCAATCTTAGCAAGCAAACTAGCATTATCATTTCTAAGATTGGAGATTGAATCATCACATATATTTGAATCAACCTTAGCAATTAATCTGACATTCTCATCTCTAAGGTTGACAATAACATCATGGCAAGTGCTCAGCTCACTAGATAATTTTTCACATTTTTCTACTTCTAGAGCATAAGCATTTTTAACCTTAACATGCTTCTTGTTTTCCTTAATTAGGAAGTCCTCTTGGCTATCCAAGAGTTCATCCTTCTCATGAATAGCACTAATTAATTCATTCAATTTCTCTTTTTTGTTGCATGTTAAGATTGGCAAAAAGAGTAAGAAAATTGTCCTCATCATCACTAGAATTATTCTCATCACTAGAGGTTGCATATTTAGTGGAGGATTTGGATTTAACCTTCTTCTTTTTGCCGTCCTTTGCCATGAGGCACTTGTGGCCGACGTTGGGGAAGAGGAGTCCCTTGTTGACGGCGATGTTGGCGGTGTCCTCGTCGAAGGAGGAGTCGGTGGAGCTTTCGTCGGAGTTCCACTCGCGGCATACATGGGCATCGCCGCCCTTCTTCTTGTGGTACCTCTTCTTTTCCTTTCTTCTCCCCTTCTTGTCGTCGCCCCTGTCACTGTCACTAGAAATAGGACATTTTGCAATAAAGTGACCGGGCTTACCACATTTGTAGCAAACCTTCTTGGAGCGGGGCTTGTAATCCTTCCCCCTCCTTTGCTTGAGGATTTGGCAAAAGCTCTTGATGATGAGCGCCATTTCTTCGTTGTCGAGCTTGGAGGTGTCGATGGGGATTCTACTTGGAGTAGAATCTTCTTTCTTCTCCTCTGTTGCTTTGAATGCAACGGGTTGTGCTTCGGGCATGGAGGAGGATGCGCCTTGCTCGATGATCTTCTTGGAGCCTTTGATCATTAGTCCAAAGCTCACAAATTTGCCTATGACTTCCTCGGGAGACATTAGCGTGTATCTAGGATCACCTCGAATTAATTGGACTTGTGTAGGGTTAAGAAAAACGAGGGATCTTAGAATAACCTTGACCATCTCATGGTCATCCCATTTGGTGCTCCCGAGGTTGCGCACTTGGTTCACCAAGGTCTTCAAGCGATTGTACATGGCTTGCGGATCCTCTCCTTGGTGAAGCATGAAGCGACCGAGCTCCCCCTCGATCGTCTCCCGCTTGGTGATCTTGGTCACCTCGTCTCCTTCGTGCGCGGTCTTGAGCACGTCCCAAATTTCCTTTGCGCTCTTCAACCCTTGCACCTTATTATACTCCTCTTGACTTAGAGAGGCGAGGAGTATAGTAGTGGCTTGGGAGTTGAAGTGTTGGATTTGGGCCACTCCGTCCGAATCATAGTCTTCATCCCCTACGGATGGTACCTGTACACCAAACTCAACAACGTTCCAAATGCTAGTGTGGAGTGAGGTTAGGTGATACCTCATTTTTTCACTCCACATGTTATAATCTTCACCGTCAAAAACCGGTGGTTTGCCTAATGGAACGGAAAGTAATGGAGTATGTTTAGAAATACGAGGGTAGTGTAGGGGAATCTTACTAAACTTCTTGCGCTCGTGGCCCTTAGAAGTTATGGACGGCGCGTCGGAGCCGGAGGTGGATGGCGATGAAGAATCGGTCTCGTAGTAGACCACTTTCCTCATCTTCTTTTTCTTGTCGCCACTCCGATGCGACTTTTGTGAGGAGGATTCCTTATCCTTCCCCCTGTTGTGGGACTCTCCTGATGGAGCCTTCCCGTGGCTTGTAATGGGCTTGTCGCCGGTCACCATCTCCTTCTTGGCGTGATCTCCCGACATCACTTCGAGCGATTAGGCTCTAATGAAGCACCGGGCTTTGATACCAATTGAAAGTCGCCTAGAGGGGGGGTGAATAGGGCGAATCTGAAATTTACAAAGTTTAAGCACAACTACAAGACGGGGTTAGCGTTAGAATTAAAATCGAGTCCGAGAGAGAGGGCGAAAACAAATCATAAACAAATAAGGAGTGTGACACGATGATTTGTTTTACCGAGGTTCGGTTCTTGCAAACCTACTCCCCGTTGAGGTGGTCACAAAGACCGGGTCTCTTTCAACCCTTTCCCTCTCTCAAACGGTCACTTAGACCGAGTGAGCGTCTCTTCTCAATCAAACGGGACACAAAGTCCGCGCAAGGACCACCACACAATTGGTGTCTCTTGCCTCGGTTACAATTGAGTTGATCACAAGAAAGAATGAGAAAGAAAAGAAGCAATCCAAGCGCAAGAGCTCAAATGAACACAAATGTCACTCTCTCTAGTCACTATTTGATTTGGAGTGATTCCGGACTTGGGAGAGGATTTGATCTCTTTGGTTGTGTCTAGAATTGAATGCTATAGCTCTTGTAAGGTGTAAGAAGTCTGAAAACTTGGATCCATTGAATGTGGGGTGGTTGGGCTATTTATAGCCCCAACCACCAAACTAGTCGTTTGGTGGAGGCTGCTGTCGCATGGCGCACCGGACAGTCCGGTGCGCCACCGGACACTTTCCGGTGCGCCAGCCACGTCACCCGGCCGTTGGGTTCTGACCGTTGGAGCTCTGACAGGTGGGGCCTTCTGGCTATCCGGTGGTGCACCGGACATGTCCTGTAGACTGTCCGGTGCGCCTTCTGGCGCTGCTCTGACTCTGTCGCGCACTGTAGCGCATTGAATGCGTTTGCAGTCGACCGTTGGCACGAAGTAGCCGTTGCTCCGCTGGCACACCGGACAGTCCGGTGCGCCACCGGACACTGTCCGGTGCTACACCGGACAGTCCGGTGAATTATAGCGGAGTGGCCTCCCATTTTCTTGAAGGTAGCAAGTTCAGCGTCGGGGTCCCTAGTGCACCGGACACTGTCCGGTGCGCCAGACCAAGGCACACTTCGGTTGCCTTTTGCTCTCTTTGTTTGAACCCATTCTTGGTCTTTTTATTGGTTTGTTGTGAACTTTTGGCACCTGCAAAACTTATAATCTAGAGCAAACTATTTAGTCCAATTATTTGTGTTGGGCAATTCAATCACCAAAATTAATTAGGAAAAGGTGTAAGCCTATTTCCCTTTCACAAACCAAGTAGTCACTAGTGAAATTAGGTTGGGAAAAATGCTCAGGAAGGGTCCGATTCGGTGTCCGCCACTCGGGAGCACCAGTCCTGGCTCCATCCGGCCAGCCTCGCACGCTATGTGGCTAGATGTGACACTTGTAAGCGTGTCAAGGCCATACACATGAAGGCTGCCGGTCCATTACAATCTTTACCTATCCCAAAATGGAAATGAGAAGATATAAGCATGGACTTCATTGTGGGATTGCCCAGAACTGCAAAGGGGTATGACTCTATCTGGGTTATTATTGATCGGCTCACAAAAATTGCTCATTTTCTGCCCGTCAAGACGGTTCACCCAGTTGCTGTTTATGCCCAATTGTACATTGCCCGTATCCTCAGTTTGCATGGTGTTCCAAAGACTATAGTGTCGGATCGTGGATCTCAATTCGTATCCAAATTTTGGGAAGAACTTCATAAATCCCTGGGTACCAAATTACTCCATAGTTCGGCCTATCATCCTCAAACTAGTGGGCAGATGAAGAGGGTTAATCAGATACTTGAAGATATGTTACGGGCATGTGTTCTGGAGTTCCCACAAAAATGGGATGAATGTTTACCTTTAGCGAAGTTCTCATATAATAATAGCTATCAAGAAAGCATCAAGATGGCACCCTTTGAAGCTTTATATGGACGACGATGTCGTACTCCGCTAAATTGGTCTGAACCTGGTAAAAGGTCTTTCTTCAGGCCTGATATGGTGAAAGAGACCAAAGAAAAGGTTTAGAGAATCATTCATCATTTGAAGAAAGCTCAAGCTCAACAAAAAAGTTACGCACACAAGCGACGACAACCCTTATATTTTCTAGTAGGGGATTATGTCTACCTGAAGGTTTCACCAATGAAGGGTGTATCGCGTTTCAGGGTTAAAGGAAAGCTTGCACCTCGGTACATTGGACCATTCCCTATACTTGAGCAATGTGGACCAGTGGCATACCGACTTCAACTACCCGAAACCTTGTCTGCTATACATAATGTGTTCCACGTGTCTCAGTTGAAGAAATGTCTTCGGGTTCCAGATCGAACCATTGAAGTGACAGATGTTGTCCTAGAGCCGGACTTGACATATTCTGAGCACCCCATTCGAGTCTTGGATCAAAAGGACAGGGTTACCCGGAGAAAAACTCTCAAGTTTTACAAGATACAGTGGAACCAACATTCCGAAGATGAGGCTACATGGGAAACTCAAGACTTTTTAAAAAAGAATTTCCTAGGCTTTTTAGCCTCTTGTAATTTGTAAAGTATATAAAATTGTTGTAATAAAGGAGTGAGCCCCAAACCACCCCTGCCTTGTACCAAAACTCAGGAAATAAAAATGTGAAGCATTTCCTTTTCCACTACTTACCCTAGGACTCTTAATCTCGGGACGAGATTCTTTTATGGGGGGAAGGATGTAACACCCCTGGTGTTACTATTACTAAAACTTGAGCATAACATCATCAGCATTGGCATTTCATGTGTATTGACACACCTAGAATGCATTCACTAGGTAAAATTCTCAAACAAGTTGTATTGTTATGGCATTTTGCAAATAAGACCCTAGTATAGGGTACTTAACCTTAAATAGGGTTCTGAAGGGTAAAACAAGAGTCAAATAGAAAAAATCCTAAAGTTTAAGTGAAATAGTCATAAAATGTTCCTAAGAATGGACCTACATTACATTCACACCCCTGATATATCATAAACCCTAATTGGAACCCTGGAAAACCCTAAACCTAAACCCTAGGGGGTTAAGTGCAAAATTAGTCCATTTTTGGACTAAAGTGCAAAAACTAGTAAAATAAGGTGTCCTAAGTCATATGGTTTACAAATATGTGAATTTGCAAGTTAAACCCTAAGTTTTGGGCTTATTTGCAAAAAGCACTACTTAAACCCTATAAAGACTAAGTCTGAAAATCAGTGTTTTGGCTCAACTTTGGAGCTTTGTAACTTCCCAATTTTAAGGTTTTTGCCCTAGGTCACCACTCCAAATTTGTATAACTATCAAAGGAGAATAACTTTGCTTAAGAGAGTAAGCAAGGTTGTTATGAAGAATTTGGAGATAATTAAACCTAAAGTCAGGCTATCAGGTTGTTGAAGTCTAAATTTCAGACTGACAGTGCAACTGCAGTGACTTTGGGCATGATCGAGTAAGAATTTGCTTAGGATTGCTATGACAATATTGTAGCTGGATCTTAGGACTATAACTTTGCTAAAGAGTGTCGATCATGTTATTAGACAAAATTGGGAGTAAATAGCTCTGCAAAACGGGCTGTCAGTTCATCTGAATGGGATTTGCCATGGTACAGTGCTCTGAAATGGATTAGGCTGCCAGCTCAGTTTAGTTCACCGCCGACGATCGCCGCCATGATTCGTGCCGCCGCCGTATCAATTCATACTCGGGATGACCAGATAAACGCTCGGAGCACGCCGCCGTGGATAAGCCCGGCCAATAAAGTATTCCGACCACCGTACAAAGCTCGATGCGGTTGTAACACCCGGTTTTAAGGAACAAAGCCGGGTGCATCTCATACATGCGCCAAGAAGACAACATATATAATAACAGAGTGTATAGAGATAAATGTCATAGAACATCAGAGTATTTATTACATAGCGGAAGACTTATTACAAAATAAAATAATAAAGATAAAACAAACTAAGGATCGTCGGCGCCAATGTCGACTGGGAAACGCCACCTAGATCAGATCGAACTCCTCAGTGTTAGGCGGCTCCTCCTGAACCACCTGATCTTCTCCTGTGGGGGGGTGTGAGACAGCAAGGGTGAGCTCACACATGATCATAGCTCAACAAGTTGTGGGGAACCAGTGAACATAAACTCACAAAGGTGTGAGTTCATGTGATGTGTAAGGCTAATCAATGATAGGGGTTAAAGCTGAGCAATTGCTTTTAAGTAGTTGGTCAAAATTTTATTAGCAATTACTAAGTGTAAGTAAATACCAAACCATAAGTAAAGTAATAGAACAAAGTTAATAACAAACCCATGCAATGCAAATGACAAAATTGAATTTAAGTTCCATAATTTAAACATCAGAGAGTCCTGAGCTGCTCGTGACCGTGAGCTCGGCTAGTATACCAGTTTTACACTCTGCAGAGGTTGTACCCTTTACCCACAAGTCATGTTACCCATCTGCCAAGGGGTCATGAATCCCATACACCTCTACCTAGGAAGCGCGGCAGGGCAACACTACGAGGCCTTTACAAAGTTCCACTAGCTTCCGAAAACCCGCTACAGTTTATAGGAAGTTCCAATGCAGGGTTCCTGGCTGACTGCCATCGCAGCAAAATCAACCAGGGACCTCCCTACACTGACCACTCCCCTACTGCCCTTGCCCCTTTCGGGTAAGGTAGTCTTCCACTAGCTTTCCTAATTAGTCAGCCAAGGGGTCCCATTCCTCCCTTGTGGTGGCACGTGGTTCTCAAGTTAAGCTCTATGTTCCAATTAACATTAATGATATCAACATGAACATAAACAGAATAACAACAAGAATTGGAACATAGAGGTAATAAATGATTATCCCAAAACCATATAAAGCAATAGCAAACTACCCAAGTGATTCAGGGGTAAACAAGGTAATGAGATAAACAATCTAGGGTGACCTATTGGGTCCCATCAAAATTAACCTATGCATGGATAAGTGATATTAAAGAACATTATTGGGTAAAAAGTGGTCAAGGGCACAACTTGCCTTCAATGAGCTCCTGCTCAGCTACTTCAACCTGCTGCTCACCAGTATCCCCAGCAACGGGCTCTTCTACTCGCCACAATACAAACAAGCACAGTGCATATAGAGAAATTAACATTACACCAAACATATAAACAAAATGCACAGAAATATTCTACATATTAAAATAAAAACCTAGGAACTGGAATCATAATTTTCTGAGTTATAGATTTCAAGTTATGCATTTTCAAAGGTTTTATGTGCTTTAAATAGGATTAAGTGATAAATAAATTTCCTTACTGTTTTCATGATAAAACAGAGACACTAAGTGCTAGAGAATAAAATTACAAAATTTTAGGAACTGGAATGGATGAATTTGGAGTTAGTATGAATTTTCTATGAATTTATAAAGTTCTAGCAATTATTTTCCTATTAAAAATCTATTTTCCAATTCCTTTATTCGATTTAAATAGGCTCTGGACTGGGCGTAAATTCCTGGAAAACTCAGGGGCCTCGGGATAAGAAACCCGAGACACAGTCAACAGTTACAATGGACCGCGGGTTGATTTCCCGGAAGCCCGAGGACTCTTTAACAAAAATGACCCGCGAAGGGGTACGGTGCAATCTGGGCCGTCCGATTAGAATTCTAGGGCGCAGATTAAATTTAACTTACCACGAAGCGGTACGCAGCGCCCAACGTTGGATTGGAGATCTACGGTCCAGATTTAATGTAGCTCGGGCCACCCAGAACCGACCGATCCGATCTAACGGTCCCGATCAATCACGCGAAAAGGGTACGCCCTGATCTAATCGGAACCGTCCGAGCGCCATCCGACGGTCTCGATTACCCTAACCCTGGATCTAATCGTACCCGTACGCGCCCGATCCAACGGCCGCGCCATCATCGCCTTCCTCCCGACGGAGCCGCGCCGAGACGCCACCGCGGCCAGGCCTCACGCCGGCGGGGCCAATCTCCAGATTCCGGGCATGAAACTCAAATTCAATTGGAATACATGCTATGGATAGTAAAGCGGGTCCGAGCGAGTGGTTCTTACCAAGTATCGTTAGCGCAGGCGAGCCGACCACGAGGAGGAGGATGTTCCGCCCGGTTGCGCACTCCGGCGAGAAATCCCCCCCGATTCGGGGTTGCTCAGCACGCCACGCGAGCTCGAACAGGGCCACCGGGCACTGACGCACGCACCCGGCCACACGAAGAGAAGGGAAGGTCGGCAGGGATCGTTTTCACCGGCGGCGCGGCGAACTTTGCGCGGAACGCGGCAGCGAGGTTGTTAGGGACGGCGCGTACGGTGATTTGAGGGTGGAGGGGAGGATACCGCATCGCTTAAGTACCCCGGGCTCGGTCGCGAGGCCATGCGGACTCCCCGGCCGCACGTTGGGTGACGGCGAATTTGCCGCACATGGTTCCAAGGAAGTCGCGCGCATGGTTGAGGCGGCTCCTACGTATGCGCTCCGTTCGGCGAGTCCGCACGCGAGTATCACGGGGAGGGAAGCGGTCAACAAGAGAGGTGGAGGATCCCAACGAATTTCCTCCCCGGATTGAGCACTGCGGAGATCTCGCCAACAGAAAAGTGGATACGGGAGGGAGAAGGAGTTCCTGACATCCGGGTCCCACGCGGAAGTGAGCTTGCGCGCAGTAGAGAGGGTGCTGGCATGTGGGCCCGACTTCACAGCGACTCAAGACGATGCGCGGGTGCAGCAAACGACTGGGCCGCGCGTGAGGAAAACGCAAGTGGGCCAAATAGGTGGTCTGCGGCCCAGTTGCCATGTATTTCCTTTTTTTATTTTATTTCCTGTTTTCTTTCATCCTTAACTCTTTTAAATCCAAATTTGAATTTGAATTGTGAGTTTCTGTTTTGAGTCCATTATACAAATTCACACTCTAATGTTGGAATAATGTATTTTCATTTACATATTTTTATCCTTACATTATTCATTTCTTTCTCTTTTCTAGATTCAAGAATTTCTTTTAGGATTTAATTTTCCTTTTTGGTCTTAATATTTTTCTTGTCACAAAATGCACACAAAAATAAAATATTCAGCATGATGCAACAATTTAGTAGCATATCTTTTTATTAATTGTTCTTGGACATGGTGTTCTCATATGATGGTGCATAAAGATCAAACTCACATGAAGAGGAATTGTTTTCTCTATTGGTATATTTTCCTAGCAATTACAAAGTGGGTGTTACAAATCCTACCCCCCTTAAAAATAATCTCGTCCTCGAGATTTAAGAAGATCTAGGGAAAAGGTGGGGAAAATCTATGCGAAGCTCTTCTTCTCTTTCCCAAGTTGCTTCATCTTCACCGTGGTGACTCCATTGGACTTTGCACATCTTTATCACCTTATTTCTTGTAACTCGAGTCAATGTATCCAAAATCTTGATCGGGTACTCCGTGTAGGTCAAATCACCTTGAACACTGAGCTCTTCCATGGGTAACTGTTCCTCAGGGACACGGAGACACTTCTTAAGTTGAGACACATGGAACACATTATGCACATCCGATAGAGTAGCAGGTAACTCGAGCTGGTATGCCATCTCCCCAACTCTTCTAAAGATCAAGAATGGTCCAATATAGCGAGGGGACAATTTGCCCTTGACTTTGAATCTCCTCATTCCACGAAGTGGTGACACTTTGAGGTACACATAATCTCCTTCTTCAAATTCCAGTGGTCTTCTCCTATTATCAGCATAGCTCTTTTGCCTGGTTTGAGCCACTCTCAAATTCTCTCGAATTATACGAACTTGTTCTTCTGCTTCTTGAATCAATTCAGGCCCAAAGAACTGTCTCTCTCCAGTCTGATCCCAATATAGAGGAGTCCTGCACTTCCTCCCATATAAAGCTTCAAAAGGTGACATCTTCAGACTGGCCTGGTAACTATTATTATACGAGAACTCAGCATAAGGCAGACTCTTATCCCAACTTCCTCCATGCTGAAGGGCACATGCTCTCAACATATCTTCCAATACTTGATTAGTCCTTTCAGTCTGTCCATCCGTCTGAGGGTGATAAGCCGTGCTAAAATTCAACTTTGTACTCATATTCTCATGAAAGCTTCTCCAAAATCTTGAGGTAAACTGTGAACCTCGATCAGACACGATCTTCTTTGGTACTCCATGTAAACACACAATCCGAGCCATATATAACTCTGCTAGCTGAGAACCTTTATAAGTAGTCTTCACAGGAATAAAGTGAGCCACTTTAGTCAATCTATCCACAATCACCCATATAGCATCATATCCTTTCTGGGTGCGAGGCAATCCAGTAATGAAATCCATACCAATCTCTTCCCATTTCCACTCGGGTATCTTCAGTGGATGCAATAATCCAGCTGGCCTCTGGTGTTCAGCCTTAACTCTTTGACATACATCGCACATAGCTACATGTGCAGCTACATCTCTTTTCAATCCATACCACCAATATTTCCATTTCAAATCCTGATACATCTTGGTACTACCAGGATGAATAGAATAATCCGAGTCATGGGCCTCCTTCAATATAGTCTCTCGAAGGCTTTTAATATCAGGGACACACATCCTGTCCTTGAACCATACAGTGCCCTGCTCATCTTCCATGAATTCCGGAACTCGACCTTCAGTAATCAGATCCTTGATCTCTTTTATTTTAGCATCACCAATTTGTCCTTTGCGGATCTCTTGCTCCAAAGTAGGTTCCACATCAATAGTAACTCCCTCATTATGAGCAACTATCCCCAGGTTAAGTCTCCTGAAATCCTCAACAATCTCATCGGGTAGCTGGGCAACAATAGCTGAACGAACATGCTCCTTGCGACTCAAGGCATCTGCGACCAAATTTGCCTTGCCCGGGTGATAGTGAATCTCCAAATCATAATCCTTAATGAGCTCTAACCAACGGCGTTGCCTAAGGTTGAGATCCTTCTGAGTGAATATATACTTCAGACTCTTATGATCCGTATATACTTGGCACTTGGTCCCCATGATATAATGTCTCCAAATCTTAAGCGCATGCACAACGGCTGTCAATTCCAAGTCATGAGTAGGGTAGTTCAATTCATGCTTGCGCAACTGACGAGAAGCATAAGCGATCACATGTCCTTCTTGCATGAGCACACATCCTAAGCCTTGGCCACATGCATCACAATAGATATCAAATCCTTTCTGTAGGTCTGGCATAACCAATACTGGTGGCGACATCAACCTCTTCTTCAATAGATCAAAGCTGTCTTGACACTTCACGTCCCACTTAAATTCTCTTCCTTTCTCCAAAAGCGAAGTCATAGGTTTAGCGATCTTAGAAAATCCTTCAATAAATCTCCGATAATAGCCTGCTAATCCCAAGAAACTCCGAATCTCAGTAACTGTAGTGGGTACTCTCCACTCCATTATCTCCTTAACCTTAGCAGGATCCACTGAAATTCCTCCATTAGAAATAATATGACCAAGAAATGGCACTTCGCCAATCCAAAACTCGCACTTGCTGAACTTGGCATATAGCTGGTTATCTCGTAGCTTCTGTAGCACCATCCTCAGATGTTCCTCGTGATCACTATCACTCTTGGAATAAATAAGAATATCGTCGATGAATACCACGACGAATCTGTCCAAATACTCCATAAACACCTTGTTCATTAAGTTCATAAAATAAGCTGGTGCATTAGTCAATCCAAACGACATAACTGTGAACTCATATAATCCATATCTAGTCGAGAACGCCGTCTTGGGAATATCCGATGGTCTAATCCTCATCTGATGGTAACCGGATCGGAGATCAATCTTCGAGAATACTCTAGCACCTCTCATCTGATCAAATAAATCCTCAATACGGGGCAACAGATACTTGTTCTTCACCGTAACATCATTAAGAGATCTATAATCCACACACATCCGCTGCGATCCATCCTTCTTCTGTACAAACAAGACCGGTGCTCCCCAAGGTGAGGAACTCGGACGAATGTACCCAGCCTCTTGTAACTCAGTTAACTGCTTCTTAAGTTCCTTCAATTCCTCTACGGACATCCTATATGGCCGTTTAGAAATAGGGGCGGTTCCAGGTAAGAGGTCAATAACAAACTCAACTTCTCTATCAGGTGGCATTCCTGGTAACCCCTCTGGAAAGACATCCGGAAAATCTCTAACCACCCGGATATTGTCACCAACAAACTCCTCGGGCATAAAGAACATTGCACGCATGGATGAGGAGGTTACTGCAATATTAACTTGAAACCTTTCTCCTTTAGTGGTAGTGAGTTCTACGGTACCTCTACCACATGCTATAACGGCCTTTGCCTTTCTTAGCCATGACATACCAAGGATCAAATCTATACTGCTTGACTCCAATATTATAGCAGTAGCTCCAAATTCTCTACCCGTAATGGTTAATGTCAATCTACGTGTCATTTGATTCGCCTCAACCGGCCCTTTAGGTGTAATTACTATCAGGGGTTTTCTCATATTTAGCAGTGGTATTTCATTTGTGTTGGCATATCTAGCAGACATAAATGAATGTGTAGCACCAGAATCAAATAATATGGTTGCAGGAATTGCATTAACATAAAACATACCAATTACGAGGTCCCCTCCATCCGGAGTAGCATCAATGCTGACTTGATTAACTTTGGCAATAGAATATCCCTTGCCAGATCCTGGAGTTTGCTGCCTGTTCTGAACTGGAGTAGTAGCAATCCTCTGTGGACAGACATTTGCATAATGACCAATCTTCCCACACTTAAAACACTGAGTGCCCGGACTCTGTCCTGAAAACTTCGTCGGGGTGCCAGTGGGGGTAGCCTGTCGAGGAGGTGGAGTCCTCAGTGGTGATTGCTGAACTGGGCGTGGTCCTCCGGGTCGAGTCGGTGTACCCTGTGGTGAACTGTAGCGAGGACGAACACTGCTGCTTCCTTGTCCTTGAGATATTGCCTTTCTCTTCAAATCTCCCAGCTGAACACGCTTGTGTTCAATAGCCAGTGCCTTATCAAGCAGCCTCTGAAATGATGGAAATGTGTGTGCCACAAGAGCATACTGCAGTGGTCCATTAAGTCCTTCAATGAAATGCTCTTGCTTCCTCTCGTCTTCAGCAACTTCTTCAGGGGCATATCTGGATAACTGAATAAACTTGTCGCGGTACTCACTGACTGACATACTTCCTTGCTTCAGCGACAGAAATTCCTTCTTCTTGATCTTTATCATACCAGCTGGAATGTGGTAGTTCCTGAACTGTGTACTGAATTCTGCCCAAGTAATAGTATCCGCAGCATCATGGGCAGCAATATAAGAATCCCACCAGTCCGCAGCAGGACCAGTCAGACGTCCAGAAGCATATAAAACCTTCTCCCGATCAGTGCATTGTGCAATATTCAACATCTTCTCAACGGACTTCAGCCAATCATCCGCGTCCAGTGGATCAGGTGAGCTAGCGAATGTAGGTGGCTTATGACTCATAAACTCCCGCTGCTTATCACGAGGTGGAACTGGTGGTGGTTGTGGAGGCAGTGGCACTTGTTGCTGCTGTTGTTGCTGTTGCATTTGTTGTTGCAGCTGCTGCTGTTGCGCCCTCCTTTCCTGGCGTATCTCATCTCGCTCCTGGCGCAACTCCTGTCGTATATCTTCTCTTTCCTGACGCATCTCCTGGCGTTCTTGTTGCATCTGAGCACGCATATCAGCCATAGTGTCTGCCATTTGCTGCATCACCGCCATCTGAGCAGCAACCAGTGGGTCAACTCCGCCTGGTGGAGGATTAGGAGGATTCATCTCTGCAGGCTGTGGCTGAGGTTGTCTATATATCCTCCGAGTATGTCGATTAGGAGGCAAATCAATTCCACCACCCCGCCTGGTATTGACCATCTGAGTTAGATACATATGGTAAGAAAATAGTAGACAAGGCAGGTATTTACAAAGCAGGTTACTCTTGGGAATTTTTTATTAGCTAAGCAGACTAATATTTCGCCTACCCAAGCTAACTCAACACTATATGGTGGTACATACTAAGATGTCCATCTATAATAATTCAATCAATCAAAGAAGCAAATCAGGCATTTAGCATCAGCACAATCAAACAACATTTTTAAAGAAAGTAGTTTTGAATTTTGTCTTAGGTTCCCTATCTCTTAAAAATGTCATAAGGGTAGGGATTCCAAGGTGTGAAATCCATCTTGTCTTAGAGTAGAAAAGGTAAGAATGATCAGAGTAGAACAGTGGAAGGTGAGACAGGATCAAGATAAGTATAGAAAGATTCAGAGTAAGGTAAGTGTGGAATGAATCAGAATAAGATAAGTAGATAAGGGTTTTGTCCATTTCTATCTAGGTTTCGTCCTACAGTCAACATTTGCTCTGATACCACTTCTGTAACACCCGGTTTTAAGGAACAAAGTCGGGTGCATCTCATACATGCGCCAAGAAGACAACATATATAATAACAGAGTGTATAGAGATAAATGTCATAGAACATCAGAGTATTTATTACATAGCGGAAGACTTATTACAAAATAAAATAATAAAGATAAAACAAACTAAGGATCGTCGGCGCCAATGTCGACTGGGAAACGCCACCTAGATCAGATCGAACTCCTTAGTGTTAGGCGGCTCCTCCTGAACCACCTGATCTTCTCCTGTGGGGGGGTGTGAGACAGCAAGGGTGAGCTCACACATGATCATAGCTCAACAAGTTGTGGGGAACCAGTGAACATAAACTCACAAAGGTGTGAGTTCATGTGATGTGTAAGGCTAATCAATGATAGGGGTTAAAGCTGAGCAATTGCTTTTAAGTAGTTGGTCAAAATTTTATTAGCAATTACTAAGTGTAAGTAAATACCAAACCATAAGTAAAGTAATAGAACAAAGTTAATAACAAACCCATGCAATGCAAATGACAAAATTGAATTTAAGTTCCATAATTTAAACATCAGAGAGTCCTGAGCTGCTCGTGACCGTGAGCTCGGCTAGTATACCAGTTTTACACTCTGCAGAGGTTGTACCCTTTACCCACAAGTCATGTTACCCATCTGCCAAGGGGTCATGAATCCCATACACCTCTACCTAGGAAGCGCGGCAGGGCAACACTACGAGGCCTTTACAAAGTTCCACTAGCTTCCGAAAACCCGCTACAGTTTATAGGAAGTTCCAATGCAGGGTTCCTGGCTGACTGCCATCGCAGCAAAATCAACCAGGGACCTCCCTACACTGACCACTCCCCTACTGCCCTTGCCCCTTTCGGGTAAGGTAGTCTTCCACTAGCTTTCCTAATTAGTCAGCCAAGGGGTCCCATTCCTCCCTTGTGGTGGCACGTGGTTCTCAAGTTAAGCTCTATGTTCCAATTAACATTAATGATATCAACATGAACATAAACAGAATAACAACAAGAATTGGAACATAGAGGTAATAAATGATTATCCCAAAACCATATAAAGCAATAGCAAACTACCCAAGTGATTCAGGGGTAAACAAGGTAATGAGATAAACAATCTAGGGTGACCTATTGGGTCCCATCAAAATTAACCTATGCATGGATAAGTGATATTAAAGAACATTATTGGGTAAAAAGTGGTCAAGGGCACAACTTGCCTTCAATGAGCTCCTGCTCAGCTACTTCAACCTGTTGCTCACCAGTATCCCCAGCAACGGGCTCTTCTACTCGCCACAATACAAACAAGCACAGTGCATATAGAGAAATTAACATTACACCAAACATATAAACAAAATGCACAGAAATATTCTACATATTAAAATAAAAACCTAGGAACTGGAATCATAATTTTCTGAGTTATAGATTTCAAGTTATGCATTTTCAAAGGTTTTATGTGCTTTAAATATGATTAAGTGATAAATAAATTTCCTTACTGTTTTCATGATAAAACAGAGACACTAAGTGCTAGAGAATAAAATTACAAAATTTTAGGAACTGGAATGGATGAATTTGGAGTTAGTATGAATTTTCTATGAATTTATAAAGTTCTAGCAATTATTTTCCTATTAAAAATCTATTTTCCAATTCCTTTATTCGATTTAAATAGGCTCTGGACTGGGCGTAAATTCCTGGAAAACTCAGGGGCCTCGGGATAAGAAACCCGAGACACAGTCAACAGTTACAATGGACCGCGGGTTGATTTCCCGGAAGCCCGAGGACTCTTTAACAAAAATGACCCGCGAAGGGGTACGGTGCAATCTGGGCCGTCCGATTAGAATTCTAGGGCGCAGATTAAATTTAACTTACCACGAAGCGGTACGCAGCGCCCAACGTTGGATTGGAGATCTACGGTCCAGATTTAATGTAGCTCGGGCCACCCAGAACCGACCGATCCGATCTAACGGTCCCGATCGATCACGCGAAAAGGGTACGCCCTGATCTAATCGGAACCGTCCGAGCGCCATCCGACGGACTCGATTACCCTAACCCTGGATCTAATCGTACCCGTACGCGCCCGATCCAACGGCCGCGCCATCATCGCCTTCCTCCCGACGGAGCCGCGCCGAGACGCCACCGCGGCCAGGCCTCACGCCGGCGGGGCCAATCTCCAGATTCCGGGCATGAAACTCAAATTCAATCGGAATACATGCTATGGATAGTAAAGCGGGTCCGAGCGAGTGGTTCTTACCAAGTATCGTTAGCGCAGGCGAGCCGACCACGAGGAGGAGGATGTTCCGCCCGGTTGCGCACTCCGGCGAGAAATCCCCCCCGATTCGGGGTTGCTCAGCACGCCACGCGAGCTCGAACAGGGCCACCGGGCACCGACGCACGCACCCGGCCACACGAAGAGAAGGGAAGGTCGGCAGGGATCGTTTTCACCAGCGGCGCGGCGAACTTTGCGCGGAACGCGGCAGCGAGGTTGTTAGGGACGGCGCGTACGGTGATTTGAGGGTGGAGGGGAGGATACCGCATCGCTTAAGTACCCCGGGCTCGGTCGCGAGGCCATGCGGACTCCCCGGCCGCACGTTGGGTGACGGCGAATTTGCCGCACATGGTTCCAAGGAAGTCGCGCGCATGGTTGAGGCGGCTCCTACGTATGCGCTCCGTTCGGTGAGTCCGCACGCGAGTATCACGGGGAGGGAAGCGGTCAACAAGAGAGGTGGAGGATCCCAACGAATTTCCTCCCGGATCGAGCACTGCGGAGATCTCGCCAACAGAAAAGTGGATACGGGAGGGAGAAGGAGTTCCTGACATCCGGGTCCCACGCGGAAGTGAGCTTGCGCGCAGTAGAGAGGGTGCTGGCATGTGGGCCCGACTTCACAGCGACTCAAGACGATGCGCGGGTGCAGCAAACGACTGGGCCACGCGTGAGGAAAACGCAAGTGGGCCAAATAGGTGGTCTGCGGCCCAGTTGCCATGTATTTCCTTTTTTTTATTTTATTTCCTGTTTTCTTTCATCCTTAACTCTTTTAAATCCAAATTTGAATTTGAATTGTGAGTTTCTGTTTTGAGTCCATTATACAAATTCACACTCTAATGTTGGAATAATGTATTTTCATTTACATATTTTTATCCTTACATTATTCATTTCTTTCTCTTTTCTAGATTCAAGAATTTCTTTTAGGATTTAATTTTCCTTTTTGGTCTTAATATTTTTCTTGTCACAAAATGCACACAAAAATAAAATATTCAGCATGATGCAACAATTTAGTAGCATATCTTTTTATTAATTGTTCTTGGACATGGTGTTCTCATATGATGGTGCATAAAGATCAAACTCACATGAAGAGGAATTGTTTTCTCTATTGGTATATTTTCCTAGCAATTACAAAGTGGGTGTTACAGCGGTGGAACCCGATAAGCACGCCGGTGACCGCCGCCTTCCGGCCTTGTGCCGCGTGTCTAGGCATTTCCACCGCATCGCTGTGACCTGCTCTCGCTCTCCGTTGATCACTTGAGTGACTGCCACGGCGTAGGACACGAATTCGTTGCGCCAGTAACTCTCCCCCTCTCCGGCCGCCAGCACTTCTCGGCCAAATTGAGCGCCACCGTTGTTACGCTCTATAAATTGAGGGCTAGGTTAGCTGCGCTATGTCATCACAAAACCAAAGCACCTGTTCCCACCCTCAATCGTTCGCTAGAACTCACGAATTTCTAACTTCCCTCAAATCGGTTCAAACATACCGCGAAGAACACCTCGCCGTGGTCAGCCACTTCTAGGTTTATTCATGCCCTCTGCTACTTTGTTTCAGCATTAGTGTGCTCCCCTGATGCTCCTCAACCGACCCAATTGAACTAAGTCCTCCTTAATCACCGGGAACGCATTCATCCATCCACAAAATCCTCGGTCACTACGGCCAGAGCAAACCAAGTAGTCACTAGTGAAATTAGGTTGGGGAAAATGCTCGGGAAGGGTCCGATTCGATGTCCGCCACTCGGGAGCACCGGTCCTGGCTCCCTCTGGCCAGTCCAGCTCGCCGGAGCTCGGCTCCCTGTGCGGTGCGCCTTCGAGGATCTCGGCGTGTAAAGAAAAGAAAGGTGGAGGGCTTAAGTGAAAAGGTCAGCGACACAGAAAACAGTAGCCAGGATTCTTAATGGAATAATGAATCGTTGAGGGCTTTTTCGCAAAATCATCAACGCGGGCACGGGCGCGCATGCTTTCCTGTGTAGGCTGGGCCGCTCGGGCTGCTTTCGACCCAGTACTGTTTCAGCTTTTCCTTTTTCTTTTTCAGTGAAACTTTGGAAATCTGTAGAAAATTGTAGAAAAATCCTAAAAATGTCAAACCAATTTTCTTAGATTCCTAATTTTCCATAGTATTTAATAAAAATAGATTCATGATTTTTAGATCAAATGGGGAATTTTGGAGCATTTAAAATAGCCTAAAACATTGTTCCTGGATTTTTAGAAAATCAATAATAATTCCAAAAATCCCCAAATTTTTTATATGAGCTCAAAACATTATTTAGAAACCTTGGGTAGAGTTTGATTTGATTTGGACCTTGTTTGATAACTAGAACCCAAAACCCTACCCCCTGCCCTTTGAATTCCTTTACTGACTCCGGAAACCCTAGTTTCTCGGAGAACCGTGAAGGAAAATTGTATTCAAGACCTTAGATAATAAACTCTTATTATCTTTGCATTCTCATGAACATTACATAGGCATTCATTATTATGTATGGTTATCTTTAGAAAATGAAGAAGAAGTTGAGGTAGAAGAAGAGAAGACTTCGCCACCACCACCTGCGGAACATCAGGCAGGAAATTGTTTTTACTTTGACATATACGGATCCGAGCCTGATTCACCTATAAACGAAGGCAAGCCCCGGTGCATTTGCCACCTCCTTGACTCTTTTAAAATCTTTCTCACTTGCTTGATGCATTAGGTGATAGGAGTTGATTGCTCAAACAATTCCTGCATTACCTTCCTTGAATTTGATTACTTTCCTTTGAATCCCTGCTTTATAAAAGGTTTTTACTATGCTTAGTCTTGCTTTAGCAAAGAAAAAGGTTTTGTTTACAAAAGATGATGTGGCAAAGTGGGAGGGATTTTTTTTGAAAATAAAACTTGATGGTGGATCCATCATGGCCATGATGGGTTCAACATCGGAAAAGATGTACCTCTGCCAGGTACCAAGTTTTGGGTTTTAAATGAAAAAGCTGAGACCGTGCGGGTGACTTGCACGAGAAGAGAGTCTCGGTGTAGTGTCTCCGTCTGAGTCGATTAAGGACCGTGTCGATGTAGGCCTGCTGACCGAGGACCCTTTAACTGGTCACATGCCTCGTCATGGGTAAGCTTTGCCTCGGGCAGACTAATACCAGAATAAGATACCACGCAATGGGAGTGGAGAGATGGCGAGAGTAGCGTGTACCCTACGTGGCAAGAGGCTGGACGGTGGTGTATCTGTGCTCTCGGTTGGTGTGAACCTGATCTGGTCTTAAGAACCCCGGTGGCGAGTTGACATATGCAAGGGTTAAGTGCTACATATGTCGTGTGATTGGAGATCCTTAGCTGAGTATAATCGATTCGGATCGCCGTACCTTCGCGGTTATGAAGACTTGGTCACTGACTTATACGTAGAACTCCAGTAAAGATGAAGGATGGTTAAGAAATTGGCTAGTATAGGCCAAATGATTGAACTAGGGTAGAAAGAACTCTAGTATAGGTAATGTTACTTAACTTGAGAATAAAACTGGATTTTTAAAGATCCACTTTTAGTAAGCATTTCTGCAAAAAGAGTCTTGATTATTGAGAAACCTTACCTTGACTCCTTTATAACCAGCATACCCTTGAGAGTCTTTTCTTAGTCGGGTAAGACTTGCTGAGTAATTCCATACTCAGGGTTTTATTCCCTACTATTTTTAGGTGAAGAAGCAACAAACTTCTGTTGTTTCTGTTCTAAGGTGGTACCGAAGGAAGAACATCAGGAGTGAAGCTGCGGGAGGAAAGGATCCTCCATAAAAACTTTTTGTTTGAAACTTATCGGGAGGGGGTTTTGCCTCCCTTGGCTTGTAATAATAATACTCGGCACTCGTATATTATATCCTGGTCTGTAATATTTAACTCTGTCTTACTTTTTTATAAAGGTAAGTTTATGTAATCGCTTCCGCATTTTCGTATCTCCGATGATTTGTAATGTCTGCGTGACGGGTGAAACGCTCTTGGGAAAGTAAGGAAAGCAGATACTGAACTTGTCAAGTGATTCAGGAACACCTGCAGGGTTGTCTGAGGTCCGTTGGACAAGGACAACTGTGGGTGGGCCTAATGACTTGGGAGGTTCCGTCATAGCTGGTATCGGAGCGAAGCCCATCTCTGGAGATATTATGAGTCATCTTCAAAAGAATTTTCTAAGACTCATCTAGAAAATTTCTTCCTGCCTTACCTAAGTATCTCTGAAGAGTTAATGTGAAAGACCAGATAGCAGGAGTGCAATGTATAGAAGGTTGAGTCAACTAAGGTTGATTCCGTAATTACACATGCATCATGCTAAGAACTATGCTAATAAGATTTCCCCCTTAGCAAAATGCCGCCGCGCACGAGAAAGACTGCGCACAAGTCAACTGGGCCAATTGGGGTACCCCCGTCATCAACTTGCCCCACGGCATGAAGATAGCAGTAGTGGGAGCAATGATCCGATTGGAGATCTAGAAGCATAGGTTAATCAGCTTCAAACAGAACTCCGTCGCAGGAATAACATATGGGTCGCGGATGGCGAGAGGATCAATGAATTGAGAAGTGACATCCGCCGCCTGCAAGATTAGCTCGCGGATCGAGATCTAGCGCTCGATTGGGCGGTTCACTCTCGTTTGCTTGCGTGGGCTAAGGAGGCGAAAGCTCGAGCCCGAGTAAAAGAGCTTAGCTCAGCTATTGATAACTTGCAGGCTTATTGTAATACTCTACATGAAGAAGTTCATGTATTGTACTCACAACTACACCCCAGTGTACCTGCGGATCCTGTCGGGACAGAAGTCGGACCTTCTCAAGTAGCGGGAGAAGCTTTTGGTGGCGAATTGGACCTTTTCAGGCCCCCTCCCTCTATGAAGTTGGTCGATGAGTGGTCTCCTACGCCCGATAGTGAGGCTACCAAGAGTGACAGGAAGCAGGAATAGTATAGTATAGAAGTAGTACTATTGTGTAATAGGTGGTGTAATCCTATTGTAAAGTACGAGTCTGTAACATTACCTTTTTAAGTAATGTGAAATGGATGGTTTGTATGGCATATCATATTGCTCCAAATGTTCTTTGCCTCAGATGCCTTCTAGGACTCGCGCTCAGGATGGGGCTGGTACCTCCCGTGGGAGGGAGGCGACCCCGAATCCACCTCTAGTACCCCCGACACTTGCTGAGGCCATCGCTGCCTTGGTAAACGCCACAACAGATAATACCCGCTTCCTGCGGGAGATAGCAGGTCAACAACTCCAACAACAAGGCGGGCAGGCCTATCCGCAAGGCCCCCGGGAGACATCTTATTTGGACTTATCCGAGACGCGCCCACCATTGTTCGTCAAGGCAGAAGATCCTTTAGAGGCGGATGAATGGATCCGCGTCATTGAGCAAAAATTTGGGCTTCTTCGATGTTCAGAAACTCAAAAGCCCCTGTTCGCAGCCCAACAACTACGAGGCCCTGTCAGTACGTGGTGGGGAAACTTTATGGCTGTTCAGCCGGCCGATCATCAGATTACATGGGATGAATTCAAGCTGGCCTTCAGAGAGCATTACATATCTGAAGGAGTCCTCCACATGAAGCAAGAGGAGTTCATGAAATTGAAGCAAGGCGGAGATACTGACACCCAATATCTCAATAAATTTAATCACCTATCTCAGTATGCAATCGACCAAGTCAACACCGACATAAAGAAGAAGAACTGCTTCATGAGGGGTTTAAATGATCGGATGCAAAGAAAAATGGCTACCTGCATCGACCTCACATATGGGAGGGCTGTCAGCACAGCGCTAGCAGTTGAAGCTAAATATACAAGTGCCGGAAAGTCCAAGGGGAATGGAGGCAACAGGCCTAATCAGAGCCCCGAGAAAAGGCAACTGTTAGTTATCCGACCTTTTAATCAGGGTCGTTCTTCATCACGCCCACCCTCCTTCCCATTCAAGCAACCAGTGTTTATCCGTCCTACCCCTGCCTCCACTACTACAAATTAGTCGGGTGCCCCTGGTACTCGTTTTCCTGCTCTTCCAAGCTCATCTACCGGCTGCTTCAACTGCGAGAAGTCCAGACATTTCATTAAGGACTGTCCGTACCCAAGGCAAAACCAAGCAAATAATCAACAGAGTTCTGGAAGCTCCAAGGGAAATGCAGGCAATAATACTACGGGCCGGAATACAAAGAAAACAGGACGAGTTTATTACACTCAAGTGGCTACCACACCGGAAGGCGAACCGGTGATGATGGGTATGTTCCTCGTAGCCAACTACCCTGCACTTATTCTCTTTGATTCGGGTGCATCACATACTTTCATAAGCAAAAAGTTCGTGGAGAAACACTGCATTTCATATACTGAATCAAGGGAAGGGTTTAAAATACATTCGCCTGGGGGACAAATAATTACCAAAGAAGTGGCTTATCAAGTGCCCGTAACATTGGCTGGACGGGACTTTCCTACTAATATGATTGTTCTAAAAGGCCAAGACATAGATGTAATCTTGGGCATGAATTGGTTAGCACAACATAAAGCAATCCTCAACACTGAACAGAGAACAGTCAGGTTGAGTTATGGCCAAGAAGAAATTCTTTTGTCTATCCCCATAGCTATTTCAGCTAGATCAATTGGTAGAACTAATGAAGCCATTATACCAGAGATCAAGGGTATTCCGGTAGTATGTGAGTTCCCAGATGTATTTCCAGAAAATTTGCCTAGATTGCCACCTGAAAGGGATGTAGAATTTGTAATTGAATTGAAGCCCGGTACGGCTCCCATTTCTAGAAGATTGTACCGAATGCCTCCAAATGAGCTGGCAGAACTCAAGATTCAATTGCAAGATCTACTTGAAAAAGGATTCATTCGGTCAAGCTCGTCACCATGGGGTTGTCCAGCCATCTTCGTTAAGAAGAAGGATCAAACATTACGGATGTGCGTGGACTATCGACCCGTTAATGAGGTCACTATCAAGAATAAGTATCCTCTTCCTCGGATTGATATTTTGTTTGATCAACTGACTGGAGCGAGGGTATTCTCTAAAATTGATCTCAGGTCGGGCTATCATCAGATCCGTATCAGGCCCGAGGATATACCCAAAACTGCATTCACTATGCGGTATGGTTTATTTGAATACTTGGTGATGTCTTTCGGACTGACGAATGCTCCTGCCCACTTCACTTATCTGATGAACTCGGTATTCATGCCCGAGTTGGACAAATTTGTGGTGGTCTTCATAGATGATATCTTAATATATTCCAAGAATGAAGAGGAGCATGCTCAACATTTACGGATCGTATTGACGAGCTTAAGGGAACATCAATTATATGCTAAGTTCAGTAAATGCGCGTTCTGGCTGGAAGAAATCCAATTCTTGGGACATGTGTTATCTGCCATGGGGATTGCGATAGATCCCAGCAAAGTCAAGGATATTTTGGAGTGGAAACCCCAAACCACTGTTCATCAAGTCCGAAGTTTCCTAGGACTAGCTGGCTATTACCGCCGATTTATACCGGATTTTTCTAAGCTTGTGAAACCAATCACAAGCCTATTGAAGAATGATACTAAATTCAATTGGTCTTCAGAATGTAATGAAGCCTTTGAGAAGTTGAAGGTATTATTAACCACTGCTCCGATATTAGCTCAACCGGATATTGAAAAGCCTTTTGATGTGTATTGTGACGCATCAGGCAGTGGTCTCGGTTGTGTATTAATGCAAGAAGGCCAAGTAATAGTGTATGCTTCAAGGTAGTTACACCGGCATGAGGAGCATTATCCCACTCATGACCTGGAGCTAGCTGCAGTGGTTCATGCTCTGAAGATATGGCGTCATTATCTACTGGGAAATGTCTGTCACATTTATACAGACCATAAAAGTTTGAAGTACATCTTTACCTAGTCTGAGCTCAATATGAGACAAAGACGATGGCTCGAGCTTATTAAAGATTACGAACTGGAGATCCATTATCACCCAGGCAAAGCAAATGTAGTGGCAGATGCACTTAGTCGCAAGGCCTCCTGCCATTGTTTAACTATGAGGACTCTGACATTACATTGTGCCAGGAGATGGAGAATCTAAATCTGGAAATGACTCAGCATGGAACTTCAAATCATTTGAAGCTGGAGTCAGTCATCTTGCAAAGGATAATTGACGCAAAAAAGGATGATGAGGGTATGAAGCACATCCATGAGAAGATAGAAGCCGGAAAAGCCAAGTGCTTTAGGAAAGACGATCAAGGTGTCGTATGGTTCAAAAACCGCATAGTTGTGCCAAAGAATAAAGAAGTCCGCCAGCAAATTCTAGATGAAGCCCATCTTCGTCGCTATTCTATTCATCCTGGAAGCACTAAGATGTATCATGATTTAAAACAACATTATTGGTGGACAAAGATGAAGATTGGAATAGCACGCTATGTGGCTAGATGTGACACTTATAAGCGTGTCAAGGCCATACACATGAAGGCTGCTGATCCATTACAATCTTTACCTATCCCAACATGGAAATGGGAAGATATAAGCATGGACTTCATTGTGGGATTGCCCAGAACTGCAAAGGGGTATGACTCTATCTGGGTTATTATTGATCGGCTCACAAAAATTGCTCATTTTCTGCCCGTCAAGACGGTTCACCCAGTTGCTGTTTATGCCCAATTGTACATTGCCCATATCCTCAGTTTGCATGGTGTTCCAAAGACTATAGTGTCGGATCGTGGACCTCAATTCGTATCCAAATTTTGGGAAGAACTTCTTAAATCCCTGGGTACCAAATTACTCCACAGTTCGGCCTATCATCCTCAAACTAGTGGGCAGACGGAGAGGGTTAATCAGATACTTGAAGATATGTTACGAGCATGTGTTCTAGAGTTCCCACAAAAATGGGATGAATGTTTACCTTTAGCGGAGTTCTCATATAATAATAGCTATCAAGAAAGCATCAAGATGGCACCCTTTGAAGCTTTATATGGACGACGATGTCGTACTCCGCTAAATTGGTCTGAACCTGGTGAAAGGTCTTTCTTCAGGCCTGATATGGTGAAAGAGACTGAAGAAAAGGTTCAGAGAATCATTCATCATTTGAAGAAAGCTCAAGCTCGACAGAAAAGTTACACAGACAAGCGACGATAACCCTTATATTTTCTAGTAGGGGATTATGTCTACCTGAAGGTTTCACCAATGAAGGGTGTATCGCGTTTCGGGGTTAAAGGAAAGCTTGCACCTCGGTACATTGGACCATTCCCTATACTTGAGCAATGTGGACCAGTGGCATACCAACTTCAACTACCCGAAACCTTGTCTGCTATACATAATGTGTTCCACGTGTCTCAGTTGAAGAAATGTCTTCGGGTTCTAGATCGAACCATTGAAGTGACAGATGTTGTCCTAGATCCAGACTTGACATATTCTGAGCACCCCATTCGAGTCTTGGATCAAAAGGATAGGGTTACCCGGAGAAAAACTCTCAAGTTTTACAAGATACAGTGGAACCAACATTCCGAAGATGAGGCTACATGGGAAACTCAAGACTTTTTAGAAAAGAATTTCCTAGGATTTTTAGCCTCTTGTAATTTGTAAAGTATATAAAATTGTTGTAATAAAGGAGTGAGCCCCAAACCACCCCTGCCTTGTACCAAAACTCAGGAAATAAAAATGTGAAGCATTTCCTTTTCCACTACTTACCCTAGGACTCTTAATCTCGGGACGAGATTCTTTTATGGGGGGAAGGATGTAACACCCCTAGTGTTACTGTTACTAAAACTTGAGCATAACATCATCAACATTGGCATTTCATGTGTATTGACACACCTAGAATGCATTCACTAGGTAAAAATCTCAAACAAGTTGTATTGTTATGGCATTTTGCAAATAAGACCCTAGTATAGGGTACTTAACCTTAAATAGGGTTTTGAAGGGTAAAACAAGAGACAAATAGAGAAAATCCTAAAGTTTAAGTGAAATAGTCATAAAATGTTCCTAAGAATGGACCTACATTACATTCACACCCCTGAGATATCAAAAACCCTAATTGGAACCCTGGAACACCCTAAACCTAAACCCTAGGGGGTTAAGTGCAAAATTAGTCCATTTTTGGACTAAAGTGCAAAAACTAGTAATATAAGGTGTCCTAAATCATATGGTTTACAAATATGTGAATTTCCAAGTTAAACCCTAAGTTTTGGGCTTATTTGCAAAAAGCACTACTTAAACCCTATAAAGACTAAGTCTGAAAATCAGTGTTTTGGCTCAACTTTGGAGCTTTGTAACTTCCCATTTTTAAGGTTTTTGCCCTAGGTCACCACACCAAATTTGTAGATCTATCAAAGGAGAATAACTTTGCTTAAGAGAGTAAGCAAGGTTGTTATGAAGAATTTGGAGATAATTAAACCTGAAGTCAGGCTGTCAGGCTGTTGAAGTCTGAATTTCAGACTGACAGTGCAACTGCAGTGAATTTGGGCATGAATTCGGGCATGATCGAGTAAGAATTTGCTTAGGATTGCTATAACAATATTGTAGCTGGATCTTAGGACTATAACTTTGCTAAAGAGTGTCGATCATGTTATTACACAAAATTGGGAGTAAATAGCTCTGTAAAACGGGATGTCAGTTCATCTGAATGGGATTTGCCATGGTACAGTGCTCTGAAATGGATTAGGCTGCCAGCTCAGTTTAGTTCACCACCAATGATCGCCGCCACGATTCATGCCGCCGCCGTCTCAATTCGTACTCGGGATGACCAGATAAATGCTCGGAGCAAGCCGCCGTGGATAAGCCCGGCCAGTAAAGTATTCCGACCACCGTACAAAGCTCGCTGCGGTGGAACCCGATAAGCACGCCGGTGACCGCCGCCTTCCGGCCTTGTGCCGCGTGTCTAGGCATTTCCACCGCATCGCTGCGACCTGCTCTCGCTCTCCATTGATCACCGGAGTGACTGCCACGGCGTAGGACACGAATTCGTTGCGCCAGTAACTCTCCCCCTCTCCGGCCGCCAGCACTTCTCGGCCAAATTGAGCGCCACCGTTGTTACGCTCTATAAATTGAGGGCTAGGTTACCTACGCTATGTCATCATGAAACCAAAGCACCTGTTCCCACCCTCAATCGTTCGCCAGAACTCACGAATTTCTAACTTCCCCCAAATCGGTTCAAACATACCGCGAAGAACACCTCGCCGTGGTCAGCCACTTCCAGGTTTATTCATGCCCTCTGCTACTTTGTTTCAGCATTAGTGTGCTCCCCTGATGCTCCTCAACCGACCCAATTGAAGTAAGTCCTCCTTAATCATCGGGAACGCATTCATCCATCCGCAAAATCCTCGGTCACTACGGCCAGAGCAAACCAAGTAGTCACTAGTGAAATTAGGTTGGGGAAAATGCTCGGGAAGGGTCCAATTCGGTGTCCGCCACTCGGGAGCACCGGTCCTGGCTCCCTCCGGCCAGTCCAGCTCACCGGAGCTCGGCTCCCTGTGCGGTGCGCCGTCGAGGATCTCGGCGTGTAAAGAAAAGAAAGGTGGAGGGCTTAAGTGAAAAGGTCAGCGACACAGAAAACAGTAGCCAGGATTCTTAATGGAATAATGAATCGTTGAGGGCTTTTTCACAAAATCATCATCGCGGGCACGGGCGCGCGCGCTTTCTTGTGCAGGCTAGGCCGCTCGGGCTGCTTTCGGCCCAGTACTGTTTCAGCTTTTCCTTTTTCTTTTTCAGTGAAACTTTGGAACTCTGTAGAAAATTGTAGAAAAATCCTAAAAATGTCAAACCAATTTTCTTAGATTCCTAATTTTCCATAGTATTTAATAAAAATAGATTCATGATTTTTAGATCAAATGGGGAATTTTGGAGCATTTAAAATAGCCTAAAACATTGTTCCTGGATTTTTAGAAAATCAATAATAATTCCAAAAATCCCCAAATTTTTTTATATGAGCTCAAAACATTATTTAGAAGCCTTGGGTAGAGTTTGATTTGATTTGGACCTTGTTTGATAACTAGAACCCAAAACCCTACCCCCTGCCCTTTGAATTCCTTTACTGACTCCGGAAACCCTAGTTTCTCGGAGAACCGTGAAGGAGAATTGTATTTAAGACCTTAGATAATAAACTCTTATTATCTTTGCATTCTCATGAACATTACATAGGCATTCATTATTATGTATGGTTATCGTTAGAAAACGAAGAAGAAGTTGAGGTAGAAGAAGAGAAGACTTCGCCACCACCACCTGCGGAACATCAGGCAGGAAATTGTTTTTACTTTGACATCTACGGATCCGAGCCTGATTCACCTATAAACGAAGGCAAGCCCCGGTGCATTTGCTATTAGAAATATGCCCTAGAGATAATCATAGAGATGAGCATATTTCTTTGTATCCATGATATATATATTGCTTAATTGAATATCCATGGAAGGCACCTTGTATTGATTAGCAATTATGTGAATTGTTTGTGAGATTCTTTACTTATATGGTTATTCTAAATGATGTCCCTAGTCAGAGTCGATGACTAGCACATGTATTAGTTGATGACTACATTTCACAAGTCATGAACATGGAGATGTTAAATTAATAATGTGGGCGCATGTATGACATGAGGCTGGACCGACCCAACATGAGATATTGTAATATAGTTCTCTTCTTGCAACATGAATACTGTATCCTTAGACCTGAGATTGTCGCATGTTCTCAAGATGTGAATTGACTTACTTAGGGACTATCAAACGCTATCCCGTAACTGGGTAGTTATAAAGGTAGTTTTGGGATTGTCAGGAAGCATGCTATGAGGCATGGTCAGTCAAGATGGAATTTGTCCCTCTCTTTGTGAGAGAGATATCTCTGGGCCCCTCGAGTGATTGGATCAAGAAATGCATGGCCGTGCTAGGGTTAAGAGTTAACCATTGAAAGGATTCCAATTCACAGTATCGAGAAAGAGAGGTCAGCTTAGAGCCAGACCAAATATCGTGAGACAAAGGGAACAACATGTACTTAATGTCGCAATGGTTCGTCTGATATGATCTTTACGTACAGATAGGAGTTGACATGTCTTGCTAGAGGCCGCTGTCAATTATTGGGCCAAGTAAGAGTACTCGGGCTATGTCTATTTGTACGTGAACCTATAGGGTCACACACTTAAGGGGAAGGAAGCCTAATTCGGATTAGATCCGAAATTAGACTGGGCTTTAGGGTTAATGATGGGCCTCGGCGTCAGAAGCCCACCATAACGCCTATATAATGAGGGGCGGGGGCGCGGTTAAGACATAACCTAATTCGCCACCTGCAAACCAGCAGCCGCCGCTCGCCTCTCGCCCTCGCCAAGCCGCCGTCGCGAACCTAGCAGTTCGGTACGCGGCGCTTCCTCCCTGTACGTGTGGATACCTCGGAGGTGCTGCATCTGGAGCACTTGGACGAACCGTGCGAGGACGTGAAGAACGCCGGCGACTGCACGGCACTGCTCGACGCGTTCGTCTACATCGAGACGTCTTCCGCTGCTCTGCGCGTCTAGTGGTAATTCCATGACCTATAACCGCAGTAGTTCTTGGTATTATGGGGATGAAAATTTTGTTTTGCGCTAGCGTAGCCTCCCCGTAATCCTACAGTGGTATCGGAGCCAGGTTCTGCGTAGTTTTAGGTCTGGATCTAGGTTCATGAGATGGATCTACTTGATGCACGGTTTGATTAGATCAATTGGTAATAAAGGGTTGAAGTAGATTACATTGGATATGACTGGAGAGATCAGTTCGTCCTTCTCTGTTGTATGCGCGACTTGCCCCTACCGGCTGGAATCACCATCGGGGCTAACTGCGTACACAACCAGCAGATTGACGTAACAGATCAACGTCATGAGTGTAATCTTCTTCGGGTCGAAAGTCTCGGATTTGGGTTGATTTGATCAACCGCATGAGATTTCCAGTGGAATTTCCATACATACGATGCATGGGACCGCCGTGGCTATCTGCTGAAGTGGCGAACGTATAGAAACGTGTTTGTCTAACCTGTTTTTGCAGGACATCTTGTGATCGGTATGGCTATTGTGTATATGATGCATGTTAATAAATTATTCATGACCTGCGTGTCGTGACCAGGGCAATACGGCTGGAGCCACATGTATTGTCCAAATTTAATGTAATGACCTGCGTGTCAACATGTGATGATCCAAAGCGTATATGTAATTTGTTTACCAGCATACGTTAGATAGGTCTTGAAGGACTCATCACCTGGAGGATGGCATACCTATATCATGGAGATGGAGATCATCGTGATGGACAGATTATTGGAGATGGGGATCACCATGTGACAGCAAGCCATACCGAATCACAACTGTTGTGTGAATGCCATTCTTATTGTTCTACTTGTTTATATTGCATATATGTCCTTGCGTGCGATGTTATAAGTAGGACGATCCCTCATAAATGTTTAAGCTTTAATGCCTCTCCAAACCTTGCACTATCATAAGTCTTGTACAATTGGTGGTGGGTCTATGAAATTAGGGTGCCACCAGTTTTCCTTGACTAGATAGGTTTGTATCGAATACGAACTGCAGAAAGGGTTGGTTAACTTAAACAAAGTCAGCTTAATGGTTAAGGACTTTGAGGCATAAGGTTGGGAGCCGAGACATAGAGATGTCATCCAACAACAGGAGTCATATATATGATATGATTAGCAAGGAGTTGCTTACCGATCTACCTTGTCTTCTAGCGGTGATGCTAAAGCTCACTAGTAGACTTGTTAGTTGTGGGTTCTGAATCGGGATATTGATTTTAGTGGGAGTAGACTATTAAATGTTTAATATGATTTACTCTGTCATGGATATTTTTGTCTTAGTATTTTGCATTATTTTGTTGTAGATAAATGGCACCTAGCACACCAACATTTACTTTGCGATCAATTCTTGAAAAGGATAAGTTAAATGGAACAAACTATACGGATTGGATCCGTAACCTGAGAATTGTTCTCAGGGCTGAAAAAAAAGAAAGACGTTCTAGACACCCCACTACCAGAGGATCCTAGTGAAAATGCAACTGCTGCAGCTAAAACCGCTTACAAGAAAGCAATGGATACTAATCTTGAAGTGAGTTGCCTAATGCTTGCTTGCATGGAGCCTGAGCTGCAGATGCAGTTTGAGACAAACCATGAGGTACACGATATGATCGTGGCGCTCAAGGATATGTTCCAGACTCAGGCTAGGACTGAAAGGTTCAATGTGTCCAAAGCCTTTCTGGAATGCAAGCTAGCAGAAGGCGCAGCAGTTGGGCCACACGTAATCAAAATGGTTGGTTACAGTCAGAGGTTGGAGAAGCTAGGCTTCCCAATAAGCCAAGAGTTGGCCACTGACTTCATTTTGGCATCTCTTCCGCCCAGCTATGGAAACTTCATCACGAACTACCATATGCATGGGGCGGAGAGGGGCCTCAATGAACTATGTGGCATGCTGAAAACTGCAGAAGGGGACATAAAGAAAAGCGCTGGCAGCAGCGGCCATGTGATGGCGGTCCAAAACAAACCCAACTTTAAGAAGAAGGGTAAAACTCAAAAGAAGAAGGGCAAGGCAAAGGATACAGTATCCAAGCCAAATCAAAAGCCCAAGGCTAGACCAGCTGTAGATGCAGAGTGCTTTTATTGCAAAGAACTTGGTCACTGGAAAAGGAATTGCAAGCAGTACTTGGCCTCTATTAAGGATCGCGGCGGTAAGGGTACAGCCGCAGCAGGTACACTTGCTATTCACATTACAGAAATTTTTCTTGCTGATTCTTATATTAATTCTTGGGTAATTGATACCGGATCGGTTGCCCATATTTGCAATTCGATGCAGGGAATGATAAGAAGTAGAAGCGTGAAAAGAGGAGAAGTTGATTTCCGGGTAGGCAATAATGCAAGAGTTGCTGCGTTGACCGTCGGGACGATGCAACTCCACCTCCCATCAGGATTTATTTTGGAGTTAAATAATTGTTATCTAGTTCCTAGTATGAGTCGAAACATTATGTCTCCTTCATGTTTGATGAAGGATGGTTATTCATTTGTGAGTGAAAACAATGGTTGTGTGATCTCTAAGAATGGCATGTTTGTGGCTTTTGCATCCATTATGAATGGGTTATTCATTTTAAATCTTGATGATGCACCTATCTGTAATATTAGTGCTAAAAGGCCTCGGCCTAATGATTTAAGTCCTACCTACATGTGGCACTGTCGTTTGGGTCATATAAGTGAGAATCGCATGAAGAAGCTTCATTCTGATGGGCTTTTAACTTCGTTTGATTTTGAATCATACGAGACATGTGAAGCTTGCTTACTTGGTAAGATGACCAAGGCGCCCTTCATGGGTTTACCGGAGAGGACGTTAGATTTATTGGAACTCATACATACTGATGTGTGCGGACCAATGAGTACGACAGCTAGGGGAGGATTCCAATACTTCATAACCTTCACTGATGATTTTAGTAGATATGGGTATGTCTACTTAATGAAACACAAGTCTGAATCCTTAGAAAAGTTCAAAGAGTTTCAGAATGAAGTAGAAAATCAGCGTGGCAAGAAAATTAAAGCACTGCGATCAGATCGTGGTGGTGAATATTTGAGTCATGAGTTTAGCAATCATCTAAAGAGTTGTGGAATTGTTCCATAGCTTACGCCGCCTGGAACGCCTCAGAGGAATGGCGTGTCTGAGCGACGTAATCGGACTTTATTGGATATGGTTCGATCAATGATGAGCCAGTCGGACCTACCTTTGTCGTTTTGGGGATACGCTCTAGAAACAGCAGCTTTCACACTAAATAGGGTATCGTCTAAGTCCGTAGTTAAGACACCATATGAGATGTGGACTGGGAAGACTCCCAGCTTGTCTTTTCTGAAGATTTGGGGTTGTGAGGTTTACGTCAAGCGACTACAGTCGGATAAACTCACTCCAAAATCGGACAAGTGCATGTTCGTGGGATATCCAAAGGAAACTTTAGGATATTACTTTTACCACCGGTCAGAGGGCAAAGTGTTTGTCGCCCGGAACGGTGTGTTCTTAGAGAAAGAGTTTCTCAAAAGAGAGAAAAGTAAACAAAAGGTGTATCTTGAAGAAGTTCAGGATGAGCCAGTGGGACAAGATTCAACAAGTGATGCTAATGTAGCAGAACAAGTTGAGACGTCTATGGCAAGAGAATCACCACCACAACCACGAAGGTCAGCAAGGCTTCGCGAGGCACGAGGAGAAGTGCTATTGTTGGGCAATGGGGAAGTGTTGTTGTTAGACAACGACGAACCTGCAACATATTCAGAAGCGATGATGGACCCAGATTCCGAGAAATGGCATGTCGCCATGAGATCCGAGATAGATTCCATGGGAGAAAATCAAGTTTGGAACTTGGTTGACCCGCCTGATGGTGTTAGACCTATAGAATGCAAATGGATCTATAAGAAGAAGAAAGACATGGATGGAAATGTTCACATCTATAAGGCTCGACTTGTTGCAAAGGGTTTTCGACAAGTTCAAGGAGTTGACTATGACGAGACATTCTCGCCAGTAGCGATGCTTAAATCTATTCGGATCATTCTAGCTATTGCCGCATATTTCGATTATGAGATTTGACAGATGGATGTCAAAACAGCTTTCCTTAATGGAAACCTAGATGAGGACGTGTATATGATACAGCCCGAGGGTTTTGTCGATCCGATCAATGCTGGAAAGATATGCAAACTTCAGAAATCCATTTATGGGTTGAAGCAAGCATCTCGGAGTTGGAACATTCATTTTGATGAAGTGATCAAAGGGCTTGGTTTTCATCAGAATGAAGAAGAAGCTTGTGTTTACAAGAAGGAAAGTGGGAGCGCTGTTGTATTTCTAATCTTGTATGTGGATGACATATTATTGATTGGGAATGACATTCCTATGCTGGAGTCCGTCAAGGCTTCACTGAAAAAGAGTTTTTCTATGAAGGACTTAGGGGAAGCAGCATATATTTTGGGCATAAGGATCTATAGAGATAGGTCGAAGAGGCTTATAGGATTAAGTCAAGATACGTACATTGACAAGGTTTTGAAACGGTTCAACATGGAACAGTCCAAGAAAGGGTTCATACCTATGTCACATGGTAAACACCTTAGCCAGATGCAATGTCCTGCAACGGCTAATGAGCGGGAGCGCATGAGTAAGGTACCATACGCCTCAGCAATTGGTTCAATCATGTATGCCATGATAAGTACACGCCCAGATGTTTCATACGCTATAAGTGCTACGAGTAGATACCAGGCTGATCCAGGTGAGGATCACTGGACAGCGGTAAAAGGCATTCTTAAGTACTTAAGAAGGACTAAAGATATGTTCCTGGTATATGGGGGTAAGGAGGAGCTCGTTGTAACTGGTTACACCGATGCTAGCTTCCAAACTGACCCAGACGAGTTAAAATCGCAATCAGGTTTTGTGTTCACAATAAATGGTGGTGCTGTTAGTTGGAAGAGTTCCAAACAGGAGACTGTGACTGATTCTACAGCAGAAGCCGAGTACATTGCAGCTTCTGAATCTGCGAAGGAAGGTGTTTGGATAAGAAAGTTCCTTATCGAGCTTGGTGTGTTTCCTAATGCATCTAGCCCATTGAACCTCTACTGTGACAACAATGGGGCTATTGCGCAAGCTAAGGAGCCAAGGAACCACCAGAAAAACAAACACGTACTGCGGAATTTTCACCTCATACGGGAATTCATTAGGCGGGATAAGATAAAGATATGCAAAATACATACAGATTTGAATGTTGCTGATCCTTTGACAAAACCTCTTCCACAACATAAGCATGAGGCACACGTGAGATCTATGGGTATTAGATATCTTCTAGATTAACTCTAGTGCAAGTGGGAGACTGTTAGAAATATGCCCTAGAGATAATCATAGAGATGAGCATATTTCTTTGTATCCATGATATATATATTGCTTAATTGAATATCCATGGAAGGCACCTTGTATTGATTAGCAATTATGTGAATTGTTTGTGAGATTCTTTACTTATATGGTTATTCTAAATGATGTCCCTAGTCAGAGTCGATGACTAGCACATGTATTAGTTGATGACTACATTTCACAAGTCATGAACATGGAGATGTTAAATTAATAATGTGGGCGCATGTATGACATGAGGCTGGACCGACCCAACGTGAGATATTGTAATATAGTTCTCTTCTTGCAACATGAATACTGTATCCTTAGACCTGAGATTGTCGCATGTTCTCAAGATGTGAATTGACTTACTTAGGGACTATCAAACGCTATCCCGTAACTGGGTAGTTATAAAGGTAGTTTTGGGTTTGTCAGGAAGCATGCTATGAGGCATGGTCAGTCAAGATGGAATTTGTCCCTCTCTTTGTGAGAGAGATATCTCTGGGCCCCTCGAGTGATTGGATCAAGAAATGCATGGCCGTGCTAGGGTTAAGAGTTAACCATTGAAAGGATTCCAATTCACAGTATCGAGAAAGAGAGGTCAGCTTAGAGCCAGACCAAATATCGTGAGACAAAGGGAACAGCATGTACTTAATGTCGCAATGGTTCGTCTGATATGATCTTTACGTACACATAGGAGTTGACATGTCTTGCTAGAGGCCGCTGTCAATTATTGGGCCAAGTAAGAGTACTCGGGCTATGTCTATTTGTACGTGAACCTATAGGGTCACACACTTAAGGGGAAGGAAGCCTAATTCGGATTAGATCCGAAATTAGACTGGGCTTTAGGGTTAATGATGGGCCTCGGCGTCAGAAGCCCACCATAACGCCTATATAATGAGGGGCGGGGCGCGGTTAAGACATAAACTAATTCGCCACCTGCAAACCAGCAGCCGCCGCTTGCCTCTCGCCCTCGCCAAGCCGCCGTCGCGAACCTAGCAGTTCGGTACGCGGCGCTTCCTCCCTGTACGTGTGGATACCTCGGAGGTGCTGCATCTGGAGCACTTGGACGAACCGTGTGAGGACGTGAAGAACGCCGGCGACTGCACGGCACTGCTCGACGCGTTCGTCTACATCGAGACGTCTTCCGCTGCTCTGCGCGTCTAGTGGTAATTCCATGACCTATAACCGCAGTAGTTCTTGGTATTATGGGGATGAAAATTTTGTTTTGCGCTAGCGTAGCCTCCCCGTAATCCTACATTTGCCACCTCCTTGACTCTTTTAAAATCTTTCTCACTTGCTTGATGCATTAGGTGTTAGGAGTTGATTGCTCAAACAATTCCTGCATTACCTTCCTTGAATTTGATTACTTTCCTTTGAATCCCTGCTTTATAAAAGGTTTTTACTATGCTTAGTCTTGCTTTAGCAAAGAAAAAGGTTTTGTTTACAAAAGATGATGTGGCAAAGTGGGAGGGATTTTTTTTGAAAATAAAACTTGATGGTGGATCCATCATGGCCATGATGGGTTCAACATCGGAAAAGATGTACCTCTGCCAGGTACCAAGTTTTGGGTTTTAAATAAAAAGCTGAGACCGGGCGGGTGACTTGCACGAGAAGAGAGTCTCAGTGTAGTGTCTCCGTCTGAGTCGATTAAGGACCGTGTCGATGTAGGCCTGCTGACCGAGGACCCTTTAACTGGTCACATGCCTCGTCATGGGTAAGCTTTGCCTCGGGAAGACTAATACCAGAATAAGATACCATGCAATGGGAGTGGAGAGATGGCGAGAGTAGCGTGTACCCTCCGTGGCAAGAGGCTGGACGGTGGTGTATCTGTGCTCTCGGTTGGCGTGAACCTGATCTGGTCTTAAGAACCCCGGTGGCGAGTTGACATATGCAAGGGTTAAGTGCTACATATGTCGTGTGATTGGAGATCCTTAGCTGAGTATAATCGATTCGGATCGCCGTACCTTCGCGGTTATGAAGACTTGGTCACTAACTTATACGTAGAACTCCAGTAAAAGATGAAGGATGGTTAAGAAATTGGCTAGTATAGGCCAAATGATTGAACTAGGGTAGAAAGAACTCTAGTACAGGTAATGTTACTTAACTTGAGAATAAAACTGGATTTTTAAAGATCCACTTTGAGTAAGCTATTCTGCAAACAGGGTCTTGATTATTGAGAAACCTTACCTTGACTCCTTTATAACCAGCATACCCTTGAGAGTCTTTTCTTAATCGGGTAAGACTTGCTGAGTAATTCCATACTCAGGGTTTTATTCCCTACTATTTTTAGGTGAAGAAGCAACAAACTTCTGTTGTTTCTGTTCTAAGGTGGTACCGAAGGAAGAACATCAGGAGTGAAGCTGCGGGAGGAAAGGATCCTCCATAAAAACTTTTTGTTTGAAACTTATCGGGAGGGGTTTTTGCCTCCTTTGGCTTGTAATAATAATACTCGGCACTCGTATATTATATCCTGGTCTGTAATATTTAACTCTGTCTTACTTTTGAATAAATGTAAGTTTATGTAATCGCTTCCGCATTTTCGTATCTCCGATGATTTGTAATGTCTGCGTGACGGGTGAAACTCTCTTGGGAAAGTAAGGAAAGCAGACACCAAACTTGTCAAGTGATTCAGGAACACCTGCAGGATTGTCTAAGGTCCGTTGGACAAGGACAACTATGGGTGGGCCTAATGACTTGGGAGGTTCCGTCACAGCTGTCGATGGGCGCACCGGACAGTCCGGTGCGCCACCGGACACTGTCTGGTGCGCCAGCCACGTCACCCAATCATTAGGGTTCGGGCGCAGACGACCCTTGGAGCTTTGACTTCGAGTGGCACAGGACAGTCCGGTGTCGCACCGGACAGGTTCTGTTCACTGTCTGGTGCGCCTCTGACGACTGCTCTGCTCTGCCGCGCACTGTTTGCGCACTGTTCATTTGGAATTTAGCTTTTGCAGGCGACCGTTGCGCGAAGTAGTCGTTGCTCCGCTGGTGCATCGGACAGTCCGGTGGCACACCGGACAATCCGGTGAATTATAGCGGAGCGCGGCCTGAGAAAACCAAGAGTTGAGAGTTAGACGTTGTATGGTCCTGGTGCACCGGACAGTCCGGTGCGCCAGACCAGGGCACTCTTGGTTTTTTTTTTTGCTCATTTGCTTTTGAACCATAACTTTGATCTTTTATTGGTTTGTGTTGAACCTTTATGCACATGTGGAATATATAATCTAGAGCAAACTAGTTAGTCCAATTATTTGTGTTAGGCATTCAACCACCAAAATTATTTATAGAAAAGGTTAAACCCTATTTCCCTTTCACTCTGCAAATCCAATGGCCACCACCTCCCACGCCTCTCCATCCCTCCACGACCTAGTTATTGGCTCAACAAATCGCTGGCCCAAGTACGCATTGCAGCTATATTTGGCGTGATCATGCTGCGACTCTTCATCTTTTGGTGTTGGTGCAGACAACATTTGTCGATGTTTCGGAACCCGGGGGGTCCCTGGACCGACGAGTAAATCGTCGCCGCGTGCCCCAGCCCAGATGGGTCGACGCGAGGCAGAACGCGAAGGGGGGAAGAAAGCAGCCGGGGGGAGACAGGCGTTGGAGAGTGGAACCCGCGGCCTTCGTGTTAGCCCCGCGTCCAGGTCGGGTGCACTTGCAGTAGGGGGTTACAAGCGTCCACGCAGGAGGGAGCGAGCGGCCTTGCGCGAGCGCCGTCCCGTCCTTCCCCGCGCGGCCAACCCTCTGTAAGAGGGCCCTGGTCCTCCCTTTTATAGGCGTAAGGAGAGGATCCAGGTGTACAATGGGGAGTGTAGCAATGTGCTAACGTGTCTAGCGGTGGAGAGCTAGCGCCCTAAGTACATGCCATCGTGGCAGCCGGAGAGGTCTTGGCACCCAGTTCGCGTGGTGTCGTGGCCGTCGGAGGAGCGCTGGAGCCTGGCGGAAGGACAGCTGTCGGGGCTGTCGAGTCCTTGCTGACGTCCTCTTGCTTCCATAAGGGGGCTGAGGGCCACCGTCGTCACAGGGCTTGCGGGGCGCCATCATTACTCGTATGGTGGAGCGAGCCAGATGGGACGTCGGTCTTGTTCCCCGTAGCCTGAGTCAGCTCGGGGTAGGGTAATGATGGCGCTTCCTGTTGACGTGGTCAGTCCGTGCCCTAGGTTGGGTGAGGTGGAGGCTCCTCCGAGGTTGAGGTCGAGTCTGTCTTCCGAGGTCGAGGTCGAGTCCGGGCCCTCGGGTCGGACGAGGCGGAGACCGTCGGCTTAGGCCAGAGTTGAGTCCGAGCCCTGGGGTCGGGCGAAGCGGAGTTCGTCGTCTTCCGGGGCTGAGCCCGAGTTCGAGCCCTGGGGTCAGGCGTGGCGGAGTTCGTCGTCTTCCGGGGCAGAGCCCGAGTCCGAGCCCTGGGGTCGAGCGTGGCGGAGTTCGTCGTCTTCCAGGGCAGAGCCTGAGTCCGAGCCCTAGGGTCGGGCATGGCGGAGTTCGTCGTCTTCCGGGGCTGAGCCCGAGTCCGAGCCCTAGGGTCGGGCGTGGCGGAGTTCGTCGTCTTCCGGGACAGAGCCCGAGTCCGAGCCCTGGGGTTGGGCGTGGCAGAGTTTGTCGTCTTCCGGGGCAGAGCCCGAGTCCGAGCCCTGGGGTCGGGCGTGGCGGAGTTTCCTATGACGCCTGAGACCGGACTTGGCTGCTGTCAGCCTCACTCTGTCGAGTGGCTCAGCAGTCGGAGCGGCGCAAGCGGCGCTGTCCTCTTGTCAGACCGGTCAGTGGAGCGGCGAAGTGACTGCGGTCACTTCGGCTCTGTCGACTGGAGGGTGTGCGTCAGGATAAAGGTGTCAGGCCACCTTTGCATTAAATGCCCCTACGATTTGGTCGATCGGTGTGGCGATTTGGCCAAGGTTGCTTCTTGGTGAAGACTGGGCCTCGGGCGAGCCGAAGGTGTGTCCGTTGCTGGAGGGGGGCCTCGGGCAAGACGTAGGTCCTCCGGGGTCGGCTGCCCTTGCCCGAGGCTGGGCTCGGGCGAGGCGTGATCGAGTCCCTCGAACGGACCGATCCTTGACTTAATCGCACCCATCAGGCCTTTGCAGCTTTGTGTTGATGGGGGTTACCAGCTGAGATTTAGGAGCCTTGAGGGTACCCCTAATTATGGTCCCCGACAGTAGCCCCCGAGCCTTGAAGGGAGTGTTAATACTCGCTTGGAAGCTTTTGCCGCACTTTTTTGCAAGGGGACCAGCCTTTTCTTGGTTGCATTTTGTTCCGGTGGGTGCGCGCGAGCGCACCCGCCGGGTGTAGCCCCCGAGGCCTCGGGGGAGTAGTTTTACTCCTTCGAGGTCTTAGTGCGTTTCGCAATACTTCGGCTGGTCTAGTTATTCCCTCATGCGAGCTGGCCGTAGCCCGGGTGTACGGTCGGGTCCCAAGTTCTCGGGCTGGTATGTTGACGCTGTCAACGGGTCGGCCGGAGCCGGGTTTGCGAGAGCAGCCCCCGAGCCTCTGCACAGGGCGAGAGGACGGTCAAGGACAGACTCGACTTTTTTACATACGTCCCTGCGTCGCCTTTCCGCAAGGAGGAGGGGGGGAAAGCGCCATGTTGCCCTCGGAGGGCGCCGAACATGGTGTTTCCGGTGAGCTGCTGGCGGGTAATCCGAGCGGACGCCCGTGCCCCATTTGCTAGGGGTCGGCTAGAGGCCCGGAGGCGCGCTCCAAAAGTACCTGCGGGTGATCTGCCGGACCCGGTCCCCTTTGACGGGGTCCGAGGGCTCGATGCCTCCCTCTGATGGGATTCCGTTACAAGATCATTCCCGCTGGTCTCGGAAATGTCCTAGGGTACCTCGGGAGCGTAGCCCGAGCCTTGGTTATGTATCGAACGTACCCAGGGTCATCCCTCGCTCTGTGTCTGAGGCGACTGTGAACCCTTCGAGGGCCAGCCTACGAACCCCTGATCAGTAGTGGGCGTGGAGCTCGAGTGGCCTGAGGCGGCCGTTGAACCCTTCCAAGGGGCCGACCATCGAACCTCTGACCAGTAGTGGGCGCAGAACCCAGGTGCTCTGAGGCGGCCGTTCGAACCCCTCCGAGGGGCCAACCTTTGAACCTCTGATCAGTAGTGAGGCTCGGGGCCTGTTTCCTTCACGGAGAAGGATCCTTTTCGGGGTATTCCCCTTTCCCGGTCCCTGTTGTAAGAGAGAGAAAGAGGAAAAGGAAAAGGATACGAAATCGAATGACGTGGCGTACCTTTTTCGACGCGGTCATTATGGCGAAGGCGAAGCGTCGCTTGCTTCTCTCGCCTGAGGCGTCGCCTGTCCCACCGCGAAGTTAACGCGACGGGGCGAGTGGTTCGCGAGGCGACTGTTGCGCGTGCGCGGGCCGTTCGAGGAACGGATCACGGGCGCGCCGTCTTCACGCCGTGAGAGAGGGTTCTCCCACTGCCCCTGGATGGGACGTAAGCTTGGCTGACGACGCGACCGCTGCTCCTGCCCGCCTGCCACCGCCATTACTGTCGGCCCATTTTTGACCGTATTTGACCGTTGCGCCTGGCTGGCACTGCTGGGTCATACGCAGGGTTGCCTCGAGTCGCGGTATTGGCTCCACAGTCGAGGAGGCACGGTAGCGGCGCGAGTGGCGGTGCAGTTGCTCGCACGTAGCAAACGGCAAGCCGGTTGCATGACGCGTGGGCCTGGGCCTCCATGCTGGGTGTGTTGGAAGTTGGAGGGGCGCGCCCACTTGGAACGGTTGCATGCCGCCTGCATGGCTGTCCGCCATTTCACCCGCTGGTCTGGGCAAAAGTGGAGGAGTGCTTGTAACCGCCGGGCGGCTGCATGCACCGCGCGCGGCGGTTTGGCTTCTTCTGCCCTGGGCCGGCTTGCGTGACGCATGGGGCCCAGCCCCCGCGTCGTAGGGGGAGGACCTTGGAGCGTGTTGGAGAAGACTCAGCCCGCAACGGCTGGGGACGCAAGTAGGGAGAGCCGCCTTTAAAAGGAGGGTGACCCCCTTGAAAGACGACCATGTCTTCACGCTCCCTTCATGCACCGTGTCTTTCCACCTTCCGAGCCCCCGGATGGGGGACGCCCGCAATCCTTCCGCCTTGCCGTCGGGGGAACGCAACTTCGTGGAAGTTGGTACCTTTCAGCCATCGTTCGGCTTCAAGGATTTTCATCAGGCAGCCCGGCTGCATCCCCTCGCCAGTGGTCACCCAAGACGGTGACCTCCAGCTTGACGGCGGGGAGAGGCGAACCGGGCTGCAGCCTCTTCCCCTCCCTCAGCTTCAAGGATCTTCATCATCAGTGCTGGGGAGGGGAGTGTGCCGAGTTGGGGGCACGGGCGAGGGCCTCATGGCAGCAGCATCCGCCCTGAGGTCATCGCTGCTGCTGTTCGGCCCTCCGGAGCAGAAGTCGTCGTCGTCGCCGCTGCTGGGGCGGGTGACGACGAGCCGTTCGTCGGTCTTCTGTTGCTCCGCAAGCCCCCCAATCATGTGGGGTTGTTCGTACCTGCGGAGGTGGAACCGGAGTCCCGTTTGTAATGGCACTTTGAGTGCCGGTGTTCTGTTCATCGTGGCTGTTGAGGCCTGAACATATATGTATTTTTGGCACAGAGCCGTGTTTTCTCCTCATTTCGAGCGTAAGACTCGCCTGTTGGTTATCTGAACCGCTTCACCAAGCGTGAGTCGCCTCGTGCGAAGGTAACGAGTGAGGTATCCGTATCCCGGAGGCGTAGGAGTCCCTCGGCTCGATCGGCCTTGCTGTCCGAGGCTTCTCTTGCTTAGTTAAAGGAACCCCTCGGCCGCCCTTTGATGAGCCGAAGCCGGAGGTAGCTGTGTCAGCACGAGCAGAGGCAGAGCTGGCTTCGAAAAAGAAGATGTGGTCGGCCGGAGCCTGGCCGGGTCATCCGCTGGCGGAACCGACTCCGGAGTTGAGCTGCCGAGGCCTCAAGCCGGGCTGATGTCTTCGGGGGACAGCTGGTCGAGGCCTCGGGGTGGCCGGCCGAGCCGTCTGCTCGAGCCAGATTCCTGGAGAAGACCCTGGCGGCGATGGCCCGGGTGTGGTGCTGATGTCGTCCTTCAGAGTGGGATCCTCCGACCGCGTCGCCGTCCGAGGCTAGGTCAGACCCCGCCGAAGGTGTAGTTGATGCCGAGGGTGCTGCTGCGTCCTTCAACTGTCGACGTCCGAGCCTGCAGGATCGGGTTGTCTTGTAGTGTGTGTATGCTTTCTGCGGCCGCCGAGGCCCAAACATACCGTCGTCGTGTTGTAAAGCTATGTCCCTTTTCCTCTTGTTTTGAGTATCCGGACTTATTTGTCGGTAACAGAATTGTTTGTGCGGGCGAGAGATGCTTTTCACGGAAGGTGATGAGTGAGGTATCCGTATCCCGGAGGCATAGGAATCCCTCGGCTCGGTCGGCCTTGCCGCTTACGCGCACTCTTACTCGTCCATAGGATTCTGTCACCGACGCAGTCGAGAAGGCCCGAAAAATCGTTCCGGCAGAGGAGCTTTCGAGCGTGAAGACTTGTTCGGTCCGCAGAATCACTTATCCGAGCGCGAGTTACTTATCGCAGAAGGTGATGAGTGAGGTATCCGTATCCCGGAGGCGTAGGAGTCCCTCGGCTCGGTCAGCCTTGGCTGCTTACGTGTACTCCGTCGTTTTCAGGACCCACTTTCGAAGTAGTCGAAAAGATTTTTTTTTCTTTTTTCAAGGAAAATTTCGACGCAGAGGGGGTTCCCCCCTTCTAGCCCCCGAGGGAGGGTCGGGCTTTGCCGAGGCAAGGCTGACCCTTCCTTGATGACCAGACTTTGTGTGTGAACGAGGTATACGAACAACTTGAAAGCATCTTAAGGGTACAAGCGACGTAGCTGTTGGATGTTCCAAGCGTTGTTGTAGACCTCGCCTTGGCTGTTGGCCAGCTTGAATGTTCCAGGCTTCAGAATTTTGGCGATGACAAACGGCCCTCCCAGGGAGGCGTGAGCTTATGCCGCCCTCGGGCGTCTTGTCGCAGCCGAAGCATCAGGTCGCCCACCTGGAGGTCTCGGGACCGAACCCCTCGGGCGTGGTAGCGTCGCAGGGACTGCTGGTACCGCGCCGAGTGTAGTAAGGCCATGTCCCGAGCCTCCTCCAGCTGATCCAGTGAGTCTTCTCGATTGGCTCGATCGCTTTGGTCGGCGTAGGCCTTCGTCCTCGGGGAACCGTATTCTAAGTCTATGGGCAAGATGGCCTCGGCCCTATAGACTAGAAAGAACGGTGTGAAGCCTGTGGCTCGGCTCGGCGTTGTCCTCAGACTCTAGACCACCGAGGGGAGTTCCTTCATCCACCGCTTGTCGAACTTGTTGAGGTCGTTGTAGATCTGCGGCTTGAGTCCTTGCAGAATCATGCTGTTGGCACGTTCTACCTGCCCATTCGTCATGGGGTGAGCCACGGCGGCCCAGTCCACCCGGATGTGGTGATCCTCGCAGGAGTCCAGGAACTTTCTACCGGTGAACTGGGTGCCGTTGTCGGTGATGATGGAGTTCAGGACCCCAAAGCGATGGATGATGTTGGTGAAGAACACCACTGCCTGTTCGGACCTGATGGTGTTTAGGGGTCGGACCTCGATCCACTTGGAGAATTTATCGATGGCGACCAGCAGGTGCGTGTAGCCCCCGGGTGCCTTCTGCAAGGGGCCGACTAGGTCCAGACCCCACACAGCAAACGGCCAGGTGATGGGTATGGTCTGCAGAGCCTGAGCGGGCAGGTGGGTCTGCCTTGCGTAGAACTGACACCCTTAGCAGGTGCGGACAATTCTAGTGCGTCGACCACTGCCGTCGGCCAGTAGAAACCTTGTCGGAAGGCGTTTCCAACAAGGGTTTGGGGTGCTGCGTGATGGCCGCAAGCCCCCGAGTGTATCTCTTGTAAGAGCTCCTGACCTTCGGCGATGGAAATGCATCGCTGGAGGATGTCAGAGGGGCTGCGGTGGTAGAGCTCCTTCCCATCTCCCAGCAAAACAAAAGACTTGGCGCGCCGCGCCAACCGCCGAGCCTCGGCTTGGTCGAGGGGTAGCTCTCCTCGGTGGAGATATTGCAGGTACGGGGTCTACCAGTTTTGATCAGGCGTGACCTCGCTCCACTCCCCTTCGACGCGCAGTGCCTCACCCTCGGGGGCCGAGGGTACCTCGGGCCGAAAAGTTTGAGAACATGAGTACAAAGTTGAATTTTAGTACAGCTTAACACCCTCAGACTGATGGACAGACTGAAAGGACTAATCAAGTATTGGAAGATATGTTGAGAGCTTGTACCCTTCAGCACGGTAGTAGTTGGGACAAGAGTCTACCTTATGGTAGTAGTCGGTGAAGATATGTTGAAAGGACTAATCAAGTATTGGAAGAAGGAGATTATGTGTACCTCAAGGTGTCACCACTTCATGGAATGAGGAGATTCAAAGTTAAGGGCAAATTGTCCCCTCGCTATATTGGACCATTCTTGATCTTTAGGCGAGTTGGGGAGATGGCATACCAACTCGAGTTACCGGATAGTCTATCGGATGTGCATAATGTGTTCCACGTATCTCAACTGAAGAAATGTCTCCGTGTCCCTGAGGAACAGTTACCAATGGAAGAGCTCAGTGTTCAGGGTGATTTGACTTACACGGAGTACCTGATCAAGATTTTGGATACATTGACTCGAGTTACAAGAAATAAGGTGATAAAGATGTGTAAAGTACAATGGAGTCACCACGGTGAAGATGAAGCAACTTGGGAAAGAGAAGAAGAGCTTCGCATAGATTTTCCCCACCTTTTCCCTCGTTCTTCTTAAATCTCGAGGACAAGATTATTTTTAAGGGGGGTAGGAATTGCAATACTCAAAATTGTATAAAAGCCTTATATGGTGATTTCCTTATGTTATGTGCCTTATTTGCATCATAAAAGAAAAAGAGCACACAGATATTTGAGAGTGATTAATTAAAACCAATGAATACCAAAATAAAAGAAAATGCATCATGTGGAGTTTATATGTTTGTGCATCAAATGAAATAATAACAATAATAATAATAAGGATAATAAGTTAATAAATACTAGAAGTTAAATTATACCCTAGATTGAAATTAGGGTTTTGAAAATGGAAGAAGAGAAATGATATAAAAATATAGATAATAAATTAGATTCTTAAAGATTGGTATATTTAATCTCATAAATATAATTTGTAATGATGAGCCCTAAAAGTTTGAATTAAATTTGAATTCAAATGGAATTTGAAAAGAGAGAAAAGAAAAGAAAAGTAGAAAATAAAAGAAAAAGAGAAAGAAGCCTACCTGGGCCGGTTTACTGCATTCGGCCCACCAGGAACCCCTCCGCGCGGCCCAAAACCTTTTCCACGCGCGCGCCAGCCACCCCATGGGAATGCGCTGACATATGGGCCCTCCAAGTCAGTCACGCCCGCATCTTCTCCTCTCCTGCGCGATTCCCTCGCCGACACCACGGGCCCGCTGTCCATGTTCGCACTGCATCTCGCGTTCCCGTGTCTCGCTGTCGCGTGGGCCCGAAGGAGCAGCTGCGCTATCTTCCTCCTCCGAACGACCGCGCGGACTTATCGTGGCGGCGTCATCTACCACGCGTGGATCACGGGGGCGTGGACCGAGCTCATGCCGGGCGCATAAATGGATCCGTCCGGGTGTTCTCCGCCTACCTCGCCACTTCTCGCAGCCCCACTAGGTCGGCAACCGACCTAATTTCCAGAACCCCGCCGCCATTAACTCGTCGCGGAAGAGATCGAGGTTGGGGGAAACTCCCTGTGCGCGTCAAATTGGGGAGTGTAGTTGGTTAAGGAGCTCCGTCTGGTTGTCGTGAACCTGCACGGAGTTTCGGTGGGCGGAGCTAGGGTCGGTGAAGCCCTCGATTGGTGACCGACGCCCAATTCTTGCATCTGGACCGCGCTTCACCGTGGGTAGTCGTCTCAGCGCCATAATTGATGGTGAGTTTTCCTCCATGCGGTTCGCATTGCCCTCTAGATCGTGCGGCGCCTTTCAATTTGGGTTTGGGCGGTGAATTCCCTAGACTGGAGTACTCGGCGGGATTGCTCCGCCGTGGAGTGCTGCTCGGCCGCTCAGCCGCGTCGGGTTGGGGAAGAATCCCCAGCACCGTTAGATTCTCTAATAACGGCTCGGATTAGAAGTAGAGAACCAGTTCGGGAAAGTAAATCGGGTGCATCGATGGTTGATCCGATGGACGGCGTTGATTGTGATCCACGTAAAATCTAGGCCGTAGAATTAAATCTAACGCTCGCTATTGCATACCGCTTCAGTTATAGCGCGATCTAATCTGAGGCGTCCGTTGTGGATCGGACGGCTGATCGCGACCGATACCCCTTCAGCCTGCTCGTTTTGCGTATGAGACCCTGCCTTTCTGGGTATTCAACCCGCGGTCCATCGTGAGAGGGTTCTGTGTCTTAGGAATTTTATCCCCGAGCCCCCTGCACTTTCTAGAAAATGAGGCCCAGTACAGAACATAATAAAATCAGGGAAAATGATTATTAAATAGATTTTTAATAGGAAAATAATTGCTAGAACATCAATAATTCATAGAAAATGCATATGAACTCTAAATTACTCCATTCCACTTTCTAAATTTTTGTAATTTAATTCTCTATCACTTAGAGTCTCTGTTTTATCATGACAACAGTAAGAAAATTTATTTCTCACTTAATCCTATTTAAAGCACATAAAACCTTTGAAAATCCGTAACTTAAAATCTATAGCTCCAAAAATTATGATTCCTGTTCCTAGGATTTTATTTTAATATGTAGATCATTTCTGTGTATTTGGTTTATATGTTTGGTGTAATGTTAATTTCTCTATATGCACTGTGCTTGTTTGTATTGTGGCGAGTAGAAGAGCCCGTTGCTGAGGACCCTGGTGAGCAGCAGGTTGAAGTAGCTGAGCAGGAGCTCATTGAAGGCAAGTTGTGCCCTTGACCACTTTTTACCCAATAATGTTCTTTAATATCACTTATTCATGCATAGGTTAATTTTGATGGGACCCAATAGGTCACCCTAGATTGTTTATCTCATTACCTTGTTTATCCCTGAATCACTTGGGTAGTTTGCTATTGCTTTATATGGTTTTGGGATAATCATTTATTACCTCTATGTTCCAATTCTTTTTGTTATTCTATTTATGTTCATGTTGAGATCATTAATGTTAATTGGAACATAGAGCTTAACTTGAGAACCACGTGCCACCACAAGGGTTTAATGGGACGCCCTTTGCTGATTAACTAGGGAAGCTAGTGGAGGTCTACCTTACCCGAAAGGGGCAAGGGCAGTAGGGGAGTGGTCAGTGTAGGGAGGTCCTTGGTTGATTTTGCTGCGATGGCAGTCAGGCAAGAACCCTGCATTGGAGCTTCCTATAAACTGTAGCGGGTTTTCTGAAGCTAGTGGAACTTTGTAAAGGCCTCGTAGTGTTACCCTGCCTCGCCTCCTCGATAGAGGTGTATGGGAAGTCGCGATCCCTTGGCAGCTGGGTAACATGACTTGTGGGTAAAGGGTACAACCTCTGCAGAGTGTAAAACTGGTATACTAGCCGAGCTCACGGTCATGAGCAGCTTAGGACTCTGATGTTTAAATTATGGAACTTAAATTCAATTTTGTCATTTGCATTGCATGGGTTTATTATTAATTTTGTTCTATTACTTTACTTAAGGTTTGGTATTCACTTACATTTAGTAACTGCTAATAAAAATTTTGACCAACTACTTAAAAGCAATGCTCAGCTTTAACTCCTATCATTGATTAGCCTTACACATCACATGAACTCACACCTTTATGAGTTTATGTCCACTGGTTCCCCACAACTTGTTGAGCTATGATCATGTGTGAGCTCACCCTTGCTGTCTCACACCCCCCCCCCACAGGAGGAGAGCAGGTGGTTCAGGAGGAGTCACAAGGCGAGGAGTATGATCTGATCTAGGTGGTGTTGCTCAGTTGACATTGGCGTCGACGATCCTTAGTTCGTTTTATCTTTATTATTTTATTTTGTAATAAGTCTTCCGCTATGTAATAAATACTCTGATGTTTTATGACATTTATCTCTATACACTCTGTTATTATATATGGTGTCTTCTTGGCGCATGTATGAGATGCACCTGGCTTTGTTCCTTAAAGCCGGGTGTGACAGGGACCCCCTAGATCGACGTGGAAACATTCACGACTTGGGCCGCAGTCCTCGTCGTCGAGGCTGCGGCTACCGTCGGAACAGTCGGAAAGGCAGTAGTCGCATGCGGTCATGAAGTCCCGCATGGCACTGGGGTTACCAAGTCCGGAGAAATCCCAACAGAGGTCGGGCTCGCCATCTTCCTCGGACCCCGAGGGCTCGTAGGTCGAGTCGGCTGTCAGCTGGTCCCAGGGTGACCGCACACGATACCCCGGAGGGTTTGGACTCACCTCTATGAGAGTGTCCACCGAAGCGGAGTCGCTTGGCGGGTCGAGGCCGAATCCAAAAGACGCAAGATGGGAATCGGGCGGTACCTTTCGGTCGACGGGCGGTGACGAAGTCACGTCAGGGGCTGACTGCACCGTCATCTCAAGTACTAGGGTGGCGCCCAGCAAGTCCTTCGCGAGCGTGCTGGCGTCGTCCGTTTGCTTGAGGTTGGTGAGTTGTGGGGAGATGGCGCTCGTCTTCGTCTCAGACGTGAGGTCGGTGCCCGACGCGCTCCCTGTTGGGGCGCCGGCGCTGTCGACTCGCTCGACAGCCAACAAGGTGCCGCCTCCTGCTTGGCCTTGGTTGCCCCGCCTCCTCCTCCGTCGGCGGGGGAGGGGACGGGACAAGCCCGAATGTCGTCCTTCCACCGCGTGGGGAAGGTGTCGTCGATTTCCCCGCCGGCGAGCGGGTTGTCGACCGCCATTGTAGCTGTCGCGCGGCGGGGGAAGGAGTATCATGTCGTGGCTGCCGTCGTGGGACATGAACTCAAGACTCCCGAAACGGAGCACCGTCCCGGGTTGGAGAGGTTGCTGGAGACTGCCCATCTGGAGCTTGACGGGAAGCTGTTCGTCAACACGCAGCAGGCCCCTACCTGGCGCGCCAACTGTCGGTGTTTCGGAACCCGGGGGGTCCCTGGACCGACGAGTAAATCGTCGCCGCGTGCCCCAGCCCAGATGGGTCGACGCGAGGCAGAACGCGAAGGGGGGGAGAAAGCAGCCGGGGGGAGACAGGCGTTGGAGAGTGGAACCCGCGGCCTTCGTGTTAGCCCCGCGTCCAGGTCGGGTGCGCTTGCAGTAGGGGGTTACAAGCGTCCACGCGGGAGGGAGCGAGCAGCCTTGCGCGAGCGCCGTCCCTTCTTTCCCCGCGTGGCCAACCCTTTGTAAGAGGTGAAAGCTCTCTTGTGAGTTTTGGTGTTTGGATGACAACTCAATTAAAGGACTAACAAGTGTACTAAGTGTTGAACAGGTGCTTAAGGTAAAGCCTACAGGGTTCAACATAAGTGAACAAATGTGATGGTCCAAGAACTGGATTATGGATACATAATGGACATCACAAGTAAGATGGACATTGCATAAGTGAGACTCGGGTGCGTAGCTCGGAGACAACTGATCAAGCCAAGGACGGAGGCAAGAAAAGCTTCGAGGTACCAAGTGCACGGGAGAAGGTCAAGGAGGCTGAGGAACCCAAAGCCAAGGGTGAAGAAGAAGGCTTGCAAAGTCAAGGGTGATCGAGTTGAGAACAGCTACGGCACATCAAGGATCACTACATAAGAACGTGACTTACAGCCAATGAGGTAACAGCTACAGTTATGTGGTGTAAGTCATAAGGCTCAAGATCAAGCTCTAAGAAGGAGATCAAGGTCACTAGAAGGAGAACAAGTGTCAAAACCAGAACTGGAAGCAGCCCAAAAGAGCTAAGTTCACCTTAATCTTTAGTTTGGGTTGTTCCTATGTTTGGAGATGTTCTATGTGACCTTTGCAGGATGTTGGAGCCAAGAAATGTCAATCTAGATCAAGTCAAGCCGACTTGATGATTTATGAGTCCAACATCAAAGCTCAAGCATGTGAAATGCTATAGATGTAATAATTAAGAGAAGGTATGTTTCTAGACTTAGTACATTGGTTTTGTGGACTAATATACTTGTCTAAGTGTTAGAAACAGAAAGAAGAAGAAAAGGAAAGAGGTGCGAAAGGCTTAGCTGTGTATAGCCAAGACTCAGCTCAGTCTGGCACACCGGACTGTCCGATGGTGCACCGGAAAGTGTCCGGTGGTGCACCGGACAGTGTCCGGTGGTGCACCGGACAGTGTCCGGTGCGCCAGGCTGAACTCTGGCGAACTGGCCGCTCTCGGGAATTCACCGGTGACGTACGGCTATAATTCACCGGACTGTCCGGTGTGCACCGGACTGTCCGGTGAGCCAACGGTCGGCCGCGCGATCTGCGTGGGACATGTGGCCGAGCCAACGCCTAGAAGGTGGCACCGGACTGTCCGGTGAGCCAACGGTCGGCCGGGCCAACGGTCGGCCGCGCGATCTGCGCGGGACATGTGGCCGAGCCAACGGCTAGAAGGTGGCACCGGACTGTCCGGTGTGCACCGGACATGTCCGGTGCGCCAACGGCTCCAAGACTGCCAACGGTCGGCTTCGCCATAGAAGGAAAGAAATCGGGCACCGGACAATGCCCGGTGTGCACCGGACTGTCCAGTGCGCCACCCGACAGAAAGAAAGTATTGCCTTCCAAATGGGATTCCAACGGCTCCTAGGCCCCTTGGGTCTATAAAAGGGACTCCTAGGCGCCTCCAAGAAGAAAATAAGTGCAGCCAACAAGTATAGACTTCACTGGAATCAGTTCTCGCTCTCCCTCTTGTGTGTAACTCTATAGTTTGTGTAGAAGGCACAGCTATAAGCCTTTAGAGAGAGGAGTAGTGCTGCTAAGAGCTAGAGCAAGGTCTTGAGCGTATCGTTACTCTGCCGGGGTGCTGCCAAGAAGTTTGTAAGCAGCCGCAGTTCTGTTGTAACCCCACTCAATAGTGAAAGGCTCTATCTGTCATACTGACAGATCTGAGCAAACGGAGGAAGGAGTTGAAATAGACTCCAAGCCCAAGTGTGGCTAACTCCAACGAGGACTAGGCAAGCATTTCAGGCTTGGCCGAACCTCGGGATAAATCCTTGCGTCTGTGTGCTCTGTTCTGTATTGTATCCTGACTCTCTGCCTTACTCGTCCTTATATCTGCACTTCAATACTCATCTGTGGTATAAGCTTTATTTGAAGTGCAGGAAATTTTGAGACAGGATCTTCTATTCCGCTGCAACCTACTCGAAGAGTCTTCTCACTCCACTGCGTACTAAGTCTTCGAGTAGAGTAAGAATTTAAGTTTTAAAGTAATATGTTTTATTCGCCTATTCACCCCCCCCCCTCTAGGCGACATCCAGATCCTGTTCCCGGGTCAAAGGGAACTTTCAATTGGTATCGGAGCTAGGCCTCTCCAGTGTGGGCTTAGCCGTCCGGAGATAACGATGTCGTCACAAGAGGTAACTGTAGAACTTCTTTTTGGCGATGGCTCTAATTACAAATCTTGGTCTGTCTCTATTTATAATTCTTTCTTAAGTGTTGATCCTAATTTGAGACAGATCTTTAGTAGAAGTATTTTTCCATCTGATATTAGTAAAAATCCCTCTAATGATGAACTAAGATGTTTATCTCTCAATCACCGTGCTTGCAACATCTTAGTTGATTCTCTTTCTAGAGGTGCTTATTTTGCCATCATGAGTAGTGATAATGATTTATTTGTTGATGCTCATGATTTATGGAATAGAATTAAAGTAAAATATTGTGTGGCAAATTGTACTGCTTCTACTCCCTATATTGCTTGTGATGCTAACCTTTCAAAGGGAGAAGATCAAGAACGATGGGCACCCAACGATGAATCCACCTCGTCGACAGGTTTGGTCTCCACTAATAATAAGTGTTTTGTTGCTAACAATGACGGTGGAGACAAAAGCCATGATGATGAGGAATATGAGGATGATAGCGAGGATGAGTCTTCATCACCTCAAGGTACATTTTCCTGTTTGGCTTCCACTGACATTAATGACAGGGAAAATGATACCGGTGATGTGGAAGAAGAGGAGATTCGCCGTTTCTACATCCATCTCAACAAAGAGGACAAGGCACTCTTGGTTAAGCTGTTGAGAAGGAACAAGGAACAAGGCGATACGCTTCTCAGGCTAGAGGAGTCCCTCATCAAAACCAACAACAGCCTGGAAAAGATGACCAAAGAACATGAAGAGCTAAAGTGCTCTCATGATGATTTGGTCCAAAGGTATGAATATGTTTTAATTAAGCAAAGAAATAGTCATGATGCTTTATCTAACATTGCTCAACTTAAAACAGAAAATTCTATGCTTAAGAGTCAAGTAGAAACAATGGACTTAGAAAAACGTGCTCTAGGTAAAAAGTATGATATGTTGTCATATTCTCATAATAAATTAGTTGATGACCATATCATGCTTAATGTTGCTCATGAGGTTATAATTGCAAACTTAAATTCATGTGAACCTCATTCTCGCACGTGTGCGCATTTGAATTGTATATCATCATGTGCTAACCCCTGTTGCTCAAAAGAAAGCCAATCATTGATTGAGCAACAAGTTTTAGGGTCACAAAAGAAATTCTGTGGGAATAAGAAGCAACGACAACTGAGGAGAAGACACTTTGCTCAACTCTCTCAAGATATCCACGGGCGCGTGGTGAAGAAGCTTGAGAAAGGAAAAACTGCAGCAAGTGTCAAGCTCAATAAGAAAAATGTTCCTAAAGATGAAGAAATCAACATAAGCTTGGAAAAAGGTAAAGATTCAATTAATCATGTTGTTTGCACTGACCCTCTCTCCATGTCATTCAAGTACACAAAGGGAAAAGGAAAAAGGAGGTGTTTCAAGTGCAAGAAGTTAGGCCACCTCATCGCGTCTTGTCCGTACAAAGACAAAAATGAAGGGACAAGGAGTTGTTTTGGATGCAACAATAAGGACCACACGATCACTTCATGTCCGGTCATGAAGAATCAAGGATGTGCATCCTCCAAAGTGACCTTCACCAAGGAAAATGACACACAGCAAGCGTCACGTCAAGTTGAGCGACGTTTCTGCTACAAGTGTGGTGAGCAGGGTCATCTATCCAAGGTATGTTACAAAGGTAAGATTCCTAAACAAGTGAATTTGTGTCAATCTTATTCGCGTAGGAGACCCAAATCATACACTTGTGCTAGATCTATAACGAGATCACCTAGAACTAGCACAAAGGCAATTTGGGTACCAAAGGCACATTTACATGATCATTATGTACCCATCCCGAGATGGGTACCAAACTGTGCTAACTAGACCATGCAGGTAACCTGAGATGGACTGGAGACCATGGGAGAGCTTAAGACGGTTATCTAAAACTCTATGCTTAAGTTGTTAATTGTTTTGGTGTTTATTGTCCCAAGGTTGAATTATTGTGAGACACTAATCCCATGTTCATCTCAAGTAAAATAAGGTGTATAGGTCCTTAATCATTATTGGTGAATCAAGTAAAAGGACTTTGATGAGAATCTACAACTAGCTCTCCAAAGGACGGTACCCCGTGTATTTTAAGTACATAATTGCAATTTAGTATTGCTCTTAAGTTGGCTTGTTGTGCTACCTGTCTTTGGAGTAGTTATGCTTCATGATTGCCTGTGTTAAATGAATCATAATGATGTTTGCTTAATCATGACTGGTGCTATATAGGATATATCTTTTGAATCATTCATGGGTAGCTATTTCATTTGTTATATCCACAACGATTAACTCTCTTGGTGTATATGGATAAACCTGTAACTTTTTGTAAGTCATGCTATGTGCAATTATGACATTTTGTTTAGTCCATGTTCACATGATTACCCTAGTTTGGTACTGTGTGAATTTCAAATCCATGTCGTGCCCTTTTGAGCTATGAGGTGCGTAAGCAAAAGGAGCCCTGAATTGGCGATAACAAGGGCTCTCATAAAGGCAAAGGTATGGAAAATGGAGCTATACAATTTCATTAAATATTCTTGAAATTCCATTCATTGTGATCATAGCTATGTTCTTGTCTTTCAATTGGTAATATCTTGGCTTAGGTAATTTATGCCTTTAAAATGTTGTTTCTTTTGTGCACCTAAGAAACCTTCTTAATTATGACATTCTTAGATATTTCGCTTTATATACATGATTGTGTTGATCTTCAATTGGTATATGCAATGATAATTAAATATGAAGCATGTACAAGTTGCGTAAATGTTAGACTTCCTGTGAGTATTCAATTGGCTTAGGTGCCACTGAGGCGTGCATTGTTGTATTTAGTCAACCTTTCATTTAGCCTTCAATTGGTGTTAAGTGGCGTTTCATTTGATATTCAAATTGGCATCTTTGGGTGATGAAAGTGGTAGAGTATGCCTTGACCAAGGTATGTTGTGATCCCCTCTAGTTCTAAGGAAGCTAGAATGTGCAAAGTGCAAGTCATTCAAATACTTGATGCACAACTTGAGGGGGAGCACACATAACTTGTGTCTTTTGAGACTAACTGTTTCTTGAGCAATCTTGTATGGTCTCTAGGTGGAAAAGAGAAGATAAGCAAGAAATGGAGCAATCAGGACTTGGGTACCTCTGTAAGTCAAGAAATTGGTATCTCAAGTTGTGATTTGGTGTCTTAGCAACAAGAAAAAGTTAGGAGAAAGAATCAGGCACAAGTGTGGAGAAGCTCTCGAGAGATTAACTACTTTCAAGATGGGAAGTACACTACATCATGGTAAAGGTACAAAAGGAAGTATTAATCTTTTTGCATATATGTATCTTACCTAAATGTTGATAGGGCATATGTTCAATAAGTAAGGGGGAGTTTTGATAGTCGTTTTTCTCCTTAACACCCTGCTGTCCCTTGACATCATCATATGTTCTTGCTTGAGTATGGTTTTTGGTGTTTGATGTCAAAGGGGGAGAATTTGTGTATTAAAGCTTATCTTAACCTGAGAGGAAAGCTTATCCTAATGGGTGATGTGTTAGTTATTAAAGCTTATCTCAACCTGAGAGGAAAGCTTATCCTAATGGGTGATGTGTTAGTTTGAGCTTTGCCAAGTGTGATATTCATATGTTTCTTGCAGTGTTGCTCATATGGACTAGTGTTTCCGCTGCGATGAATTATTTGGCTTCTATAGTGTAATAGATAGTCATGTGGTTAATGGTGCTTTAAGATTGTCTTAAATTAGTGTCTTAGTTTAAATTGGTATTAGTTTGAATTGGTATCTTAATGATGAATAGTGGTAGGTTGATATTCCTGTGATATATCCACTAATTTGAATGATGTTTAACTCTGATTATGCGCATTTGTGTGTTATAGCATCATGGTTTGAATCTTGACACAATGCATCCTAAAAAGTGCTAAGGTGTAGAAATGTTTCGAATTGCCTAAGTATGTGCAAGTTGGCGTCTGAGGCCAAAATTAGGTTCTTGAAATAAGCACATATTTAGGGGGAGCGTTCTAATTCAAAATTTGTGCTTCAAATCTTATTCTTATGTAAGCTTTAATTGTGTTGCCATCAATCACCAAAAAGGGGGAGATTGAAAGCTCTCTTGTGAGTTTTGGTGTTTGGATGACAACTCAATTAAAGGACTAACAAGTGTACTAAGTGTTGAACAGGTGCTTAAGGTAAAGCCTACAGGGTTCAACACAAGTGAACAAATGTGATGGTCCAAGAACTGGATTATGGATACATAATGGACATCACAAGTAAGATGGACATTGCATAAGTGAGACTCGGGTGCGTAGCTCGGAGACAACTGATCAAGCCAAGGACGGAGGCAAGAAAAGCTTCGAGGTACCAAGTGCACGGGAGAAGGTCAAGGAGGCTGAGGAACCCAAAGCCAAGGGTGAAGAAGAAGGCTTGCAAAGTCAAGGGTGATCGAGTTGAGAACAGCTACGGCACATCAAGGATCACTACATAAGAACGTGACTTACAGCCAATGAGGTAACAACTACAGTTATGTGGTGTAAGTCATAAGGCTCAAGATCAAGCTCTAAGAAGGAGATCAAGGTCACTAGAAGGAGAACAAGTGTCAAAACCAGAACTGGAAGCAGCCCAAAAGAGCTAAGTTCACCTTAATCTTTAGTTTGGGTTGTTCCTATGTTTGGAGATGTTCTATGTGACCTTTGCAGGATGTTGGAGCCAAGAAATGTCAATCTAGATCAAGTCAAGCCGACTTGATGATTTATGAGTCCAACATCAAAGCTCAAGCATGTGAAATGCTATAGATGTAATAATTAAGAGAAGGTATGTTTCTAGACTTAGTACATTGGTTTTGTGGACTAATATACTTGTCTAAGTGTTAGAAACAGAAAGAAGAAGAAAAGGAAAGAGGTGCGAAAGGCTTGGCTGTGTACAGCCAAGACTCAGCTCAGTCTGGCACACCGGACTGTCCGGTGGTGCACCGGACAGTGTCCGGTGCGCCAGGCTGAACTCTGGCGAACTGGCCGCTCTCGGGAATTCACCAGCGACGTACGGCTATAATTCACCGGACTGTCCGGTGTGCACCGGACTGTCCGGTGAGCCAACGGTCGGCCGGGCCAACGGTCGGCCGTGCGATCTGCGCGGGACATGTGGCCGAGCCAACGGCTAGAAGGTGGCACCGGACTGTCCGGTGAGCCAACGGTCGGCCGGGCCAACGGTCGGCCGCGCGATCTGCGCGGGACATGTGGCCGAGCCAACGGCTAGAAGGTGGCACCGGACTGTCCGGTGTGCACCGGACATGTCCGGTGCGCCAACGGCTCCAAGACTGCCAACGGTCGGCTTCGCCATAGAAGGAAAGAAATCGGGCACCGGACAATGTCCGGTGTGCACCGGACTGTCCGGTGCGCCACCCGACAGAAAGAAAGTATTGCCTTCCAAATGGGATTCCAACGGCTCCTAGGCCCCTTGGGTCTATAAAAGGGACTCCTAGGCGCCTCCAAAAAGAAAATAAGTGCAGCCAACAAGTATAGACTTCACTGGAATCAGTTCTCGCTCTCCCTCTTGTGTGTAACTCTATAGTTTGTGTAGAAGGCACAACTATAAGCCTTTAGAGAGAGGAGTAGTGCTGCTAAGAGCTAGAGCAAGGTCTTGAGCGTATCGTTACTCTGTCGGGGTGCTGCCAAGAAGTTTGTAAGCAGCCGCAGTTCTGTTGTAACCCCACTCAATAGTGAAAGGCTCTATCTGTCATACTGACAGATCTGAGCAAACGGAGGAAGGAGTTGAAATAGACTCCAAGCCTAGGTGTGGCTAACTCCAACGAGGACTAGGCAAGCATTTCAGGCTTGGCCGAACCTCGGGATAAATCCTTGCGTCTGTGTGCTCTGTTCTGTATTGTATCCTGACTCTCTGCCTTACTCGTCCTTATATCTGTACTTCAATACTCATCTGTGGTATAAGCTTTATTTGAAGTGCAGGACATTTTGAGACAGGATCTTCTATTCCGCTGCAACCTACTCGAAGAGTCTTCTCACTCCACTGCGTACTAAGTCTTCGAGTAGAGTAAGAATTTAAGTTTTAAAGTAATAAGTTTTATTCGCCTATTCACCCCCCTCTAGGCGACATCCAGATCCTGTTCCCGGGTCAAAGGGAACTTTCAAGAGGGCCCTGGTCCTCTCTTTTATATGCGTAAGGAGAGGATCCAGGTGTACAATGGGGAGTGTAGCAATGTGCTAACGTATCTAGCGATGGAGAGCTAGCGCCCTAAGTACATGCCATCGTGGCAGCCGGAGAGGTCTTGGCACCCAGTTCGCGTGGTGTCGTGGCCGTCGGAGGAGCGCTGGAGCCTGGCGGAAGGACAGCTGTCGGGGCTGTCGAGTCCTTGATGACGTCCTCTTGCTTCCGTAAGGGGGCTGAGAGCCGCCGTCGTCACAGGGCTTGCGGGGCGCCATCATTACTCGTATGGTGGAGCGAGCCAGATGGGACGCCGGTCTTGTTCCCCGTAGCCTGAGTCAGCTCGGGGTAGGGTAATGATGGCGCTTCCTGTTGACGTGGTCAGTCCGTGCCCTAGGTTGGGCGAGGTGGAGGCTCCTCCGAGGTTGAGGTCGAGTCTGTCTTCCGAGGTCGAGGTCGAGTCCGGGCCCTCGGGTCGGACGAGGCGGAGACCGTCGGCTTAGGCCAGGGTTGAGTCCGAGCCCTGGGGTCGGGCGAAGCGGAGTTCGTCGTCTTCCGGGGCTGAGCCCGAGTCCGAGCCCTAGGGTCGGGCGTGGCGGAGTTCGTCGTCTTCCGGGGCAGAGCCCGAGTCCGAGCCCTGGGGTCGGGCGTGGCGGAGTTCGTCGTCTTCCGGGGCAGAGCCCGAGTCCGAGCCCTGGGGTCGGGCGTGGCGGAGTTCGTCGTCTTCCGGGGCAGAGCCCGAGTCCGAGCCCTGGGGTCGGGCGTGGCGGAGTTTCCTATGACGCCTAAGACCGGACTTGGCTGCTGTCAGCCTCACTCTGTCGAGTGGCTCAGCAGTCGGAGCGGCGCAGGCGGCGCTGTCCTCTTGTCAGACCGGTCAATGGAGCGGCGAAGTGACTGCGGTCACTTCGGCTCTGTCGACTGGAGGGCGTGCGTCAGGATAAAGGTGTCAGGCCACCTTTGCATTAAATGCCCCTGCGATTTGGTCGGTCGGTGTGGCGATTTGGCCAAGGTTGCTTCTTGGTGAAGGCTGGGCCTCGGGCGAGCCGAAGGTGTGTCCGTTGCTGGAGGGGGGGCCTCGGGCGAGACGTAGGTCCTCCGGGGTCGGCTGCCCTTGCCCGAGGCTGGGCTCGGGCGAGGCGTGATCGAGTCCCTCGAACGGACCGATCATTGACTTAATCGCACCCATCAGGCCTTTACAGCTTTGTGCTGATGGGGGTTACCGGCTGAGATTTAGGAGCCTTGAGGGTACCCATAATTATGGTCCCTGACAACATTGTTTATTTTTTTGTCGCGAGATGAGCTCATAGGCAACACCGTCCATCCGTCTGGTGTTGAAGACTTGTCACCCATCAATGATTGAGGAACAGGAGCACAACTCATTCCCATAGAAATCAGATTAGTGTACGGTTGTCGGCATATTTACATATCATTAAAAATTTTATATTGACTTTTTAGTTATAATTTATGCGATATTGATAATGTTGTTCGACATCAATTCAATCTATTTGAGTCGTCATGTTTATAATAATATTACATATTTATATCGTCAATATAATATTAGTGTTACACAATATTTTGTCCTACAAATTTTACATCATAGTATCGTTCTGTATCTATGTTTCATATTAATTTTTTACCCCGTGACAACACATGGGCACATACCTAGTGTTTATATGTGATTATATTCATCATCATCTAGTTGAATATAGACACAAAAGTAAAGAGCTAGAACAAATACTACCTCTATTTTTATTATTTGACGCTGTGTAGTACTATCTCCGTTCTTGAATGTTTGTCGCTGGCTAGTTTATTTTAGCTAAAACACGATAAAATAAATAAGGCCCTGTTCCAATCTCGCGAGATAAACTTTAGCAGCTTTTTTTAGCTACTTTTAGCCATTTGTAATATAAACATGAGAGCTAATGGTGGTAATTGAAGCTAAACTTTAGCACTTCAATTCATAAAGCTAAAGTTTAGTAGGAAGCTAAAGTTTGTCCCATGAGATTGAAATGGGCCCTAAGAACGGAGGGAATATAATTTTACACTAACAAATGTAAGTAAAAAAATGGGAGAGAGTACTTAGGCCATGTTCCAATCTCGCGAGATAAACTTTAGCAGCTTTTTTTAGCTACTTTTAGCCATTTATAATCTAAACATGAGAGCTAATGGTGGTAATTGAAACTAAACTTTAGCACTTCAATTCATATAGCTAAAGTTTAGCAGGAAGATAAAGTTTATCCCATAAGATTGAAACAGGGCCTTATTTTGGAAAGGAGAGGGTATTTTCTAAAAAAGGCCATAAATAGAAAAGAGGAAGAAATTGCAAATGCACTGCCTCCGCCTTCTTCCTCAGTTCCTCTTCTGTGTCTTGCCCAGTCCCCACTCCACCCCGCTGCAGGGCTGGGATGGTCTGTCGTCTTGTCGCGTCCGTGATCCGTCTCTTGGCCTCTCGCAGCGGACAGCGGCCCTCCGCCCCCTCCAAATAGCACCGAAACCCCTCGCGTTTAAACTATTCCCTGATCCAACCCCTCCTCAAACTCTGACGACGCCTCCTTCCGTCCGTCCTCTATAAGGGCGCCGCCGAGGAGAGAGAACGATGACTTCAGGTTCTTCCCCCGATCTTCCCCGCTCAGCTTCGTGTAATTTCATTTAAGCCCCTTTGGCACTCATTGCCGTCCCCTCGGCTCCATTTCTGGGAGGTGGCCGCAGCTCTCCGGCGGAAGGCGGCGCAGATGGCTTCCGCGGCGACACAGTGTTTCAGCTACTCCTCGTTGCCGGCCACGTGGGCTCTGCGGCAGCGGGGCGGCGGTGCCAGCGTGCTCCGGCTCTCTTCCCGGCGGACCTTCTCGGTCTCCGCGGCGGCCGGGTTCGACAACCAGAACCGCGAGTGGGTGCCCTGTTTCTCTTGAATCCAAGTTCGCTGCTTGGGGTCGGAAACTCTGAAATAGGCAGGTGCCTGGTGGTGTTCGAGAAGTAAAAGGAATGCTCATGGTTGGTTGGTTGGTTGGCCGATCGCCGGACTGCAGGTATGTGATCGTCGGGGGAGGGAACGCTGCGGGTTACGCCGCCAGGACGTTCGTCGAGCATGGCATGGCTGACGGCCGCCTTTGCATCGTCTCCAAGGAGGTATCGCTGCTTTGTTCTATTTCAGTCGCTGTTTGTTTCCCATTGCTGCAATGTTATCTGTTGCAAACCTCTGTTAATATTTTGATTTGAACTTTCGAAGGCTATCTGGTAATGTTTGACCGTAATGGTGCTTGTTTTCATGCAGCCAGTTCCACCATACGAGCGGCCAGCCTTGACCAAAGGCTATCTTTTTCCTCCGGACAAGAAACCGGCTCGCCTACCTGTAAGTACACCAACAAAATTTACACCAACAGGCAAAACTGAATCGTGATGACCAGGTTTAGGACTGCTGAATTGCTCAGTTTTAAGTCAATGCAGTATCTTGCATTCTTCAAATAGTGTACAAGAGATCAGCTTCTTGATGTTAGTTTATTTGGCCCTTGTTATGATCTGCTTCAGACCTTCAGTAATCAGAATGTTGCATAAAACTTTTAAGGAAGCTTTGACCTGATAGTCTGTTGTTCATTCCCTCAATTGGAATTTAGAGCTGCACAAACAGGCTCTTAGTCTTAATCTTTTTCTTGTGGTAGGGTTTCCATACATGCGTTGGATCTGGTGGACAGCGACAGACTGCTGAATGGTACAAGGAGAATGGTATAGAGGTAGTGATGATGTTGGCATTTGTGTTCTATGTGCTGTGTTTACTGACACTTTAATCTGAAGCTGTTTGTCCTTTTGTGATAGGTGCTGTATGAGGATCCAGTTGTAGCATTTGATGGCAAAACGCAAACCTTAAAGACTTCATCGGGGAAAGTTCTGAAATACGGCTCACTTATTATTTCTACTGGATGTGAAGCATCGAGGTATACAACTACACTTATGTGAATGAGGTGCATTTAAATGTATGGGAAACCATATTTCTGATGTCCTTATCATCATGTCCATTTTTCTTAAACTTTTTCTCCCGAGATTTAAGACATTTTTATGAATTCCTGTTAGGTTTTATGTATGCATCGGATGCACAAGCTTTGTCTACTCACATGGTTACAATGAACCTAAACATTATGCTCTTCTAATACCAAAAGTCCATTTTTTTCAGATTACCTGAGAAAATTGGAGGGAAATTACCTGGAGTTCACTACATACGGGATGTTGCTGATGCTGATGCTCTAGTATCCTCATTGGTATGTTCGGTAGATTAATGTAGTAATTGTCATCATTTCTCATCCATCAGAGTTAATGCCATCTCATTTGACAACATCACCTCTTTGATATTTGCAAGTAATTATTTTTTCTTTGCTTATTTTTTGTAGGTAAGTGCAAAGAAGGTGGTGGTTATTGGTGGGGGCTATATTGGCATGGAGGTAGCTGCAGCAGCTTGTGGCTGGAATCTTGACACAACTGTAAGGAGCTACCTTTTTTTTTGTTCAGTTTGATACGCTGAAGCTTGGACTTCTTCCTATATGCCAAAAAGTCACTTCTCTAATTAGGGCTGCTACATGCATAGATTATATTCCCAGAGGATCACATTATGCCAAGATTATTTACACCCTCGCTTGCTAAGAAGTATGAGGAACTGTATCAGCAAAATGGTGTCAAATTCATAAAGGTAATTGTTGCATCAAATATTTGAGTTCATTTATTAGTCTTGTTTCAGTCGATTTGAGTATGAGCATCTTTATTGGTAACCAGGGAGCTCTTATCGAAAAACTTGGAGCTGGCTCTGATGGAAGGGTGTCTTCTGCAGTACTTAAGGATGGATCTGTAGTTGAAGCTGATACAGTTATGCTATTTATTTGCTTCTAATGGTTCATGCAGTAGTACTATACAACTCAAATTATTACTTTTACTGCCAGATAAATTTAAATATCATATTCATTTTTTTGATCCACTTCTCTGTGAGAACCAATGTTCTTCACTTCTTCATAGATACAAAATCTTCAACCTTCTGTAGTTACTTATAGACTCAATTTGATAGATTTGTTCACTCGATATTCAATACAAGGGTAGTTGATAGATTTACTCATTATCTCATTCACTTAAGCCCATAAAGTAAAAAAGAAGACAAAAAATATTTGATATTCTTGTTATTTTAACAAGATGAAAGGACAGGCCTGACGCAGTGGTGAGAAGCCTTTTCACTGAGCCACATGCAGCCTCTTTGCATTGGCTTGCCTCGGTTATACCTTCCTTAGACCCCACTCATGTGGGAGCTGCCAACACTGGGTTTATCATGTCCTCTTGTTTTAACAAGATATTGTAAGTGCAGGTAATTGTTGGTATAGGAGCAAAACCAGTTGTCAGCCCGTTTGAAGCTGTTGGAGTTAACCCTAAAGTTGGTGGAATAGAGGTTTGTTTCCATGCCAAAGTTAATTAGGCTTATTAAATCTACTGCTCTGCATCATAATAGTTGTTCAAAGTTTCTATGGAACTATTTCCTTTTTCTTTTCGACCTGAGATACTGATTGGATTAATTTGGATTAGCAGCAAACAACACATAAACCCCCTCAAATTGGATCACATTTTAAGTTACATTTTACCCGTATCAATTTATTGGTTTCTAGCTGTTTCATTGTCGTTCTGTTCCTTCTTGTTGGATGTGTGCTGCTTCATTATATGATGGATTTTAATTTCGATAGTTACTTGCTCAAGCAGTGGCGGATCTACACCCCAGGCCACCCGGTCCGTGGCCCGGGGCTTGATCCATGTACCTCTATATAAGTCTCTATTTAATACGGTATAAAATAGTTAAGATGAATTGAAGAGAAGGAAATTTGGTAGATTTGGCCCGGGTCATAGAAAAATTCTGGATCCGCCCCTGTGCTCAAGTGTTTGGCATCCTGTAAATCACTTGTGGTCTATCCTTGGTCAAGAGAGCTAATTGTGTATATTTTTGTAGGTTGATTCCTTGTTCAGAACTAGTGTACCTGGCATCTTTGCAATTGGAGATGTAGCAGCGTTCCCCCTGAAGGTTGGTAATCATTATTATGTTTTATATCTTCTGAGGCAAAGATGGATCCGAGAATATGTTATTTTTCCCAAACTCATTGCAGATGTACAATAGAATTGCTCGAGTGGAACATGTGGATCATGCTCGGAAGTCTGCACACCACTGTGTAGAGACACTCCTAACATCCCAGACAAAAGCGTGAGTTTATGGCAATCAAGTGTGCTCTGTCAGTTTAGCCCCCAATGCTTGTTCTGATCCACCGTTTTGGATGCAGGTATGACTACCTTCCATACTTCTACTCGAGGGTTTTTGAGTACGAGGGAAGTTCGAGGAAAGTCTGGTGGCAGTTTTATGGCGACAATGGTGAGTACCATGACATCCATTTTATACATCACAAGTTGATCCTTGTGATTAAGCTTAAGCATGCATATTCATGAGACTAATGCCCTTGGTTTGTGCTCTGAGCAGTCGGCGAAGCAGTCGAAGTAGGGAACTTTGATCCAAAGGTTGCGACTTTCTGGATCGACTCTGGTAATCAGTAGTTTGGAGTACATTTCAATTCCTCTCAGTTATGCTTAACCATAGCATGACGATTCCGCCTTGTCGTAATTGTAGATAGCCGGCTGAAGGGTGTTTTCCTCGAGAGTGGAACCTCAGAGGTAATTGCACTTTGCATCGCCTTTGTCTCTGAACAAGATCTTGCTAATCTTGGACGGTTTCTGTTTCTGCTGAACTTACTACCAAGTTATACGCCACATCAAGCACGAGAGAGCGTGTGATACTGGACATGTCCATGACGAACTTTCTGCAACATTTCAGGAATTCTCGCTTCTTCCGCAGCTCGCCAGATCTCAGCCTGTTGTTGACAAGTCAAAGCTCCAGACCGCGACTTCTGTTGAAGATGCATTAGAGGTTGCAAGAAGCTCACTCTGGTCCAGCGCCACGGTTTAGCTCTCAGAATCTAGTACTTTCTTGAACCCGAGGCTGTGCACTGCTCGAGCGGTTCATAGCGTCGAGACCACGTCAGCAATAACGCACAATTACATAGAATCTATTCCCACTGGGGTTGTAACATTCTTCAGTGCACCTGCGTCGGCCATTTCCAGCTTGAAATAAACCTGGTTGCCCTTTGAGGGGCTGATGAGGATGATAGATTGAAGCCTTTATGCTACTTTTTTCTTGATGGTCTTCTGAGTTCTGATCACTCATGCATTCATGTTTACTGCTCGACATATAGTTCGTTTAACAGTCCCTCCTTTCCGAAGTTACTATAAGACGTGTTTTCCCCTATATTCGTTATTTTTGCTGTGTATCTAGACATAGGGCTAGTTTGTAAACTCAAATTTCCTTCAGATTAGAGAGATTAGAGAGGATTGAAGAAGAAATTAGTTCTAAAGAGAATTAGAGTTTTCAAACTAGCTCATAGTATATATCTAAGTGTATACTAAGCGTATGGTTAGTGAAAATGTGTATTTGTTAAAAAAAGTTGAAACATCTTATAATTTGAAAAGAACATAAATTTGGAATGGAGGGTTTACATAGTAAACTGAGAACGAGGCCAGCAGCTCATCTTATCTATAGACCTTTAGAAGTGTACGCCTCTTGTACCCACGGAGCATAGGCGACGTTCTTGTCGTCTGGGTATTTGAGCATTTGTCTTGTCGAAACTTGCTGGGAATATGCATGAGAATGCTCTTGGCATCGTCACACCTGACGGAGGACTCTGTTGCCCGACAAGGGCCAAATGACAAACAGAGTAGTCAGTGACTCATCTGCGGTTTCTTGCTGATTGGCTCCTGAGTGCTGACACAAGCATTTTGCTCCAGCTCTCATCACATATTCCTCGTCATATTCTCCTAAGGGCACAGTAGCTCCAATGCGTTCAAATTAACAAATATTCTCCAAATTTGACTCGACATGCTGCGCGCGCACTTATATAGGACTAGGAGTAGCTGAATAGCTCTGCAAGATCACCTCGAATACGTGTGCATAGATCATATGAAACTTTGCTTGGAAATTGTGCTTAGCTAGGCAATTAGGAGAAACTATATGCATATATAGGTAGATTGGTGTGGTCAAAGAAGACGAGTTAGAGATGTGTATTTGGAGCTGAGTTGAACCGAGAAATGGCCGAGCACGCCACAACGGGCGTCGAAGAGCAGAGGCAGGTGGCCATCAGCATGTGCTCGGCGCCAACACCCAGCAAGCTGGTGGCGGTGGAGTCGTCGTCCCTGCAGAAACTGATGCTCAAGTCGCCGCCGCAGGCTGACGCGCACGGCGACGAGCAGCAAGGGCGCGAGGTGCCGCTGGCCAAGAAGGTGGCGGCGGAGTTCGTGGGCACGTTCATCCTCATGTTCGCGGTGGTGTCGACCGTCGTGGCGGACGCGCAGCACGGCGGCGCGGAGGGCCTGGTGGGGGTGGCGGCCGCGGCGGGGCTGGCCGTGGTGGCCGTGGTGCTCGCCGTGGTGAGCGTCTCCGGCTCGCACCTGAACCCGGCCGTCAGCCTGGCCATGGGCGTGTTCGGCTACCTCCCGCGCGCCCACGTGCTCCCCTACGCCGCCGCGCAGACGGCGGGGTCCGCCGCCGCCGCGTTCCTCGCCAAGGCCATGTACCGCCCCGCCGACCCGGCCGTCATGGCCACCGTGCCCCGCGTCGGCGCCGCCCAGGCGTTCTTCCTCGAGCTCGTGCTCACGTTCGTGCTCATGTTCGTCATCGCCGCCGTCGCCACCGACCCGACCTCGGCAAGTGCGCCGTAAATTTGACGATGGTATCTATGCCTGCAGTTCTTCAGCCTTGGAAAACGTAAATCTGACGAATGTTTGTTGGGTCTTGTCCAGAGCAAAGAGCTGGTGGCCATCGCGATCGCGGCGGCGATAATGATGAACGCTCTCATCGGAGGGTAAGTACTGGCTAGAGCTGCTAGCTGCTACTACAGAAATCGATACCCATGAACTGGTGCTCCGATCCGACAGATGAGCGCTGCGTGTGCATGAGATGCAGGCCGTCGACTGGGCCGTCCATGAACCCGGCGCGGACGATCGGGGCGGCGCTGGCCACGGGGAAGTACAAGGACATCTGGGTCTACCTGCTGGCGCCGCCTCTGGGGGCCATCGCAGGGGCTGCCACCTACACGCTCATCAAGCCCTGATCCGGCCGGCCATCTCGATCACCCGCGCGCGTCCTCGATCGATCGTGCCGTGCCGCAAATATATAGTATGACCCCTTGTGCGACTGGTAGAGGGGTATAGATAGCGTTATGGCTAGTTTGGGAGTGTCACAGAACCGAAGGAAGATGGAGGGACTAAAATCACTTTCTTATTCAAATTTGAATAAGAAAAATATTCTAACCCCTCCATTCCCTCCGGTTTTCTGACTCCCAAACTAGCACTCAAAGAAAACTAGCCTTTAGAACTTCAACTGAAATTTTCATGTGTACCGGAAATGTCTGATGTAAATTTTGCCACTGCACTGAGCAGGTAATGACTAGTTCTAAAACTAAAACTAGATGTTGTTGTGCCAGATATCCTGTGCTAGCGCCAGTGTCACATCGGATACGTCCAAGTTATTATACTACGAATTTGATTATAGTAAACATACTTATCCTATCCAGTATCCAGTGTCATGTCGTCATGTCCGGTGCACACAGCTTCATATCAACAGCTGCCTAGAGCAAAATGCACCTGCTCTACGAGAGGCAGCTTCAAATCAACAGCTGCCGAAGGGGGAAAAAACGTAGTGTCTGCATAACGTATTTGAAGAGCAAACCAATAAACCCCCAATGCATCACAAACCATAAAACTACAGTTAACATTTCCATGGTACAGCTTACAGATTCCATGAATGCATGGTGCAGCATTTGTGCAAGAAATGTCAAGTCTAAACCTGATTCCACCATCAGATATTTTGCCTAAGGCTTTCAAGAATACAAAAGCCGTATAACAAAAAAAAATGGCTAATAACGTCGCCTAGTGCATATGCTAAGCTATTGCAAAAACGTCCAGTTCACTGACTCAACTTTCAATAGCTTAAAAACGAGGTTACAGATGTGGGAATGACACATTTTTTGCTCCAGTGTACCCCTTGCTGTATGTAGTTCGTAGAAGAGTTTATCACTACCAACTCTTTTCATCCAATCATCACTGCAGTTTGCATCAAAATTGCCTACCACACAAGCGCGCTGTCCTACGAAGCCTTGTGCGACAATCATCTCCTGCTATTGGCTGTTTGAGCCTTGTTCAGGTTTGCAAGCTCCTCAATTAGCTTCTTCTCGTCGCTGCTCAGACGCTTCGGAATCTCAACCTGGACACGCACCAGCTGGTCTCCACGGGCATTTGACTTCCCGAGAAGCGGGACACCTTTCTTGGACATCACCAGAGTTGTGCCTGGCTGAGTCCCTGAGGGTATCTTAAGGTCAACCGTTCCGTCAACAGTGGGGACTTTGACGGTTGTCCCAAGGATTGCATCAATGTAAGAAACCTTGCAAGTGTAGAGAATGTTTGTCCCATCTCGCTTAAGAACAGGATCAGAGAGAACATCAATGAAGACATAAAGGTCCCCAGGAGGGCCTCCTCGCCGGCCAGCATTACCCTCAGACCGGACCCTCAGCCTGCTTCCAGAATCCACTCCAGCAGGAACCTTTAGGCTGATCCTCTTTGTCCTTCGCACCCGGCCATCACCCCCACAGGTGTTGCAAGGAGTGGAGAATTCGCCGGTGCCACCACAAGTATTGCAGGTGGAGACTTGCTGGAATATTCCAAGCGGTGTTCTTGTGGAGGAGACTACCTGGCCCTGACCTCCACAAGTTTTACATGTCGTTGCCTTTGTACCTGGCTTGGCACCACTTCCGTCGCAGGTGTTACAGCCTTCCAATCTGGTTATCTCAATCTCCTTCTCCACACCAAACACAGCTTCCTTGAAATTGAGTACCAGATTGTAGCTCTCATCATCACCTTGCATTGGTCTGTTCCGAGCAGCACGGCCACCCCCCATTCCACCCATTCCACCAAACCCTTCAAACAGGGACTCAAAGAGATCAAACGGGTTTGAGTAATCCTGTAGGAAACAAAATTGATATGATTAGAACAATTCAATGATCCTGCTGACCAAACTTCTGATATAGAAAACATATCAGAACACTTACTCCTGTGCCCATGCCAGCACCCTTCAGACCTGCTTCTCCATATTTATCATAGATCGATCGCTTCTCATCATCAGACAGAACCTACAGACATCCTTTCTACGTAAGCATAAATAAATGTGTAATCCTACTACCGAAAATGGAATTTGGAATTGAGTATGAACAGTGGGCCCAACCTCATAAGCATTACTGATATCCTTGAACTTTTGTTCAGCACCAGGATCCCTAAAATAGATCATAAATAGATACTTTCATTATTTGATTGACTAAATGAGAGAGATGTCTAATGTACAAAATAAATATAAGAAGAATGTACAGGCAGTACAGCTGGCTATAAGCACCCGAAAAGCAACAAAATGATGATGGTGATAGTAGCTGAAAAGTGATTCTCTAATGCAATAGCCAACTCACTTGTTTACATCTGGATGATAGCTCCTAGCAAGCTTCCGATAGGCTGGAAAATAAAAGGATTCAGGACCAACACAGAAAATAAACAATACAACATCATGTTATGTATATCAAATTCATACTCTATTCAGTATCAGGTACTACTACTGACCATGATGCTTTCAGGTTAAAAACTTCTTAGTTTCAGCATTGTCATTGTTATTAAAACGTCGTTTAAACGACAAAACGTGCTTAGAGTTTAGAACGTCCGGTTGTTTTAGCAAAAACGCGTAGAACGTCCGTTTATCACGTTTAAACATCGCTTAAACGTCGTTTTCTCGTTTTCGGACGTTCTAGGCACGTTTAGGACGTTCTACGTGCTATTGGGTCTTTCACAGGCCAAAAAATACACAGGGCTACCAGGCGTCCAGTGCCGACAGCCTCTCTCCTCTCCTCTGCCCCCTCCTCCCTCTCCATCCTCTAACAGTCCAGCGCTGCCAGGCCAGTGAAGCGCCACCCTCCCTAGTTTTAGACTTTCAATCATCAAGAGTTCCATGTTCAGTCTTCCAGTTCAGACATTGACGCACTCCCTAGTTTCAGACTTTCAGTCATCAAGAGTTTATGGTTACTGATCATATATACAAGTTGTAACTTGTGTGGTTGAACTTAATTTGTTTCATTTTGTTTTGTGAACTCAAGTACTTAACTTATGTATGAACACATTCTATAATTGAAATTTTATGTAATGTCTGAAAAGACGTTTCAACGTTCGTTTAAATGTTTAAATGTTAAAAAGGTGGTTCATAACGTTTTAACGTTTTACCGTTTTAATAACCATGAGCATTGTAGTTGATATTTTCACCAAAATAAGTAATAAACAGCTAACAGTACCAGCTAATTCAAACTTAAATTTCGTAATAAATCTTGGCTGGGCCTTTGATCTAAAAAATAAATAATACCAGCTAATCAGATGCGATAAAGAGACACCAAGGACAGACATCTTAAATTAGATGAAATAGTAACAATTCAGTGCATTTGCATAGTTAGCCTCACGATGGAGCCTAATTATGAGTCTGCCTTCCTTTCTCATTTTGCACCAAAACCACTACTGTTTCCGAAATGTTTGCATTAGTGCCCCTATTTTGTTTACAAACAAGGTACAATGGTGCAAAATGAAAACAAAGGAGGGAACACTCATAGTAAGGTCTCAGAGTGGGGCCAACCATGCAATTGTACCTTAACAATACAGGCTTTTGCAGAACTGCATTACACTTCTGTGTGCAAAGAAAATAAACCTAAAGTTCAATTAAACCTAGATTAGACCAAAGAATGCATTTATTTACTTTATATGAAAGAACCTTTGAAGATAAATCTACGCATGCCAGCTTTATGTTTTCAAACTAATATTTTAGGAGTCATTGGCAGTCAGTTTCGAAAGTTTAACTGGGTCTTGTCCAAAACATTGTATAATTATGACCGGAGATAGTAGTTTCAAGTGATATCAATATATCATCATATCTTAAATCAGCGGTTTTGTTTCAGAAGTGCACTACATTTTTTGGAGCAGCATTGAAGTGGAAGTATGGAAGATGAACTTCCAAAAAAAAACTGGGTTCTGACAGAAGTGACAATTGCAGGTATTTGCATGACATATTACATGACAACCACAACCAAACATTAACAGCATGATCAACCAAACAGAAGATACCAACCGCTCTTGATTTCAGATTTACTAGCATTTCTTGAGACACCAAGTACACTATAGAAATCCTGTCATTTAAGATTTAAAATCAAATCAGAATGGAAGATATTTTGAAGCAATAAATTAAGCAAAGCAGAAATACAAAAGAATAGCTCACAGCTTCAGCTCTGACGATAAAACGTGAACCCCTTTTCTGGCGAAATCTTGACGACGGTACATGGTTTAGTTGTTCAGAAGAGGTCTGTGAATACAAACTATAACTAGGTGATAGCAGGTGTTTACCTCTACCTCTTGAACTGCAGAGACAGTAAAAACAAACTCAGTTTGCTAAGAATTTTTATGTGCATGGTAGAATATATATTTTTAACATTCGAGTATTTTGTTGTTACGAGTTACAGGATTCTTGAGAAAGTATAGAAATGCATCTTGCTCAAGTCTCTCGGCCTTACTATGTCATTAGGCTATATATTTTACATCTTACATTTTAGCTAGCTCAATCTCTTTGTTCATTCCATTGTCAACCTCTTTTCCTTAGTATAAAAACACACTACATAGCCCATAGATTGCAGTCTACTTTGAGCATATGCGAAAAAAATGATTAGATGACAAGAACTGATGAAAACCATGGAAGCTAGAAATAAACTGCAGTGGCAACAACATATGACACAGGCTACAGGTTCGCCATGGAACTCCTAAAGTCAACTACATGCTACCTATCAAACAATATCTGAACTGTGCACAGACATACCCAGTTTTTGGTGTCAGGAATCTTGCATCAGAATAGGTAGCCTTTGCAATTGCAGGTGATGAGGATAGCAGCCGAGGCTTTTCACCGAGTTGAGGAACCAAGGCACCGTTGAACTGTACTAGCGCCATATGATGTTTATTACTTGCGTGTAGCCGCTGAAATATGACAGGGCAAAGTTAAGAGCTTTGCTGCATTAGGTATTCCAATTTCCAGGAATACAAGTGCCAATGACACCAGGCATTGTTGCGTAACAAACTATCCCTAACTACTAATCAAGAAACATAGTTGTAATTCAGAGCCCAGAAACAAATGAGGTCTCACTCGAAATCCCAAAAACAAAACCGAAATTAGCATGCCACAGCGCACGGGCGGACCCCGATAACTTTTGCGATGAAATCAAGGTTGGTAGGTACAATCCATGTACATACATACTCGTAGCAGGGTCAGATCCGAATGAAACAACTTACTTTAGGGTTTGGGGCGCCCCGTACCGCACAGCACGAGGGGGAGAGGGGGCGGCATACGCATACCTGGTGTGGGCACTCGTCTCCGGCAGTGCCGTGGCGATGTGGCGCCGCTGACTGGGCTCGCCCAGTCGACGCCGCCAGAAAAAGGAAGGCCACGGCACGCCGAGAGAGGGGGCAGGGAGAGCTGAACGGGAGAGGAGAAACGAAAGACGAGGAGGGGTGAACGTACCGTGAGCAGCAGGCAGCGACGCTCTCGAGCGTGTCGATGGCGCGGAGGCGGAGGGCGGCTGGGGGAAGGAGATAAGAGGGGGTGGTGAGTGGTGAACCACTTGGAGGCCTCGAGGGCACTTCTGGAAATACCTATACCCTTCTCCGTGGATCTCTCTTTTTCTTTTTCTTTTCTTTGACTGAAAATGATTACCCGTTTAATTATGTGTATAAGAATATCTCCAACGAACTCCTAAAAATCACCCTAAAGTATAGTTTTTGGGACAACCTAAAAATCATTAAGAGTGGATTTTTTTCTTATCTCCAACAATTTCTCTAAATATGTACTAAAAATGAACTATATCATATCATCTTTAGCACTCACGTCCATTTACGAGCTTGGTCATTTTTGACCCAAGTAATCTTTATCGCGTCATTTTTTGACATCAGCGAAGGGCCCAAAGGCAGAAGAGCCAATGGAGGATGGCTAGCCGATGTTGGATGACTAAGACTATCTCTAGCAACATCCTCTATATCTATCCTCTATATCCGTCCTTTACAGTCTACTCTAAAAGATTTCATCCTCTATATATCATTTCTCTCCAACAACGTCCTCTAAATCACGTCCTCTATACGCAAATACATATATTAGAGATATTTTTTAATTTTTAATTTTTGTACATACATATTTGTCATACTTTTAAATGTGTTGTACATATTTTAGTTTTGCTAAATCGGTTGTTTAAAGTATTCAAATGGATAGAGTAACGTTTAGAGAAACTCTATATATAGAGGATCCAATAACGTTCTCTAAATTTAGAGGATTGTTTAGAGGACGTTGTTGGAGTGAGTAGAGGACGTTCTGATCCTCTAAATTTAGGGTACAGAACCCTTTAGAGTTCCTTGTTGGAGCTAGTCTAACGACGTACGATTCGGTGGTGGGTGGCAATGGGGCAGTAAAAAACAAAATTGGCGATGGACTAGCGAGAATAGTGACAATATGATAGTGAGAAACAATATTGGGGGAATAAAAAACTCCCTGATTAAACTATAAATGACGAAAGTTTTGGGGCTATCAAAAGTTGGGAGGGTTTTAAGGCTGTTGGAGGCTATTTTTTTTATTTTTCTTAAACAATTTAAGATAGAGAAGATTTCAATGGAGCTTTTGAATATGCTCTAAAGGCACCCTCACTCATTCCACTCCCCCGCAACTCCTCCCTCTCTCGCGCCATCACCGCTGCCATCTCCCCTCAGCCCCTCACGTAGACGTCTTAGTCGTCGGCCCGTTCCTCTCCCCTCCCTCGCGACCCAACTCCCCTCTCCCTCACTCACGTTGTAACACCCGGATTTTAGGGGTCCAAAACCCGGGGTTAACATAAACACCAGGTATGCTGGGACCAAGTCTCATACATATGATGTATAGTGGCACAGGATCGAATGTCACAACTTTATATATAACAGGAGTTCTATACAAAATAAATAATTACATTATAAGGAGACAACGATCCAGCAACCCAAAAGTTGACTGGGAGACGACGACCTAGACCTCTCACGAACTCATCACAGCATCCTCCATGAGCATCATCCTGCAGTACCTGGTCCTGACCTGTGGTGTATGTGAGACAGCAAGAGTGAGCTCACATACGTTCATCGCTCAACAAGTTGTGGGGAATAATGTGCATGAACTCGCCAAAGGTGGGAGCTCACGTGAAGTGTAAGGCTTACCAAAGAAGATGGTTAGAGCTGAGCATTGCTTTTAATGTTGGTCAAAATTTTATTAGCAATTACTAAGTATAAGTAAATACCAAACCCAATTAAGTAATAGAACAAAAGTATCAACATCACCTGCCATGCAATGCATATGACAAATTGAATTTAGTTCCATAGATTAATCATGTGAGTGTCCGAGCTGCTCATGACCGTGAGCACGGCTAGTATACCAGTTTTACACTCTGCAGAGGTTGCGCATCTTTACCCACAAGCCGTGTTACCCATCTACCAAGGGGTCATGAATCCCATACACCTCTACTAAGGAAGCGAGGCAGGGTAACACTACGAGGCCTTTACAAAGTTCCACTAGCTTCCGAAAACCCGCTACAGTTTATGGGAAGATCCAGTGCAGGAATCCCTTGCAGGACCGCCATCGCAGCAAAATCCTCCCGAGGGCCTCCCTACACTGACCTCTCCCCTACTGCCCTTGCCCCTTTCGGGTAAGGTAGTCTTCCACTAGCTTTACTAATTAATCAGCCAAGGGCGTCCCATACCACCCTTGTGGTAGCACTGTTTTCCTGGGTGGTTCTCCATGTTCCAATTAACATAATGATCTTAACATGAACTATAAATAACAATTGATAACAAATGTATAATCATGAATAGTGTAATCTTCATACCCAAACCACTTATAGCACTAGCAAGTACTACCCAGAAAGTTCAGTGATAAACAAGGTATAAAGATAGACAAACTAGGGTAACCTATTGGGTCCCATCAAAATTAACCTATGCAGATCATTATGATTAATTAGAACATGAGTAGGTGAAAAGAAGTGATCAAGGGCACAACTTGCCTGGGCCTTGAGAATCCAGGTACCAGGATGATCTTCAGGTGACTCGTGACCTCACTGCTAGTCGTAGTAATACAAACAAACAGTGCATAGGCAGAATTAACATTACACCAAACATATATGCAAAATACATATTAATAATCTACATGATGAAATATGATCACAGGAAAAAGAATTATTAATTTTGGAGTTATAGGATTCAAGTTATGAATTTCTGAAGTTATCAAGCACCTAGAACAGATTGATTCAAATGAACAATTTTGCTTCTAATTTCATGGCTAAACAGTGTTACTAGTTGGTAGACAATATTAATACAAAATTATTGCAACTGGAATTACTCAATTTGGAGCTAAAATGAATTTTCTATGAATTATACAACTTTCTGGAATTATTTTTGTATTTAAAATCATTTTCTATAATTAATTCTCTATTTTCACTATCTTCTGTACTGCGCACCAAATACCAGAAAGTGCAGGGGCCAATCCAGAAATTTTACATAGACTCAGAGGCATCCCAAGTCGGACGGCGGGTTGTTTTTGAAATAAGTCAGGGTCTCTTTTAGAAAGTGGCCACGGCGAAGGGGTATCGCGCGCACAGAACCGTAGGATCGGAGTTCTGTGGCCGAGATTAGATCAACCATTAACTATCCCGGTATTCGATGATGGCCATTGGATCGGTGATCGACGAACCGCAGCGACCCTCACCAATCCACAACCGGAGCCTTCGATTTCCAGATCAGTGGTCACGATTTAAAGCACAAAGGGGTAAGCGCAGGATCTAATCGTAGCCGTTCAGGGGGAAATCAACGGTCTAGCGGCGACGTCACCACACTGACCCGATTTCCCCACGGTGGTCGCCGGAATCCAGCCAGCGCGCGGCGGCGCCATTGTCGCACAACCAAACCTCGATAATATGCGTCCAAACTTCGATCCGAGGGTAGAAATACGCAGAGGATGACAATGTGATACGGCATGGAGGTTACTCACCGCGATTCTAGGAGTGCCTCGACCCATCCACGGGACTCGGCGGATCCACGCGTTCGGCGACGAAATTCCGGCCGCCACATCGCTCCCCGCGCCCATTTATTTCTCTGCGCACGAGCCATACACGCGCATGATGCCCCCCGACCCCATCGCCTGCACTGAACAGCCACACCGGCGGGTGCCAATGGTGGCGGCCAGTTCACTGGTTCTTTCTCTCTCCATTTGCCGCCATAGACCCCAGCGCCAGCGCTCCTCTGTTTGTTCAACGGGGAGAGGCCCGGGCTGCGACCCGGATTTTATAGCGCGGCGACCGTGTGGGTTCCGAACTCCACGCCGATTTGGGGGGAAGTGCCGGTCGGAGGCGCGCGAGCTACGCGCGTCGTTTAGTTGCCCAGCGGGGAAGACGGACACGGACCCGACATAGGGGTCCCACTGGGCAGCGACAGAAGATCATGAATGCGCGTGTGGAGTGGATGGTAGACTGGGAGGCTGGTGACGCGGGCCCATCGCCCAGTGAGACCAGAGCGCAGACGGAATAAGAGCTTGACATGGGTGGCCCACATGGCGATGGCAGTGACTCCACGCGAGCGCGAGAGCGATTACCATCGTGGGCCCATTTGTCGGCGCCAGCGTGTTTCCCCCATAGGCTGTGCGCAGCAAAAAGGAAGTGGGCCACGGGGGAGGAGGAAAGGAGAGGTGGGCCGAGAAGAGGGAGAATTGGCCCAGGATAGGTAAAATCCCTTTTCTTTTTCTTTTAACCTTTCTAATTTCCTTTCTTGATTCAAATTCAAATGGGATTCAAATTTAATTCAAACTTTTGTGACCAAAGATTCTCAGATGATATTGAGCTATAAGCAGTACTATTTTGAATATATATTTTTTGTAACTTTTCTCTTTTTGGTTTTAGTTCTAGAATTTCTTTTAAGATTTAATTTCCCATTTTATTTAGTGCTCTAATTGTGAATTCAATGATAGACTTGCCTTAAATTTTGATGCACAAACAAGAAAAAGTCCAGCATGATGCACATTTTATTAAGGATTTATCCACTTTATCTATGCCTACTAATAATTATCATGAATGAAAAGGTACCACACATGAAGATTTATTTCTTTCTCTTATTTTCCAAAATTGGGTATTACAAATCCTACCCCCCTTAAAAATAATCTCGTCCCCGAGATTAGTAAGAAAGGGGATCCAACAAGTTTGGTTTGTAGTCTATGCTTTAGTTTCTAGTTGGTTTTAATACCAAAAGATTTTTTTTTAATATCACAAATTATCATGTGATTAGGAAAGCATGGGTATTTATATAGCTACTTTATTATGTAGGATAAAAGTTGTATCCAAAGCATGGATAGGTTTGGGTAGGGTAAGGAGGGACTCCATCCTAGATTGTGGATCTTGACTCATCTTGGTGACCTTACTTGATCCTTGAAGACTTGAGTTGGTGCTCATCCTTTCTTGATGAAGTTGATCATCTTCTTCGGTCTTGTCTCATTGATTAGGAGTTAGTGTATATTATTGGGCTGGGGAATATGGTTAATATAGGTATGGATGAGATAGACTACATGATGTAGGTCAAAATTTGGTTTGATGTCAGGTGGTGGTTGATAGATTATGCAATCCATTAAGACTCTATTGATTGGGTAAGTTATGTAACTTGTTATATAGTTCGAGCTGTTGTGTATGGCCAAGTTGATATAAGTCTCCAAATTAGGCTTAAGTGATTTAGGAGGATGGCCTTATCCTTTCTACCGGTCATTAAGTAACTCACACTAGATTAGAACATATTAAATTAGATATGATCTAGATTAGACTAGTTTAGGTTAGATAGATTTATTAGGGTAGGATATATTTTGTTAGGATATCTTATAGTCCTTTGAGACATGATGGGGTATATGGTGTAGGTAGATCATAATCCTTGTTAGGTTAAAATAAAGAGGTTATGCAACTATCGAATGGTTAAGGTAGTTGCATATGGCTAGGTTACTGTATGTGGTCTAGTCTAACTTGGGATCTGAGTCCAACTTGGATTAAAACATATTTATAAGAGTAGGATCCAATCTTATTTTACCAGTATTATCTAACATGTTTGTCTATTAGGTTGGATCTGATTAGATTAGATGGGATCAAAATTTTAAATTGGTATAACCAGATTACAATAGATAAGATCTACTTAATTTATTTTAGAATAGATCATGTTTGTTACAATGTCATGAGATACGCCAAGTGGTGAGGACAAGTATGCTTATTAGGACAAGATGAGTCTCTAAAAATAAGATAGAATCTTTTGAGATTAGTTAGATCTATTAGGATAGGATAGAATCCTTTCGAGATGAGATGAGTCTATTAAGGTAAGAGAGTATCTTTTAAGATAAGATGAATCATTTAAGATAAGAGAGAGTCTTTTTTTTTTAAGATAAGAGGGATCTCTATGAAGTAGATATATTTTAATGGAGAATGATCTAAGTTATTTAATTATCTTATGAATTTTACTTATGCATATACGTATATGCAGATGTAATTGTGGATATTACTCCACAACTAATCACACTCAATCAAAGATTCAAATCAGACAGATATCATAAGAACAAACATTCAAATACATAAACACTTATAAAAATAGTTTTGTTTTTGTTCCTAGGATTAGGTCTCCTATTCCTAAAGTCACTTTAGGCACAGGATTTCAAAGTGTGAAACCCACATTTGTCTTTAGAAAGATAAAGGTAAGAATAATCAGAGTAAAGCGGAAATAGATGAGAAAAGATTAAGATAAGTTTAGAAATGATCAGAGTAGCAAGGGTAAGTAGATAATGGTTGTCCAGTTCTATCTAGGTTTCGTCCTACAGTCAACATTCCTCTGATACCACTTCTGTAACACCCGGATTTTAGGGGTCCAAAACCCGGGGTTAACATAAACACCAGGTATGCTGGGACTAAGTCTCATACATATGATGTATAGTGGCACAGGATCGAATGTCACAACTTTATATATAACAGGAGTTCTATACAAAATAAATAATTACATTATAAGGAGACAACGGTCCAGCAACCCAAAAGTTGACTGGGAGACGACGACCTAGACCTCTCACGAACTCATCACAGCATCCTCCATGAGCATCATCCTGCAGTACCTGGTCCTGACCTGTGGTGTATGTGAGACAGCAAGAGTGAGCTCACATACGTTCATCGCTCAACAAGTTGTGGGGAATAATGTGCATGAACTCGCCAAAGGTGGGAGCTCACGTGAAGTGTAAGGCTTACCAAAGAAGATGGTTAGAGCTGAGCATTGCTTTTAATGTTGGTCAAAATTTTATTAGCAATTACTAAGTATAAGTAAATACCAAACCCAATTAAGTAATAGAACAAAAGTATCAACATCACCTGCCATGCAATGCATATGACAAATTGAATTTAGTTCCATAGATTAATCATGTGAGTGTCCGAGCTGCTCATGACCGTGAGCACGGCTAGTATACCAGTTTTACACTCTGCAGAGGTTGCGCATCTTTACCCACAAGCCGTGTTACCCATCTGCCAAGGGGTCATGAATCCCATACACCTCTACCAAGGAAGCGAGGCAGGGTAACACTACGAGGCCTTTACAAAGTTCCACTAGCTTCCGAAAACCCGCTACAGTTTATGGGAAGATCCAGTGCAGGAATCCCTTGCAGGACCGCCATCGCAGCAAAATCCTCCCGAGGGCCTCCCTACACTGACCTCTCCCCTACTGCCCTTGCCCCTTTCGGGTAAGGTAGTCTTCCACTAGCTTTCCTAATTAATCAGCCAAGGGCGTCCCATACCACCCTTGTGGTAGCACTGTTTTCCCGGGTGGTTCTCCATGTTCCAATTAACATAATGATCTTAACATGAACTATAAATAACAATTGATAACAAATGTATAATCATGAATAGTGTAATCTTCATACCCAAACCACTTATAGCACTAGCAAGTACTACCCAGAAAGTTCAGTGGTAAACAAGGTATAAAGATAGACAAACTAGGGTAACCTATTGGGTCCCATCAAAATTAACCTATGCAGATCATTATGATTAATTAGAACATGAGTAGGTGAAAAGAAGTGATCAAGGGCACAACTTGCCTGGGCCTTGAGAATCCAGGTACCAGGATGATCTTCAGGTGACTCGTGACCTCACTGCTAGTCGTAGTAATACAAACAAACAGTGCATAGGCAGAATTAACATTACACCAAACATATATGCAAAATACATATTAATAATCTACATGATGAAATATGATCACAGGAAAAAGAATTATTAATTTTGGAGTTATAGGATTCAAGTTATGAATTTCTGAAGTTATCAAGCACCTAGAACAGATTGATTCAAATGAACAATTTTGCTTCTAATTTCATGGCTAAACAGTGTTACTAGTTGGTAGACAATATTAATACAAAATTATTGCAACTGGAATTACTCAATTTGGAGCTAAAATGAATTTTCTATGAATTATACAACTTTCTGGAATTATTTTTGTATTTAAAATCATTTTCTATAATTAATTCTCTATTTTCACTATCTTCTGTACTGCGCACCAAATACCAGAAAGTGCAGGGGCCAATCCAGAAATTTTACATAGACTCAGAGGCATCCCAAGTCGGACGGCGGGTTGTTTTTGAAATAAGTCAGGGTCTCTTTTAGAAAGTGGCCACGGCGAAGGGGTATCGCGCGCACAGAACCGTAGGATCGGAGTTCTGTGGCCGAGATTAGATCAACCATTAACTATCCCGGTATTCGATGATGGCCATTGGATCGGTGATCGACGAACCGCAGCGACCCTCACCAATCCACAACCGGAGCCTTCGATTTCCAGATCAGTGGTCACGATTTAAAGCACAAAGGGGTAAGCGCAGGATCTAATCGTAGCCGTTCAGGGGGAAATCAACGGTCTAGCGGCGACGTCACCACACTGACCCGATTTCCCCACGGTGGTCGCCGGAATCCAGCCAGCGCGCGGCGGCGCCATTGCCGCACAACCAAACCTCGATAATATGCGTCCAAACTTCGATCCGAGGGTAGAAATACGCAGAGGATGACAATGTGATACGGCATGGAGGTTACTCACCGCGATTCTAGGAGTGCCTCGACCCATCCACGGGACTCGGCGGATCCACGCGTTCGGCGACGAAATTCCGGCCGCCACATCGCTCCCCGCGCCCATTTATTTCTCTGCGCACGAGCCATACACGCGCATGATGCCCCCCGACCCCATCGCCTGCACTGAACAGCCACACCGGCGGGTGCCAATGGTGGCGGCCAGTTCACTGGTTCTTTCTCTCTCCATTTGCCGCCATAGACCCCAGCGCCAGCGCTCCTCTGTTTGTTCAACGGGGAGAGGCCCGGGCTGCGACCCGGATTTTATAGCGCGGCGACCGTGTGGGTTCCGAACTCCACGCCGATTTGGGGGGAAGTGCCGGTCGGAGGCGCGCGAGCTACGCGCGTCGTTTAGTTGCCCAGCGGGGAAGACGGACACGGACCCGACATAGGGGTCCCACTGGGTAGCGACAGAAGATCATGAATGCGCGTGTGGAGTGGATGGTAGACTGGGAGGCTGGTGACGCGGGCCCATCGCCCAGTGAGACCAGAGCGCAGACGGAATAAGAGCTTGACATGGGTGGCCCACATGGCGATGGCAGTGACTCCACGCGAGCGCGAGAGCGATTACCATCGTGGGCCCATTTGTCGGCGCCAGCGTGTTTCCCCCATAGGCTGTGCGCAGCAAAAAGGAAGTGGGCCACGGGGGAGGAGGAAAGGAGAGGTGGGCCGAGAAGAGGGAGAATTGGCCCAGGATAGGTAAAATCCCTTTTCTTTTTCTTTTAACCTTTCTAATTTCCTTTCTTGATTCAAATTCAAATGGGATTCAAATTTAATTCAAACTTTTGTGACCAAAGATTCTCAGATGATATTGAGCTATAAGCAGTACTATTTTGAATATATATTTTTTGTAACTTTTCTCTTTTTGGTTTTAGTTCTAGAATTTCTTTTAAGATTTAATTTCCCATTTTATTTAGTGCTCTAATTGTGAATTCAATGATAGACTTGCCTTAAATTTTGATGCACAAACAAGAAAAAGTCCAGCATGATGCACATTTTATTAAGGATTTATCCACTTTATCTATGCCTACTAATAATTATCATGAATGAAAAGGTACCACACATGAAGATTTATTTCTTTCTCTTATTTTCCAAAATTGGGTATTACACACGTGTGTTGTCGTTGTCGGCCCCTCCCTCTCCCCTCTCTGGGACCGTAGCACACATATGTTATACTTGTGACATCGTCAACATATGTGTGGAAAGAGATCCTAGCATATATATAGTATGCATTCGTTTTTGTCCCTAAATCCAGGTGTGACGCTAAGTCATATAATTGGGCAATTTAAATTTTCTAACTCAAGGTATCTGTTTTTGCTCAAACTAGCTCCAAAAGTAAGTTTTGATGAATTTGAGCTTTGCAACACTTCTAGATGAGCATATTTCTTTGTGTCCATGATATATATATATATATATATATATATATATATATATATATTGCTTAATTGAATATCCATAAAAGACACCTTGTATTGATTAGCAATTATGTGAAATGTTTGTGAGATTCTTTACTTGTATGGTCATTTCTAAATGGTGTCCTTGGTCAGAGTTGACGACTAGCACATGTATTAATTGATAACTATATTTCACAAGTTATAAACATGGAGATGTGAAACTAATAATGTGGGCGCATGTATGACATAAGGCTAGAAGGAAACAACGTGAGACATTGTAATATAGTTCTTTTTTGCAACATGTACATTGTGTCCTTAGACCTGAGATTATCACTGAAAGTCGCCTAGAAGGGGGGTGAATAGGCGTAGTCTAAAATTTATAACTTAAAACAACAACTACGAGCCAAGGTTAGCGTTAGAATTAAATCCGAGTCCGAGAGAGAGGGGAAAACAAATCAACAAAGAAATAAAGCGGATGACACAGTGATTTGTTTTACCGAGGTTCGGTTCTAAAGAACCTAGTCCCTGTTGAGGTGGTCACAAAGACCGGGTCTCTTTCAACTCTTTCCCACTCTCAAACGGTCACCTAGACCGAGTGAGCTTTCTTCCTTGATTTCCCGGGTACCTTAGACCCCACAAGGACCGCCACACAATTGGTGTCTCTTGCTTTGCTTACAAGGCTTTGAGAATAAAAATGAGATAAAGAAGAAAGCCAACCAAGCAACAAGAGCAACAAAGAAACACAAGAACGATCCTCTCACAAGTTCTAAAGCACTAGAATTGAATTCGGGACTTTGATTGGATCGGAGGCTTTGATTTGTGTCTTGGAGTGTTGCACTTTGCTCTTGTATTGAATCAGGAGTGTTGAATGCTTGATGGTTGGAGTGGTGGTGGCTGGGAGGTATTTATAGCCCTCAACCACCACATAGCCGTTGGGGAGGCTGTCTGTCGAAGGGCGCACCGGACAGTCCGGTGCGCCAACCACGTCACCCAACCGTTAGGGTTTGGGCGCTGTCGACCGTTGGAGCCTTTATCTTCTAGTGGCATCGGACAGTCTGGTGCCGCACCGGACATGCACTGTTCATTGTCTGGTGCTCCTCTGACGGGCGGCTCTGCTCTGCCGCGCACTGTTCATCTGAAACTTCAGCTTTTGCAGTCGACTGTTGCGCAAAGGAGCTGTTGCTCCGCTGGTGCACCGGACAGTCCGGTGGCACACCGGACAGTCCGGTGAATTATAGCGGAGCGGCGCTGGAAAAACCCGAGAGTAGCGAGTTGGAGTTTGTATGGACAGTCCGGTGCGCCAGACCAGGGCACTCTCAAGATTCTTGCTCATTTGGAATTGAACCCTATCTTTTATCTTTTATTGGTTTGTGTTGAACCTTTATGCACCTGTGGAATATATAATCTAGAGTAAACTAGTTAGTCCAATATTTGTGTTGGGCATTTCAACCACTAAAATTATTTATAGGAAAAGGTTTGACCCTATTTCCCTTTCAATCTCCCCCTTTTTGGTGATTGATGCCAACACAAACCAAAGCAAATATATAAGTGCAGAATTGAACTAGTTTGCATAATATAAGTGCATAGGTTACTTGGAGTTAAACCAATTTATAATTTCACTAGATATGCTTGGGTTGCTTTCTTTTGTTTAATATTTTGGGCCACGTTTGCACCACTTGTTTTGTTTTTGCAAAATCTTTTAGAAATTCTTTTCAAAGTCTTTTTGCAAATAGTCAAAGGCATATGAATAAGATTGCAAGAAGCATTTTTAAGATTTAAAATTTTCTCCCCCTGTTTCAAATGCTTTTCCTTTGACTAAACAAAACCCCCCTGAATAAAATTATCCTCTTAGTGTTCAAGAGGGTTTTACCAACTTTTGTAAATACCACATGATCAAATACATTTAGATACCAATTTGAAAAGTTCTTGAAAATTTTGAAATTGGTGGTGGTGCGGTCCTTTTGCTTTGGGCTAGATATTTTCTCCCCTGTTGGCATTAATGGCCAAAAACGGAGACTTTGAGAGCCCTTTATTTTCTCCCCCTTTGGTAAACAATATATGAGTGAAAGATTATACCAAATTGGAGAGTGTGTTGTGGAATACCGGCAAAGGGTAAATAATATCGATGGAGTTTGAGTGGAAGCGCTGTCTTTGCCGAATACTCCATTTCCCTTTCAATCTAAGACTAATACTAGAAATACTCATGGAAACACATTAGTATTAGCCTTGGCACAAGAAGAATAATAAATATAAATATATACCAAATGAAATAGATATGATCAAAGGTATATAAATGAGCTATGTGTGCAATGTTTCAATCAAAATTCCGAGAATCAAAAATATTTAGCTCATTCCTAAGTTTGCTAAAGGTTTTCTCATCTAATGGCTTGGTGAAGATATCGACTAATCGATCTTTGGTGTTAACATAAGCTATTTCGATATCCCCCCTTTGTTAGTGATCTCTCAAAAAGTGATACCGAATGTCTATGTGCTTAGTGCGGCTGTGTTCAACAGGATTCTCCGCCATGCGGATAGCACTCTCATTGTCACATAGGAGAGGGACTTTGCTCAATTTGTAGCCATAGTCCCTAAGGGTTTGCCTCATCCAAAGTAATTGCGCACAACAATGGCCTGTGGCAATATACTCGGCTTCAGCGGTAGAAAGAGCTACTGAGTTTTGTTTCTTTGAAGCCCAAGACACCAAGGATCTCCCCAGAAACTGACAAGTCCCTGATGTGCTCTCCTATCAATTTTACACCCTGCCCAATCGACATCTGAATAACATATTAAATCAAAGGTGGATCCCCTGGGGTACCAAAGTCCAAACTTAGGAGTGTAAACTAAATATCTCATGATTCTTTTCACGGCCCTAAGGTGAACTTCTTTAGGATCGGCTTGGAACCTTGCACACATACATATAGAAAGCATAATATCCGGTCGAGATGCACATAAATAGAGTAAAGATCCTATCATCGACCGGTATACCTTTTGATCTACGGATTTACCTCCCGTGTCGAGGTCGAGATGCCCATTTGTTCCCATGGGTGTCTTGATGGGCTTGGCATCCTTCATTCCAAACTTGTTAAGTTTGTCTTGAATGTACTTGGTTTGGCTGATGAAGGTGCCATCTTGGAGCTGCTTGACTTGAAATCCTATGAAATATCGTAACTCCCCCATCATTGACATCTCGAATTTTTGAATCATGATCCTACTAAACTGTTCACAAGTAGATTTGTTAGTAGACCCAAATATAATATCATCAACATAAATTTGGCATACAAACAAATCATTTGCGACAGTTTTAGTAAAGAGAGTAAGATCAACTTTACCGACTTTGAAGCCATTAGTGATTAAAAAATATCGCAGGCATTCATACCATGCTCTTGGGGCTTGCTTGAGCCCATAAAGCGCCTTTGAGAGTTTATAGACATGGTTAGGGTACTCACTATCTCAAAGCCGGGAGGTTGCTCAACATAGACCTCTTCCTTGATGGGTCCATTGAGGAAGGCACTCTTCACGTCCATTTGATAAAGCTTGAAGCCATGGTAAGTAGCATAGGCAAGTAATATACAAATTGACTCAAGCCTAGCTACGGGTGCATAAGTTTCATCGAAATCCAAACCTTCGACTTGTGAATAACCTTTGGCCACAAGTCGGGCTTTGTTCCTTATCACCACACCATGCTCGTCTTGCTTGTTGCAGAATACCCATTTGGTACCTACAACATTTTGATTAGGACGTGGAACTAAATGCCATACCTTATTCCTTGTGAAGTTGTTGAGCTCATCTTGCATTGCCATCACCCAATCCGAATCTCTTAATGCTTCCTCAATCCTGTAAGGCTCAATAGAGGAAACAAAAGAGTAATGCTCACAAAAATGTGTGACTCGAGATCGAGTAGTTACCCCCTTATGAATATCACCAAGAATGGAGTTCACGGGGTGATCTCTTTGAATCGCCTGGTGGACTCTTGGGTGTGGCGGTCTTTGACCCTGTACTTCTTGTTCATAGTCCTTGTCTTTATTTTCTTCATCTCCCCTCGATCATTGGCCTCTTCTTGAGGTGGCTCATCCTCTTGATCTTCTTCTTCATCATCTTGAGCCTGTTCCTCATCTTGAGTTGGTGGAGATGCTTGATTGGAAGATGATGGTTGATCTTGTGCTTGTGTAGGCTCTTCAGATTCCTTAGGACACACATCTCCAATGGACATGTTCCTTAGCGCAATGTACAGAGCCTCTTCATCATCTAGTTCATCAAGATCAACTTGCTCCACTTGGGAGCCATTAGTCTCATCAAACACAATGTCACAAGAAACTTCAACTAATCTAGTGGATTTGTTGAAGACTCTATATGCCCTTGTGTTTGAGTCATATCCTAGTAAAAAGCCTTCTATAGCCTTAGGAGCAAATTTAGATTTTCTACCTCTCTTAACAAGAATAAAATATGAAAGACTCTAAAATATGAAACATTGGGCTTTTTACCGGTTAGGAGTTCATAAGATGTCTTCTTGAGAATTCGGTGAAGGTAGAGCCAGCTGATGGAGTAGCACGCGGTGTTAATCGCCTCGGGCCAAAACCGGTCCAGTGTCTTGTACTCATCAAGCATGGTCCTCGCCATGTCCAGTAGAGTTCTATTCTTCCTCTCCACTACACCATTTTGTTGAGGTGTGTAGGGAGAAGAGAACTCATGCTTGATTCCCTCATCCTCAAGGAAACCTTCAATTTGTGAGTTCTTGAACTCTGTTCCATTGTCGCTTCTTATCTTTTTGATCCTTAAGCTGAACTCATTTTGAGCCCGTCTCAAGAATTCCTTTAAAGTCTCTTGGGTCTGAGATTTTTCCTGTAAAAAGAATACCCAAGTGAAGCGAGAATAATCATCCACAATAACTAGACAATACTTACTCCTGCCGATGCTTATGTAAGCTATCGGGCCAAATAAATCCATGTGGAGTAGCTCCAGTGCCTGTCCATTGTCATGATGTTCTTGTGTGGATGGTGGGCACCAACTTACTTTTCTGCTTAGCATGCACTACAAACCCTGTCTTTCTCAAAATTAACATTTGTTAGTCCTAAAATGTGCTCTTCCTTTAGAAGTTTGTGAAGATTCTTCATTCCAACATAGGCTAGTCGGCAATGCCAGAGCCAACCCATGTTAGTCTTAGCAATTAAACAAGTGTCGAGTTCAGCTTCATTAAAATTGACCAAATATAGCTGACCCTCTAACACTCCCTTAAATGCTACTAAATCATCACTTCTTCTAAAGACAGTAACACCTACATCTGTAAATAGACAATTGTAGCCCATATTGCATAATTGAGAAACTGAAAGCAAGTTATAATCTAAAGAATCTACCAGAAAAACATTGGAAATAGAGTGATCAGAAGATATAGCAATTTTACCAAGTCCTTTGACCAAACCTTGATTTCCATCCTCAAATATGATAGCTGTTTGGGGATCTTCTTTTTTCTCGCAGGAGGAGAACATCCTTTTCTCCCCTGTCATGTGGTTTGTGCATCCGCTATCAATTATCTAGCTTGAGCCCTCAGATGCATAAACCTGCAAAACAATTTAGGCCTTGTTCTTAGGTACCCAAACGGTCTTGGGTCCTTTCACATTAGAAACAAGCACCTTGGGTACCCAAACACAAGTCTTAGAGCCATTGTGTTTGCCCCTAGCATATTTGGCAACTACTTTGCCTAATTTGTTAGTTAAAACATAAGATGCATCAAAAGTCTTAAATGAAATAATAGGCTCATTTGATGCAGTAGAAGTTTTCTTTTTAGGCATTTTAACATGTGTAGATTGCTTAGAGCTAGAAGCCTCATTCTTATAAATAAAAGCATGGTGAGAAACATTATGAGGTTTCCTAGCATGAATTCTCCTAATCTTGTGTTTGGGATAATTTTTAGGATATAAAATATAGCCCTCATTATCCTGAACCATGAGAGCCTTGCCCTTAACAAAATTAGACAATCTTTTAGGGGCATTAAGCTTGACATTGGTTCCCTGTTGGAAACCAATGTCATCCTTAATGCCAGGGCATCTCTCATTATAGAGCATGCTTCTAGCAAATTTAAACTTTTCATTTTCAATTTCATGCTCATTAATTTTTGCAGTTAATTGAGCTATATGATCATTTTGTTGTTTAATTAAAGCAAGGTGATCATTTATAGCATCAACATTAATATCTCTACATCTAGTGCAAATAGAAACATGATCAACAGTAGATGTAGAGGGTTTGCAAACATTTAATTCATCAATCTTAGCATGTAAAATAGCATTTTCATTCCTAAGATTGGAAATAGAATCATTGCAAACATTCAAATCTTTAGCCTTAGAAATTAATTTATCTTTCTCAGTCTTAAGGCTAGAAATTGATTCATTCAATTTATCAATCTTAGCAATTAAACTATCATTTTCATATCTAAGACTGATAATTGAATCATTACAAACATTTGATTTTTCAACCTTAGCATTTAAACTAGCATTCTCAGTTCTAAGGTTGGAAATAGTGTCATGGCATATGCTAAGCTCATTTGTCAATTTTTCACATTTTTCTATCTCCTGAGCATAAACATTTTTTTTACTTTAACATGCTTTTTGTTTTCCTTAATAAGGAATTCCTCTTGGCTATCCAAGAGTTCATCCTTCTCATAAATAACACCTATCAATTCATTTAGTTTTTCCTTTTGTTGCATGTTAAGGTTGGCAAAAAGGGTAAGCAAATCATCCTCATCTTCACTAGAGCTACCCTCATCACTAGATGTTGTATATTTAGTGGAGGCTCTAGATTTTACCTTCTTCTTTTTGCCGTCCTTTGCCATGAAGCACTTGTGGCCAACGTTGGGGAAGAGAAGTCCCTTGTTGATGGCGATGTTGGCGGCATCCTCGTCGGAGAAGGAGTCGATGGAGCTCTCGTCAGAGTCCCATTCCCGACATACGTGGGCATCGCTGCCCTTCTTCTTGTAGTACTTCTTCTTCTCCTTCCTCTTTCACTATCACTAGACATAGGACATTTAGCGATAAAATGATCGGGTTTACCACATTTGTAGCACACCCTTTTGGAACGGGGCTTGTAATCTCTATCCTTCCTTTGCTTGAGGATTTGGCGAAAGCTCTTGATGATGAGCGCCATTTCCTCGTTGTCGAGCTTGGAGATGTCGATGGGGAGCCTACTTGGTGTAGACTCTTCTTTCTTCTCCTCCATCACTTTAAATGCGATGGGTTGCACCTTGGGTGTGGAGGTGGCGCCTTTCTCCAAGTTGACGATGTGTTTGGAGCCTTTGACCATTAGTTCAAAGCTCACAAACTTCCCTATTACTTCCTCGGGAGACATTAGCTTATATCTAGGATCACCACGTATTAATTGAACTTGAGTAGGATTGCGAAATACGAGTGATCTAAGAATAACCTTGACCATTTCATGGTCATCCCATTTTGTGCTCCCGAGGTTGCGCACTTGGTTCACCAAGGTCTTGAGCCGGTTGTACATAGCTTGTGGCTCCTCTCCTTGGTTGAGGACAAATCGACCGAGCTCCCCCTCGATCGTCTCCCGCTTGGTGATCTTGGTCACCTCATCTCCTTCGTGCGCGGTCTTAAGCACGTCCCAAATCTCTTTGGCGCTCTTTAACCCTTGCACTTTATTATACTCCTCTCGACATAGGGAGGCGAGGAGTATAGTAGTAGCTTAGGAGTTAAAGTGCCGGATTTGGGCGACCTCGTCCGAGTCATAGCCCTCGCCCCCCACCGTAGGTACCTGTGCTCCAAACTTAACAATGTCCCATATGCTTGCGTGGAGTGAGGTTAGTGTCACACCCGGTTCCAGGGGCAGAGCTGGGTGCATCGCATATGTGTGCCATGATCTATTTCCACACATATGTTGACGTCACAAGTGTAATATATCAAAAGAACAATGCATAAAAGCGTAAATAATGATTATATTAACATATTACACTTCGAACAAACATAATGTCTTAACCTTTATTCATCAAAGTACAATGAAACATGGACATCCATCCACAGGAAGATGACCGGGGGTATCACTAGACTAGCATCCATGGAGTTCAGCATCATATCTTCATCTGCAATTTTAGTTGGTCAACATTTTATTAACAACACCTGTCTTACTAATAAGTGTGAATCCCAAGTATTCCCATTAAACAAAGGTATAAGAGTATATCAAAAACAGTTAAGTGAACCAGTTAAGCAAACCATTGACAAATCATCGGATCTCGATTTATTTCCATCTTCAAGTTCAATTATCATGTGAGGAGTCTAGGCTGCTCATAACCGTGAGCACAGCTGATATATCAGTTTTACACTCTGCAGAGGTGGCACATCTTTACCCATGAGTCGCGATTCGCTTCTAGCCTGGGTTAGCTAGACCCGTATTCTCTTTCGAGGTGAATGGCCAGGGTCTCACTACGAGGCTTCTCCCTAAAGTCCTCATTACGCAAATGCTGGAAATGGTCAACTGCATAAGGTACACCTACCGTAACCAACTTATAGTCTAGACTACTTGGTAAAGCTTTGGGAACTATGCCCGTATCCAATCTGCCTGAGCCGGAATATAAGCGCTTTCCAGATGCCCCCATTCTGCTCGACCACGACCAGCACCCAACATAAGACTTCCCTAGTTATTTAGCCAAGACCAGAGCTATGATAGTTCTCATGGTAGCACTATCTTTCCGAGTTGTCACTCCATGTTCCAATTAATATGCAATAATCTTGTTTAACCATCGGGTTAACAACAATAATGTAAACTTACCATTTGGAACATTAATATCATAAACAGGAGTGACTGCATAAAGTTAAGTTGTAGCAATAGCATAGCTACTTGATTAGATCATAATCCCGGTTTAAACAAGGAGTAAGGTTGGAAAGGTTAGGGGTATCTAAATAGGTAACCCATCAAATTATGCATATATATATCGAAGAGTAAACTTTATTAAATGTATTGTTTGGGATCAAACAGAATATACAGAGGGAGAGGTCCACTTGCCTTGCTTATTGAAAACTTGAGGTTCTTCCACGGGTAGGAATAGATCTTGATTCTTAACTACTAGATCAACCACTGAATATCACACAAACAAACAAGAAGAACAAACACTACTCAATATCATACAACATTCACCATACGTAAAGCTAAAATAAAGCATAACAAAAAGAGCATTCGTTTTTCAAGAACGTCGTAAGGGTTATAATAAGATAGTATTCTTTTCAAAAAAATGTGTGATCTATACATTATAAAACAAGACATGAGCTTAAAATATCTTAATTAAAATTTACAAATATTAGATTTACCATTTTAATCCTTTATAAAAGCATATGTGGTATGTCTAAGATTAAGAGTTCATAATATAAAACACATTATAACATTATTAAACCTTTTTTAACCTTTTATAAAAGATATATGTTATATATCTAAGGTTAATGAGTTATGAAACACATTATTAAACATTAATTGATGAGAAGCTAATATATAAGCCTAAACATGAAACAAATAATTATCTTTATCTTTATTAAGAAAACACATGGCTTATATTATTATTAAGAAAGCTATATTCAAAGTCAATATATGCAGTAACATTTTAGTTATTACTTTATTTTACCCTTTAGGAAAAACCAAATGATTTATATAACATGGACTAAATGTGATAAAATAATTAATCAAGCCTATATAACTAGTTATGAACAAGTTGACAATAGGTTTGACTAATAAATTATGATAAAGGATAATTAATCTATTAATTATATTTAATTCTTTTGTAGGAACAAATGATCTAAATGTTCTAATTTATTAGAAAAGAAATTATGTATAAACTATCATTTTAGTTTATAAACTGAAAGTCGCCTAGAGGGGGGGGGGGGTGGATAGGCGAAACCTGAAAATTATAACTTTACACCCCAACTAGATCCCTTGATTAGTGGTCAGAACAAGATTCACAATTATCAGAGTATAAAACTAAGTCCTTTGCTAGCAACGAGTATTGTTTTCAAAGAGTGCGGAATTTAATCAATAGCAATACTACTAGAAATGTTAGTGGAGAATAATGCAAGAGGGCTTAGATAAGAAGAGGATAAACACAAGTTCTTTCTTGCAAGGAGTTGCTTCTCTAAATGAGAATTTATCTTGAAGCAACACAAAATAATATTAGCAAAAAGTAGTGCAAGAGAACTTAGAAAGGGAGAGAACAAACAAATCACAAGCAATAAACACAAGAGACACGGGTGATTTGTTTTACCGAGGTTCGGCCCTCGAAGGCCTAGTCCCCGTTGAGGAGTCCACTAAGGACGAGTTTCTTTCAACCCTTTCCCTCTCTCCACCGATCACCAAGACTGCGAGCTCTTATTCTTCTCAAGGATCACTTAAGACCCCGCAAGGATCACCACACACTTAGGTGTCTCTTGCTAGCTTTACAAGCCTCCAAAACTTTGGAGGAAGTTCAATGGGAGTCAAAACTCCACGCACAAATGAACACGAGATATAGCACACACTTTATCTCAATGATTCTCACAAGGCACTATTGCTAAACTTACACGAGAAGCTTTCTTTTGCTTGCTCTCTCTTTTGTGGCACTTGTGTTGGTTGTAGTGGTCTAAATCTTGTGTATAGGATGGATCAATGAATAAAGGTGGTTGGGAGGGCTTGGATATGTCAACTATATGACTTGGAATGTTGCTTGGACTCCCACCCCTTGAAGTGGCCGGTTGGGGTGGTATTTATAGCCACCAACCAAATTGTAGCCGTTGGAGAAGGCTGCTGGCGATGGGTGCACCGGACAATCCGGTGCGCCACCGTACAGTGTCCGGTGTGCCACCGGACAGTGTCCGGTGCGCCGCCACGTCACCCTATCGTTAGGGCTTGGAGCTAGTCGACCATTGGAGGCTTTGTCCTCATGCGGCACCGGATAGTCCGGTGCCCCTCTGACCTTCTGCTCTGACTTCTGCCGCGTTACTGTGATGAACTGTTCATCAGTCAGAGTCGACCGTTGCGCGCAGATAGCTGTTGCTCCGCTGGTGCAACGGACAGTCCGGTGGTGCACCGGACAGTCCGATGAATTATAGCGGAGCTACGCCTGGAAACCCGAAGCCAAGGAGTTTGGAGTGTACTGCACCTGGTGCACCGGACAAAGTCCGGTGGCACACCGGACAGTCTGGTGCGCCAGACCAGGGAACACTTCGGTTTCCTTTTGCTCCTTTCTTTTGAACCCTAACTTATTCTTTTCATTGGTTTGTGTTGAACCTTTGGCACCTGTAGAATGCATAATCTAGAGCAAACTAGTTAGTCCAATTATTTGTGTTGGGCAATTCAACCACCAAAATCATTTAGGAAAAGGTTTGACCCTATTTCCCTTTCAATCTCCCCCTTTTTGGTGATTGATGCCAACACAAACCAAAGCAAATATATAAGTGCAGAATTGAACTAGTTTGCATAAGGTAAGTGCAAAGGTTGCTTGGAATTAAACCAATTTAAACTTTCATAAGATATGCATGGATTGATTTCTTTCTTTTAACATTTTGGACCACATTTGCATCACGAGTTCTGTTTTTGCAAATTCTTTGGAAAATTATTTTCAAAATCCTTTTGCAAATAGTCAAAGGTATATGAATAAGATTGAAAGAAGCATTTTCAAGATTTGAAATTTTCTCCCCCTTTTTCAAATGCTTTTCCTTTGATTAAACAAAACTCCCCTTAATGAAATTCTCCTCTTAGTGTTCAAGAGGGTTTTACCATTTGAGATAGAATTTCTTAGAGGAATACTAATTTCAAAGATACCAATTGAAAAAACATTTAAACTTAAACTTGTTTCAAAAAGTTTTGAAATTGGCGTGGTGGTGCGGTCCTTTTGCTTTGGGCTAATACTTTCCTTTTGCTTTGGGCTAATACTTTCTCCCCCTTTGGCATTAATCACCAAAAACGAATACTTTGAGTGAAATATGAGCCCTTATTACTATCTCCCTCATTGGTACAAGTAAATATCAGTGAAAGATTATACCAATTTTGAGAGATGGCGGAATACCGGCAAAAAGGATAGATAATACCGAAGGTGTAGAGTGGAAGCAATGTCCTCGCCGAATACTCCATTTCCCTTTCAATCTAAGACTTAATACACAAGATACTCATGGAAACATATTAGTCTTAGCCTTGGCACAAGAGAGATAGGAGATATGCAAATGTGCCAAAGGAAAGAGACATGATTAAAAGGATATGGCAATTAAGCTTATACAGTTCTACATAATATAGATTGCTCCCCCTAAATATGTGCCTTGAGAGGAATACAGATTTTGGCCTTAAATGACAAGTGCATATAATTAGGTTAATGAGAACATATCTATATCATAGAAAATGTGAAGTGCAATGTGTCATAATAAAAGCGTGATGCTCACGACAGACTATACACTTATGAAAGCATGTTGGAAACATTTTAAGCAATTACCCTTAAGGATTTCAAAGAGACTTAAGGACCCTCCACCTTTGAAACAAAGGTAGCTTATCCTCGTTACAAGGTTAAGCTTTAAGCTCTTTGACAATAAAATCACTTCACCTAGTTTTAACAAAATGCATAAGTGCAGGAATGAAATTTTGAGAGGTTAAACTAGGTATGAAGCAGGGATAATGCATAGTCATGCTTTCTCTTCCTTTTATACAAGATATGCAAAGAATGTATAGAAGAGGAAGATTCAGGTACATGTGTAAATGAGAGGAAGTAGTTTTATCTTTTTGTACCTTCACATAGAGACACTCTCTTCATTGTGCTTTGTCCTTAGCCTTAGTTACTTAAGACCTATATTCAAGACAAAGTATGGAAATATTTTGCACAATAGAGAGTTCTACAACTAGTGATCCTTTTCTAGGTTATAGTTATCATGTATCAAGTGAATCACGAATTGCATCAATCTATCCTGAGTTCTCCTTTTAACTTAGTGCATACCAAGAGAGATATTGATTGATAGTATATGAGGCACTAAGAGACATAAGTGTTAATTGAAGTTATTCAATGATTAAACAAATAACAGATGCGATCAAAAGAACAACATATGCATTAGATTATCACATAATCTTAAAATAGGAGAATCTAGTAAATATGCTAATTTAACAGTGAAAGTTACAATCCTTGATAAAGATGACATTACTTTACTAAGTTGGATTGATATGTAGTAGCATAATTCATGAGAAACTAATTCTCATACTTGAGACTTCATGAGATTATTAAGAGAAAAGTTAGTCTCAACATAATCAAGATATAGAAATGGGCTCCCCCTAAAGACATGCATCAGACTAGGTTAGATGCATTCTCCTTTAAAGACAAATAGGGGGAAGCAATGCACATCTTGATTAAGGCATATAAAATCTACGATGATTAGCTTATGCCTTGAATTCTCAAAATGAAAAAGGTTTAGAATACTTACAACCACACCATTGATTAATTTGACGATCTTAATGTCTAGGTAGGTTTTTGCTGTTTTTTGACATCGTCCTTTTCATTTGAGTGTCCTCCTTTTAGAGTTGTCCCTTTTTCTTTTCAAACTTATTGAAAATACTTGAAAAAGAGATATTAGTAGCACAAAGGAGTATATGACAAATGATGATTTCTTTTGATAAGAGATATAAACAATTCATCATTCACAAGTCACACATACATGAAGTAAAATCCTTAATATTAATGCACACCATTGGAAGCGAGGAATAAGCACCTTTTAATATTTCTAATCAATCATAGGAAATTTACTTTTCATATTGAATTTATTATCATTACTTAGAAGCATATCAATATGAGAACAGATATAGCAAAGGCATGAATTAGATTCTAATGGACAAGTGCATTTATGAGAACGAGATTGAATGCACATCTATCTGATTTAAGTCCAATAAAGAATCTATTCTTCACATAGGTAGAATATGATAATTTAGAGTAAATAACCATTGATGGGAACTATATTTGATTAGAAGATGAGTTCCCATACCTTTTCTTTTACCTTTCTTCCTTTGAGTGAAGAGTAACCCTTGAGGCTTGTGGCTTGCACTTACTCTCTTGTAGATTTCCATTAGTAAGCTCAAGAGATATGTCATTAGTAGCACAAGCACTAGTTTCCCTTTTAGTACTCATTTTTGAAAGGAATGAAAGATAGAATACTAAAACATGGAAACTTCATAGCATGAACTAGATTATCTATAGATGATGTTATGCTCAATTTAACTCATAAAACAAGCATAAATAATTTTTTAAGATTATGGAACAAATCTAGTTCATAACATGGAGAGCAATAAATGTAGAAGAATCATATCCAATTTAAGCAAGAAGAAATGCATCATAAATCATTGGATTGATTTTCTTTTCATGTTAGATTACGCATTTCCATAGAGAAACTCATTCTCTATATGTGAGACTATTTAGATCAAATGAGCAGAAACATTAGTCTCACTATTCTAGTTATAAAGAGAGATTCCCATTATAGGTGTCCTAAGGATTTGAATTCCTTACATGACACTTTATTCGTTTAAGAACTTGGAATAACTCTCTATATCTAGAATAGGGCAATAATAGGATAATTAGTGTAAAAATATGCCATGAGGTACTTACAATAATTTAAAGCATTTAGATTGCCATATTATAGAAATGATGAATATGCAATCTATTATATGAGAGGAATTTCTTCAAAGAATGGTGACATAATTTGAAAACATTTGAAGTGCTTCCTTTTTCTGTGTGACTACACAAGATGATAATTTAAGATACTTGCACTTAAGAGCATAAATGTTACCATCCTTTGGCTTTCCTCCATGTTGTAGGCCTTGATTCTCCACACAGGATATTTCTTTATTTCCTACAACATTAATATCTTCCTTGAGATGATATGAGTTTTAGACATAACAATTCAAAATAACTTTGGGTCAATCTTGGATATATAGATCATTGTAAGATTGATAGCTTGAGTTAATAAGAATTGAGTTGACTCTCTCAAGCACCCCAAAGCTTCATATCATCTCCTTCTCCTGCAAAGCTTGTCAAGCATATTTTGGTACCCATCGCTTGATGGGTCCATCAAGGTTAGTCATCAAAGATCTAGGAACCCAAAAGTCCTTTGTGTTAGCACTTGGTAAACTCATTACCTTTCTAGCACAAGTTGCGATTTTGGGTTGCCTAGTTACATGTGAAATAATTGACAAGCTAGAAGTGGGATAGTTACTAATGTGACAATCCTTGCATTGATGCCCTTTCTTTCGGTATATGTAGCAAAGGCGATCTTCAAGTCTTGAAGATTTCTTCTCTCCTTGTTTCTTGCTTGCTACATGGTTAGTTAATACTTTCTTTTCTAACACTATGCCTTTTCGTTTCAAATAGGGACAAGACTTAATTAAGTGTCCCTTCTTTGAGTATTTAAAACAAAGTTTATCATCCTTGTTAATAATCAAGCCATTTTTAATATGGGGACATGACCTAATCGAGTGTCCCTTTTTAAAACATTCACTACACTTTTTACTTCTCTTAGTGTGAAGTGTGGCTTGATCATTACCTTGGATGTTACCTTGCATGGAGGCATGGTTGAGGCTTTTGGCAGAGGTATTGGTTTTCTTCTTTTGTTCCTTCCTCTTGGTAATCCTCAAGTCCTTGACATTTTCTTCAAGGGATTTAGTGCATGCCACGGTTGTTCCCATCTCAAGCTTCTTCACCATGTGATCACAGTTATCTTGAGAAGGTTGAGCAATGCACTTCCCTTTTAGTTGTGTCAAGCTCATCTCTATCCTCTCATTTTCTTCTTTGAGATTTTGATATGTATCATATTTTGTTCCTGCAAATTCTAGCTCAAAGGAAGATTTGCTTGTCGACGGACAACAAGCATTAGCACATGGTAATATAGTTTCAATTTGAATACATGTGCATGAGTGAGGTTGTTAGGATTTTAAGTTTTCTATCATAACCTCATGAGCAATGTTTAATATGATATGATCATCTATAAGATTTTCATGAGAATATAGAAGCATATCATATTTTTCTTGAAAAGCTAGATTATCATCTTTTAGCTTTTCCACTTGGTCCTTAAGCAAGGGATTCCTATTTACTAATTGAGCGATACAAAATAAAGAGTTATCTTGCTCAATTGAAATAGTTTCATACCTTTGGACCAAATCAACATAAGAGCACTTTAGCTCCTCATGTTCTTTAGTCAACTCATCAAAGCTTATCATTTTTATGGAGAGAATATCTTCTAGCATTTGACGAGCATTGCTTTGCTCTCTCACTCTTTTTAGAAGTTTAAGCATGGCCGCCTTATCTTCTAGGCTTAGATGAGCGTAGAGTTGCATGAAGCTTCTTTCATCCTCCTCATCCTCATTTGTGCTTCCACTATTATTTTCATTAGCCACACAACATATGTGTGAATCGAAATTGGAAGATAAACCTTTTGGAGAGGTGGATTCATCGTTTGGTCTCCATCGTTCATTTTCTTCTTCTTCCTTCAAATGGTTAGTTTCACAAGGACCAAAGGAAGTAGAAGCACAAAATGAACCATCATGTTTGGACTCATCAAATTTATTTTTAATTCTAGTCCAAATATCATGTGCATCACGAATAGATTCATTATGAAGGCATGATAATCTTCTTTGCTAAGAGAATTACTTAAGATGTCATAAGCTAGGTAGTTTAAGTGTATACATCTTTGATCTTCCTCGGAAATATTTTTTCTATTATAACTAGAGGGTATGATACTCTTGTTTATAATTTGTTCTAATTGTGGATCTACGGTTCTAAAAACATTTAGCACCCTAGTAGACTATGAATCATAATTAGAACAATCGGAAAGTAATATCTCAAGAGTTACCTCCTTGTTCTCCTTCGGAGTTGTCTTCTTGTTCTTTTGGGATCTTCTACGAGCCATCACTTCGAGCTGTTAGACTCAATATGAAGTGCCTAGCTCTGATACCAATTGAAAGTCACCTAGAGGGGGGTGGATAGGCGAAACCTGAAAATTATAACTTTACACCCCAACTAGATCCCTTGATTAGTGGTTAGAACAAGATTCACAATTATTGGAGTATAAAACTAAGTCCTTTGCTAGCAACGAGTATTGTTTTCAAAGAGTGCGGAATTTAATCAATAGCAATACTACTAGAAATTGTAAGTGCAATCAACCCCTAGTGAGGGTTTTGGTGATTTAATGACAAAACAAATAAGGGTACTAACAGCTTTTGTTCCTAGTGTATGATTAGAAAGAAATAGGAACTTAAGGAAACATCAAGGACCTCATGCAACAGACATATAAAATTTTATGTAAATCTTGAGTTGCATGATGTAATTCTTCCTTATTCTTTTTCGCATAGGTAATGGTGTGTTGGGGCCATGCTTCGTTGCGCCGAAGGTCTTACGGGAAGAAGCAGCTTCGGCTGAAGTTGTCCCCAGGAGATGACCGAAGGTTCCTTTTCATGAAGCTTCGGCATTACAAACCGACATAGAGATAGAATGACCTTTTAATCCATAAAGGTCTGAGTCAATGTTGTAAACTTTTATGGGGGGCATAATTGTAATTCGTCACAGGCTGTGTCCTGTGTCTATAAATAGATGAACAGTACCCCCGTACTGTTCACGCTGACTTGTACTCGCACGCGCGTCACACTTGCATTTTTGCCTTCTGTCAAGCCGAAGGTACAAATGTAATTCAACATTGTTTTTATTCTTCCATGATTATTTAATAAGAACATATAATAATGCTATGTGATTATTCATGTTATTCTCTCATGTTTCATTTGTTTCTCCTTTTATCAATATAAGATGCAACCATGAAGGTATGACCTTCATGACCTTCGTCTGAAGATCGTTATATCCTAAGGGGAATAACGCTTCGAAGGACGAAGGATGTCTACCATTAACTTTTTTCTGTGTTGCCTTGTTCTTAATTCATAGCATTTGAGAATAAGTCCCCAACATTGGCGCCCACCTCCGGTGAACTCACTTCCACTTTTCTGAGCTGATGGCTTCGTCCAACAATCAAGCTGAAGCTGCTTCGGCTTCGAAGCTGGTGCTCCCGATAACAGGCGGTTCTTGCTCAGAGCCGGCTAACAAGAAGCAGAAGAAGGAGGCTCAGAGAAGGGTGCAGCATGTTGGAGTACAGGGACCCTTCATCAAGTCAAAATGGTCCCACATTCCAATCACTTTCTCTCAGGAAGACCTTCAGCTTAAGGATTATCCTCACAATGATGCCATGGTTATCTCTTGTGTGATCAAAGGATTTCTGGTCCACAATGTCTTAGTTGATACAGGCAGTGCAGCTGATATTATATTTGCTAAGGCCTTCAGACAAATGCAAGAGCCCGAAGACAAGATCCATGATGCTACGCACCCTCTTTGTGGCTTCGGAGGGCGGCAGATTGTAGCACTTGGGAAGATTACCATGCCGGTAACCTTCGGATTTGTTAACAACACAAGGACTGAGCAAATTGTGTTTGATATTGTTGACATGGAGTATCCTTACAATGCTATCATTGGTCGCGGTACTCTTAATGCCTTCGAAGCAATTCTTCACCCAGCTTACCTCTGCATGAAGATACCTTCGGACCAAGGGCCTATTGCTATTCATGGAAGCCAAGAAGCTGCTAGAAGGGCCGAAGGAAGCTGGACTGACTCCAAAGCAATCCATAACATAGATGGAGCTGAAGCTTGTGAACAGTACAAATTCAAAAGGGAGAAAGCAGCTTCAGCAGATCAGCCGAAGCCCATGCTCTTATGTGAAGACATAGCAGAGCAGAAGGTGCTGTTGGGCTCTCAATTATCCGAAGAGCAGGAGAAAACCTTGATAAGGTTTTTGTTCAACAACAAAGATGTTTTTGCATGGTCAGCTAATGACCTCTGCGGAGTAAATCGGGATGTTATTGAACACTCGCTCAATGTTGACCCATCCTTCAGACCCCGAAAGCAGAGGCTTCGGAAAATGTCTGATGATAAGGCCGAAGGGGCTCGCAATGAAGTAAAAAGACTCCTCAGTGCAGGAGTTATCAGAGAAGTAAAGTATCCAGAGTGGCTAGCTAACACTGTTATGGTGAAGAAGGCCAACGACAAGTGGAGAATGTGTATCGATTTCACAGATCTCAACAAGGCTTGTCCGAAGGACGAATTCCCATTGCCAAGGATAGACTCTTTAGTTGATGCAGCAGCTTCTTCAGAGCTCATGAGTCTGCTAGATTGTTACTCAGGCTATCACCAAATCTGGATGAAGAAGGAAGATGAGCCGAAGACTAGCTTCATAACCCCAAGTGGCACATATTGCTATCTTCGGATGCCTGAGGGGCTCAAAAACGCTGGAGGAAGTTTCAGCAGAATGACTGCGAAGGTCCTCCAGTCCCAGATAGGCAGAAATGTGCTAACTTATGTTGATGACATCATTGTAAAAAGCACGAAGCAGGAAAATCATATTGCTGATTTGCAGGAGACCTTCGCCAGTTTCAGACAAGCTGGTTTGAAGCTGAATCCAGAAAAATGTGTCTTCGGAGTAAAGAAGGGGAAATTTCTTGGATGCTTGGTTTCAACAAAGGGAATTGAAGCTAATCCAAATAAAATTGAAGTTATACTTCGAATGGAGCCACCAACTACAAGAAAGGGGGCCCAAAGATTGACAGGAAGGCTGGCATCTCTCAATAGATTCATATCCAGATCAGCAGAAAGAAATTTACCATTCTTCGAGGTGCTGAAGTCAGCTGAAGTCTTTCAATGGGGACCAAGCCAACAAAAAGCCTTCGAAGAGCTGAAGCAATATTTGATAGATCTAACAACATTAACTCCACCAACGCCAGGAGCTCCTTTGTTGTTATATGTGGCAGCTTCACACTTGGCAGTAAGTGCAGCACTTGTCCAGGAGAAGCTTGTTGGCCAGGTCAAGAAGCAGGTTCCAGTGTATTTTGTATCTGAAGTCCTTAGTGTATCAAAGAAAAACTATACAGAACTGGAGAAGGTATTATATGCCGTTTTGATGGCATCCAGGAAGCTTCGACATTATTTTCAAGCATACAATATTGTTGTTCCTTCTTCGCAGCCGTTGAAGGATATTATGAGAAATAGAGAAGCTACTGGACGGATTGGAAAATGGGCTGCAGAGCTCAATGAATTTTGCATTGATTACGTGCATAGATCTTCGATCCAGTCTCAAGCGTTGGCAGATTTCATTGCCGATTGGACGCCAGGGGCTCAGGATGAAGAAGCAAATAAGGATGCCGAAGTGTGGACAGTATTTTGTGATGGCTCTTGGGGAACCTTCGGAGCAGGTGCAGCCGCTGTGTTGGTCTCACCATCCAAGGTTAAAACTTGTTATGCAGCAAGACTTGATTTCAGCTGTACAAACAATATTACTGAGTACGAAGCCCTGCTCCTGGGCCTTCGGAAATTAAAGGCAATGGGAATCAGAAGGGCGATTCTTAAAACTGATTCCCAGGTTGTTTCGGGTCACATCGACAAAAGTTGCAAGGCTAAAGATCCGAAGCTTGAAAAATATCTAGACACGGTCCGAAGAATCGAAGCTTCCTTCGAAGGATTTTCTGTCAAAAATATCCCTCGAGGACAAAATGAGCATGCTGATTTGCTAGCTAAGTCAGCAGCACAGGGGCTGCCTCTACCTTCGGATGTGTTTTTCGAAACAATAAAGGCACCTTCAGTGGAACTCCTTGAAAGAGCAGTCCTCAACATATCTCCTGTTTATAGCGAAGATTGGAGAACTGAGATCATCTCTTACCTTCAGGGTAAGTTCCTTTCAGATGACGAAGCTTATAACAGGAGAATAGAGGCAAGAGCTCGTCCATATGTCATGATAAAAGGGGAGTTGTATAAGCATGGAGTTTGTGCTCCGCTACTCAAGTGTTTATCTAGAACCGAAGGTATAGAGTTGATGAAAGAAATACATGCAGGCCTGTGTGGATCCCACATTGGATCTAGGCCGTTACTTGGAAAAGTCTTCCGCCAAGGGTTTTATTGGCCGAAGGCAGCTTCGGATGCAGCGGAGTTAGTTCAAAAGTGCGAAGGCTGTCAGAAGTGTGCAAGAGATCAAAAACAGCCTTCGTCTTTAACACAGCTCATTCAACCTATCTGGCCATTGCAAAGGTGGGGCCTTGACTTGTTAGGTCCATTACCACCGGCTCAAGGGAATTTAAGATATGTTATAGTAGCTGTGGAGTATTTTTCTAAATGGATTGAGGCAAAGCCATTAGCCACAATAACTTCGGCCACTGTCCAAAAGTTTTTCTGGCAGAATATTGTCTGTCGCTTCGGGGTACCGAAGGCCATCACTGTAGATAATGGAACGCAGTTCGACTCCGAAGCTTTCAGAAATTTCTGTGATCAAATTGGTACGAAGATCCATTTTGCATCAGTCAGGCATCCGGAGTCAAATGGGCTCGTTGAAAGAGCCAACGGCATTATAATGACAGGAATAATGAAGTTAATCTTCAATCAACCCAGGGGAAAGTGGCCAGATCAGTTAACCAAAGTGGTGTGGAGCCACAATACAACAACATCAAGGTCTACAGGCTTTACTCCATTCAAGTTATTATTCGGTGACGAAGCAATAACTCCGGAAGAAGCTAAAGCTGGATCAATAAGAGTAGTAGCTTCGGCAGAATCAGGTCCTGAAGATGCTTGTCTTGTGGAAAAGATGCTTTAGAAGGGATCAGGCTTCAAGCTGTGGAGAATATCAATAAATACCAAGCTGAAACAGTCAAATGGCGAGATAGAAAGGTCCGGCTAAAAAATATTGAGCCGGGACACTTGGTGCTTCGGAGAGTGGCCAACCCAGACACAGTGGGCAAGTTACAGTTGAAATGGGAAGGACCTTTCTTAGTAGCATCTTCGTCAAGACCTGGTTCATACAGATTGAAGGACATGGACGGCAACGACATTCCAAGATCTTGGAATGCGGATGAGCTTCGGCGATATTATGTGTAACTTGATGTAACTCTTTTATGTTTTTTCTTTTTCATGGCACCCTTTTCCTTTCTAAAGGGGGAGAAAGGTTTTTAATGGGGCCATCATATGTAATTTTCTTTTCTAGTTCTATAAGAGCAAAATCCCCCAAGAAATGTAAATGTAAAAGCTGAGAATGCACCATCGAGTGCCGAAACTGAAAAAGCGAAGAAGCTCCAAAGACGTTCCTAAGGGAATGCAGAGCTTACAGCGAAAAGTCAACGCTGATTCCGCCGAAAGTAAAAGGCGAAGAAGCTCCAAAGACGTTCCTAAGGGAATGCAGAGCTTACAGCGAAAAGTCAACGCTGATTCCACCGAAAGTAAAAGGCGAAGAAGCTCCAAAGTCGTTCCTAAGGGAATGCAGAGCTAATGTGTGATTGTTTCTAAGGAAATAATGGCTGAGGGTATGGCTTCGGATATGTGTTTGGACATTCATTCGCACATCACATTACATCATAGCATTTGCATTCATAAACATTCATTCATTGCATAAGTGGTTGTTTCGGCAAAAAAGAAGAGGCGGTCTTTTATGCTTCGTTGTGTACAAAAAAGAAAAAGCTTCGGCAAAAAGAAGAAGCGGTCTTTTATGCTTCGTTGTGTACAAAAAAGAAAAAGCTTCGGCAAAAAGAAGAAGCGGTCTTTTATGCTTCGTTGTGTACGAAAAGAAGGGAAGGTGTTTTTTCGCCTTTGGCTCAAAATACTAATTTCGTCCAAATCAAAGCGCCTCAATGGAAGGGTAAGAATATATTACAAGGTATGTACAAAGTTCATTAAGAACAGTTTAATTGTATTTACAAAAGTTGTTACAAAAGTCTCTTGAGTTTTTTCTATAGTGTACTCCTACTGATCTTCACTGAGCTTCAGCTTCGGCGGCATATTTTTTAAGCATCACCTTCAGCTTCGTCATCCTACATGAATCAAGGTATTGCGAGTAAAAATCAAGTGTGAAGGAGAAGGTAAGCACAAGGTATCATTTCTTACTGGTTCAAGATGACTTCGAGCTTCGTCTCCAGCCTTCTCTCGCCCGCCTTTTGTCCATATCATTTTTATAAATCTGTTTGAAATGCTTCGGGCAAGGTCAGGAATATCGTCTAGAATTGATGGAGACAGAGTGAAATTGGGCCTGTTGACGATTTTTCCATGTTCACAGCCGGCCTTCAGGAACGCTGCAGCAGTGCCCCGAGAAGCTACCCAGGCACAGAAGTCACCGTGCCCGGCTATAACTTCGTCAAGCTCATCAATTTCAGCTTCAATATGTTCGAAGGTTCTTGGCAAATTTTCAGCTGAAGGGGTGCACTTTCCACTGCTGGCTCCAACTGAATAAAAGATCTTTTTTAATTGTTGAATACAGTTGTTACTAAATTTCAAACATTTGTCTTGAAGGCTTGTTAATGATTTCTTCAAATCTGAGCTGTTTTGGACTTCGGCCTCAAGTTTTGAATTAAGCTCTAGCTTCTCTTGTTCAAATTGTTTTGATTGGCACAGAAGCTTCGAATTCAATTCTGCTACTTTAGCTTCAGTTTCTGCCAATAAGCCTTCAGTTGTTTGGAGTTCGAAGTCTTTCTTTTCAATAATAGCTGATTGCTCTTTTATTTTGCTCTCTAAATTTTCAATTATAGCTTCGTGTTTCTTATCCTCTAGATCCTGCTGCATCTTCAAAGCTTTGCTCAGTAGCATGCTCTGCACATAAACAACCTTCGTTAGGAACATTTTCATTATTAAAAACAACAAAAGTCAGAGAAAAGTTGTTTACCTTGAAGTTGGAATAAAATAAGCTACCAACGATATGTTGTCGTCGGTAGCGGCTGATATCCGTTTCTAGCTTCGGAAAACCGATACTCTTTGATAGAGTACCGATGACCTTAGCACCAGTTTGATCCCGGATGCAGCCTAACTTTTCATCGTCAATACCTCCGAAAAGAAGAGCTCCTGGCTTATATCCGCAAGATTTGGCATATTCTTTAAGCTCTTCTATTTCGGCCTTCGACAGTTCTTGCCCAACTAAATTTTGAAATATGTAGGCTTCGTCTTCCGGAGCATCTTCGGCTATTTCCTTTCCCTTTCCAGGCACTGTGGCCATGGTTTCTTCAGCAGCAGTGGTAGCTTCTTCTTCGGCCATGTCTAACAAAATTTTGTCGATGTCTTCAATTGTGGTTTCCAAGTTCAAATCTTCGGCTGAAGCGGCTTCGGTAGCCGCGACCTCCGAAGGTGCGACTTCGACATTTGTTGTGCCCTCAACCGCTGGCGTTTTCCGAGTTGAAGCCCTCGGTGGCGTCTTGTCAATAACTTCGGTCACTGCAATAATTCTTTGTCTCTTTGTTTTGGTTATCTTCTTCGATTTTTCGGGCTCCTCCACCTTTCCAAAAAGCTTCGTCAGTTGAGGCCTTAATGGACTTAGCTTCGCGGGCAGGGTTTCAGTCATTACCTTTAAGATTTCCTCCACATCGGTGGTAGAGGGCGATGCAGGAGTCCTCTCTTCATCGGATAATTTTCGCTTCGGAGATGATATTCTTCTCTTCTTTGGAATATTCTTCTTTTTTGATGGTTCTTCCTCATCTTTGTTCAAAGTTTCGGCCACCCTTTTCCTTTTTTGGCCCTCAGCACCCTTATTTAGTTGTTCATAATCAGGGTACTTAAAACCCAGGGCATCAAACACTCGGTTCAGCCTTCGCTTCGGACGGGTGCCGAAGGCCGCGGTCATCAATTGATCCTCTTTTTTCGAATAATTCCCAAGAATTTCATTGCACATTACTTCAACTGTGTCCAGCCACTCTTGGCAAGGTTTTTTAAAGTATTTCTTGAACTTGAAGTGGTAAGGAAGTCGGACAAGTTCCCCTTCTTTCTTCTCCCCTTCCAGCTTCGGCATTTCCCATTCTTTTAAGGTAGGGAAAACCCTGAAGGCCAAGAACTCTTGAACCAGGTCCCTGGTACTGATGTGCTCCGAAATAATTTTAAACTCACCCAGTGCAGCCCAGGTGGGACCTTCTAATGTCATGTGGCACCGCGGCCTTGTTTCTCTGAAGATCAATTCAAGTGGGCTTTGTACCAACTTCTCTTCGTCTTCGTCAACCTTCACATAAAACCACTCTGACTTCCAGCCTGCCGGCCATTTGCTTCGGTAGCTAATAACAGGAAACTTTGTGGTTTTCCGGTAGGCAAAATTGTAGCAACCAAAGTTATCATGTAATCCATCTTTTCTGGCCTTCGTTTGGTAATGTAGCTCATGAACTCGACAAAAACTGTCGGCAAACGGTTCCACCGCCTGGCTTCGGAGGGCCCAGATGTAAACACTAAGCCTAACGATAGCGTTAGGAGTTAACTGGTGAAAATAGATACCAAACTTCTTCAATACATCTGCAATAATCCCATGAAGGGGGAATCTCAGCCCAGCCTTTAAAAAGCTCTTGAAAATGACTATCTCGTCCTTCTCTGGCTTCGGGGTAGTCTCTTCTCCCCCGAAGCGAAGTAGTTTCTTCTGATTTTCACTAAAATAACCTGATTTTACCATCTTGGAGAGATCAGCCTTCGAAACGGTCGACTTTCCGAAGTCCAAGTGGCTGGGCTTACTTGGCATGGCAATGCGATAATCATCTTCGGGATCAGTTTCTTCAATGTTCTCCTCTTCTGCTTCGGCAGTTGCTTGTTCTGCTTCAACAGTGGGAATTTCTTCCGCAGTTACCAGTCCGGATCGTTGCATTGCTTCGGAGATGGGCACAGTCTTCGAACCTTCAGCTTCGTCTCCTTCACGCTCAACCCTGGCGGTAGATCGCACTCTGGCCATTAATTCTGAGTCTGTGGAAATTGAATACTTTTTTGAATACTTTTCTCTCCCGAAGCCTTTCTTTCTGACGAAGCAGACTTCGAGTTGGACCTTCGTTCAATTCCGAGAGTCAAGCTTCGGCTATGGTTAAAAATTTTGGCAGCAAAACAGTGCAAATAGCAATGAATGCTGTGGTAACTTCACACCTACCCGTCTGTTTATATAGTGCTGCAGGTAAGAAGGCGAAGCGCCAAGATTTTTACACCAGGCGGACAGTCACTTGCACTCGCTGCACGGTGGACCGCAAAGACCAAACAATAACTCTGCAAGGTGGGCCCGACACGCGCTCGGAAACTGAATCGTTTCTCGACAACGAGCTCAGGGAAGGTGTTTTTTGGACCTTCGGCTTCCCGAAGCTTAAGAGGCTTTTTTCACAGATCAAGCTCGTTACGAAAAACGATCTAGCGCCGCGAAAGGGGCTACTGTTGGGGCCATGCTTCGTTGCGCCGAAGGTCTTACGGGAAGAAGCAGCTTCGGCTGAAGTTGTCCCCAGGAGATGACCGAAGGTTCCTTTTCATGAAGCTTCGGCATTACAAACCGACATAGAGATAGAATGACCTTTTAATCCATAAAGGTCTGAGTCAATGTTGTAAACTTTTATGGGGGGCATAATTGTAATTCGTCACAGGCTGTGTCCTGTGTCTATAAATAGATGAACAGTACCCCCGTACTGTTCACGCTGACTTGTACTCGCACGCGCGTCACACTTGCATTTTTGCCTTCTGTCAAGCCGAAGGTACAAATGTAATTCAACATTGTTTTTATTCTTCCATGATTATTTAATAAGAACATATAATAATGCTATGTGATTATTCATGTTATTCTCTCATGTTTCATTTGTTTCTCCTTTTATCAATATAAGATGCAACCATGAAGGTATGACCTTCATGACCTTCGTCTGAAGATCGTTATATCCTAAGGGGAATAACGCTTCGAAGGACGAAGGATGTCTACCATTAACTTTTTTCTGTGTTGCCTTGTTCTTAATTCATAGCATTTGAGAACAAGTCCCCAACATGGTGTTTGCTATAGCTCAAGTCCCCAAATTCAAAAGCTATTTTTGAAAACCAAAAATAACTTTAACATTCTATGGTTGACCGTGGTTAGATTTGAGAAACCTAGAGTGTTCTTGCTAAAAAGCAGCTGAACTTCTTCAACTGCAGCTGAACTTAACTTCAGCTGCAGCTGAGCTTTTCAGCTGAGCTGGACTTCAGCTGAGGACCTCTTTGACCATATACCAGCTAAACTTGTCTCCGGGCAGTTGAGCTGGGGTTTTCTCTCCTAAACTCTCTAGTCTAGACCAGCTGAACTGGTCCTGAGGGGCAGTTCAACTGGTCTCTGACCCCTCTGACTTCTGACCTGCAGTCTACCAGTCAGACTAGCAGTCAGGTCACCAGAGTTGTCAGGGGGTGGTTCAACCGGTCCTATCATGCCTGACTAGCCTATAGGTTAGTCTGGCAGTCAGACTGGCAGACAGTCTGCTGACCTGCCAGGGGGGCGGTTCAACCGGTCTTCAGCCGGGTTTCTGGTCAAACGACTAGTTTTTGAGCTGTGGCTATAAATACAACCCTCCACCCCCTTCTTCAATGTTGCTGGACACTTACACATTTATTGCTCACCTAACTTGAGACAAAGCACTCCTCTCTCCCTTCTCTCTCACACTTAAATCTTCCTTAAGATTCAACCTTGTTAGAGGAGCTTTTGGGTGTGAGGTTTGTGCTTGTGCTCACGATTTGGTTTCTCCTCTCCCATCTCTTTTAAAATCTTGAGCTTGTGCAAACACCTCTTGTGCGTTCTTGGTGTTCTTGAAACCCTAGTTTTCAAGACCGTTTGAGGTTGCTTGGGAGTCTCCAAATTTGTGGACGACCCCAAGAAGTTTGTATCACTCGCTCTTTGAGCTAAGATAAGAAGAGATTGCCTTGACCTTTGTGGTCGGCTTTGGAGGATTAGGGTTGAAAAAGACCCGGCCCTTTGTGGGCTCCTCAACGGGGAGTAGGACACCTTTGTGGTGTGGCCGAACCTCGGATTAAATCTTGTGTCTTGTGTTCTTGCTTGTCTTTAACTTAAGATATTTTTACTTGCAAGATTGACATATAGATTTTCCCGTAGAGTAGATCTAGAAGTGAAATAGCCTTTACATATTCATCTTCTCATTCTAACTTAGTTATACTTTACTTCTCAAAGGGACTTGCAAAATACTTTTTCGAGTAGATTTTAGTCTAAAGTTTATAAAACAGTTGGATTGGTTTAGAGTGGTTCAACTTGCGCACGTAGCTGTTGAACCGCCCTGCACCGGTTGAACTGTGTATTTAACAATCTTTTGAAGTTTGTTGTGAAAATTTTCAGATTAGCCTATTCACCCCCCTCTAGGCTACTTTCAATCGGTATCAAAGCTTCGTACCTCATTTTATGCTTAACCGCGTGAGGAAACGATCATGTCTACTCAAAGGGACCATGTGGATCCTCTCCTCGAGGAAATCCTCGTCACATCTTCCGGTGAGGAAGTGGACCCCAAGGTCCTCGACCTCGCCATGAAGATTGTCGAGAAGATGTTCCTCAAAATGAAAGAGGAAGATGCTAAGAAAAGGGCCGAAGAAGAAGAATCAAGAAGAAAGGCCAAAGAAGACAAAGGAAAGGGAAAACTTGAATACAATGATGATTTGGTAGAACTTTTGGTGTCAAAGGTGATGAGAAAGGTAAGTCTCACCACCGAAGGATCATCCACCAAAAGTAAAGGTAACAAGTTCAATAAAGTTCAATTTGATTATTCTAGAAATTTTATTCCCAACTTCTCTTCTGCCCCACTTGGAAAGTTACCAACTCTTAGTGAGTTGAACTATGACGAGTGGGCCGATAAGATGAAGTCGCATTTAATCAGTGTGCATCCTAGTCTTTGGGAGATTGTTAATATAGGTATGCATAAGCCCGCCCAAGGAGAAGAGATGACTCCAGAAATGATGCAAGAAGTGCACTGCAATGCTCAAGCGGTGAGCATAATAAAAGGAAGCCTTTGTCCGAAAGAGTACCGAAAAGTCCAAGGAAGAGAGGATGCTCGTGACATTTGGAACATTCTCAAAATGTCACATGAAGGAGACCCCAAAGCTAAGAGACATAGAATTGAAGCTTTGGAGAGTGAGCTTGCCCGATATGATTGGACTAAGGGTGAGTCACTTCAATCACTCTTTGACCGGCTAATGGTGTTGGTCAACAAAATAAGAGTGCTTGGAAGTGAAGATTGGAATGACTCCAAGGTTACTAGACTATTTATGAGAGCATACAAAGAAAAGGATAAAAGTCTAGCAAGAATGATAAGGGACCATGATGACTATGAGGAAATGACACCTCACCAACTATTTGCTAAGATTCAACAACATGAGTCCGAAGAAGCCCCAATCAAGACAAGAGACAATCATGCCTTGATCTCAAATGAACTAGATTCCTCCAAGAAGAACAAAGATCACAAGACAAAGAAAGTGGTCGAAACATCAAGTGATGAAGATAGTTCAAGTGATGAAGACACAACTATGTTCATCAAAACCTTCAAGAAGTTTGTGAGGAAAAATAATAAGTATCAAAGAAAAGGAAAGAAGAGGGCATGTTATGAATGTGGCCAAACCGGTCATTTCATAGCGGATTGTCCAAACAAAAAGGAACAAGAAGCCAAAAAGGAATACAAAAAGGATAAGTTCAAAAAGGGGGGCAAGAACAAGGGATATTTCAAGAAAAAGAAATATGGTCAAGCCCACATTGGTGAAGAATGGAATTCCGATGAAGAAAGTTCTAACTCCGAAGAAGAGGAAGAGGTGGCAAACATCGCCATCCAATCTACTTCAAGGTCGCAACTCTTCACCAACCTTCACGACAGTTCCTACACTCCAACTTGCCTCATGGCAAAAGGAGACAAGGTACATTTGTTTAATGATGACTTTATTAATGATGATGAAGAACAACTTGCTATGAAAAATAAGATGATTAAAGAATTTGGTTTAAATGGATACAATGTAATCACTAAACTAATGGAGAAGCTAGATAAAAGAAAAGCAACTCTTGATGCTCAAGAAGACTTGCTCATCCTTGAAAAGGAGAGAAACCTAGAGCTTCAAGAATTGCTTTCAAATAAAGATGAGATGCTTGAGGTTTTGACTAAGGAAATATCTTTAGCCAAAGTAACTATAGAGGATAAAGAAAAGGAAATGACTAATGTAAAAACCTCTATAGTTAGTCTTGCAAATGAAAGGGATGCACTTGAATCAAGCTTGTCATGCTTAACAATTCAAATTGAAGAACTCCAAGTGCAACTTGACAACTGTAAGAACTTCAACACTTCATCTTTAGTTGAAAACTCTAAGGCTAGCTCCTCAAATAATGATATTTGTAAACATTGTACAAAATATCATGCTTCTTGTTGTTTGGCTAACCATGCAAGGAAGAAAAGCCCATAAGTTAAGGTCAAAGAAATATTGAAGAAGTGCTCTAGCAATGATGGGTTAAAGAAAGTTGAACCCAAGTACAAGTCCTTGAAACCTGTTGGGGACTTGTTCTCAAATGCTATGAGTTAAGAACAAGGCAACACAAAGTATTAAATGTTAAAGTCCTTCGTCCTTCGAAGCATTATTTCCCTTAGGATATAACGATCTTCGGATGAAGGTTTTGAAGGACATACCTTCATCATCACGATTATAAGATAATGAAAGATGAAACATATGAAACATGAAAGATAACACGAACAAACACATAATATCATACATATGTTCCATTATACAAACATGAATATTTAAATACAATATTTAATTATATTAATACCTTCGGCTTGACAGCAGGCAAAAATCCAAGTGTTACGCGTGAGCGATTACAAGATAGCGTGAATAGTACATTTGTATTGTTCATCTATTTATAGGCACAGGACACAGCCTGTGAGAAATTACATTCGTACCCCTTACAAAGGTTTACAATCATAATACAAGTTGTCGTGGACTGGTTGGTCATTTCATCTTTAAGTCGGTGCATTTGGAAATATGCTCTGAAGCCTTTTGATTGATAGCTTCGGCTTTGTGTCAATCTTCCAAAGATGTTTCTTCTTATGAGACCTTCGGCGACGAAGCAGACCCCCAACAGTATGATGTTCTACTTGTTAGATAGCTTCGGCTTTGTGTCAATCTTCCGAAGGTGTTTCTTCTTATGAGACCTTCGGTGACGAAGCAGACCCTCAACAGTAGCCCCTTCACGATGCCAGATCGTTTTTCGTGACGAGCTCGACCCATGAGAAATTCTCCCAGGCTTCAGAATGCCGAAGGTCCGAAAAACACCTTCTCTAAGCTCGTTGCTGAGAAACGATTAAAATATTCCGAGCGAAGGGTGGTCCCACCATGCGATTCAGCTTCTTGGGTACTATGGTCCACCGTTCAGCGAGTGCGGGTGACTGTTCAACGGGTGCGAGCGGCTTGACGATTCACCTTCCCACCTACAGCACTATATAAACAGACGAGTAGGTGTGAAGTTACCACAACATTTACTACTATTGCATTGTTGTGCTGCCAAAAAATTTGACCATAGCCGAACCTTGCTCACTACATTCTGAACCGAAGGATCATTTTGCTCTAGCCTCGTGACAAGAAGGAGCTTCATCAAAGATAAAAAATTTTCAACTTCGTCAAAACGCAAGAAATTCAACATCAAATGGCCAGGGTGCGCTTAACGGCTAGGGTTACTCGCGACGGAGAGGAAGCCGAAGCTGCTGAAACTGCTCCGATCTCCAAAGTAATGAGACGGTCAGGGTTGGTAGTGCTGGAGGATGTTTCTGACGAAGGTGCTCCTACTGTCGAAGCTGAGCAGGTTGATGTTGAAGAAGGTGAAACTGAAGAAGAATACAGTGCCCTGCCATCTAAACCCAGCCACCTGGAGTTTGGAAAGTCTACTGTTACCGAGGATGATATGCCAAAGTTGTTAAAGCTAGGCTATTTTAGTGAATCCAAGAAGAAGCTGATTCGTTTTGGTGGAGAGGAGATCACACCGAAGCCAGAAAAGGATGAGGTGGTAGTTTTTAAAAGCGTCTTTAAAGCAGGATTGAGATTTCCTTTGCATGAAATGATTGCGGATGTTTTGGAGAACTTTGGGTTTTATCTTCATCAGCTGACTCCTAACGCCATCGTTAGGCTTAGCGTCTATATTTGGGCTCTCCGAAGCTAGGGGGCGGAACCGCTTGCCGAAGGCTTCTGCCGGGTACATGAGCTTCACTATCAGACAAAAGCTAGAGAAGATGGGCTGCACGAGAACTTTGGGTGCTACAATTTTGCTTATCGCAAAGATGCAAAGTCTCCGGTTATTAGCTACCGTACCAAATGGCCAACCGGCTGGAAGGCTGAGTGGTTTTATGTTAAGGTTGATGAGAAAAAGGAGACACTGGTTCAGAGCCCATTGGACTTAATCTTCGAAGAAACTAGGCCCCAGTGTGACATGACACCGGGGGGACCATGCCAAATTGCTTTGGGCGAATTTCGAGTTGTTTCGGAGCATATTGGTACTAGGGATTTGGTGCAAGAATTCTTAGCTTATAGAGTATTCCCAACTTTGAAAGAATGGGACATGCCAAAGCTCAAAGGGGAAAAGAAAAAGAAGGAACTTGTTCGGCTGCCTTATCATTTCAAGTTCAAGAAACACTTCAAAGAACCCTGCCAAGAATGGTTGGACAGAATTGAAGTTATGTGCAACGAGATTTTGTGCAATTACACGAGAAAAGAAGATCAGTTGATGACTGCAGCCTTCGGCACCCGACCGAAGTGAAGATTAAATTGGGTAATGGATGTCCTGAATTTTGAATATCCAGACTATGAGCAATTGAGCAAGGGCGTCGAAGGGCAAAAAAGAAAAAGAGTTGTCAGTGTTGTGGGCAGACAGGCCGCTAGAATGGTAAAAGAAGATGAAGAAAACCTAAAGAAGAGAAAAATGAGCCCTGAGCCGAAGGCAATCGCTCCGAAGAAAAGGAAAGCTACAGTCCCAAAGCAGAAGGCAGCTGATAAGGAAGAAGAGACTGCTTCAACACCTTCTGCTATCGACGTAGAAGAAATTCTAAAGGTAATGAATGAATCCTTGCCCATCAAGCTAAGTCCACTGGGGCCGCATCTGATGAAGCTTTTACAGAAGAAGGAGCCCTCGGCAACGAAGAAGTCTACTGGGCCAAAAAATGAAGAATTATTACTGTGATAGAGGCCATTGAAGAAACACCACCACCAGCTTCGGCGCCAAAAGCACCAGCTGTTGAGAGCGCTGCAGCTACCGAAGCTGCACCTGCTGAAGCTGCAACTGCCGAAGGTGCAAACTTAGAAACTACACTTTCTGATATTGATAAAGTACTTCTGGACATGGCCGCAGAAGAAGCTGCTACAGCCGCCGAAGAGACTATGGCCACAGTGCCTGGGAAAGAGAAGGAAATAGCTAAAGATACTTCAGAAGGATAAAATTTCAACTTTCAAAGCTTGATTGGACAAGAATTGACAAAGGCTGAGAAAGAAGAATTGAGAGACTATGCCATCTCCTGCGGGTATCAGCCAGGAGCGCTACTCTTCGGCGGCATTGACGACGAAAGCCTAGGTTGCCTCCGAGACTGAACCGAAGCAAAAGTTATCAGTACTCTGTCGAAGAGTATTGGCTTCCCGAAGCTTGAGACCGATATTAGCCGCTACCGACGATAGCATATCGTCGGTAGTTTATTATATTCTAACTTCAAGGTAAAAACTTTTATTTTACTTTGCATTGTTCTTAACAACGAAGGTCTTTTTCTAACGAAGGTTGCTTTTGTATAGAGTATGTTATTAAGCAAAGCTTTGAGGATGCAATAGGACCTTGAAGATAAAAAGCACGAAGTTATAATTGAAGGGTTAGAAAGCAAAATAAAAGATCAAATAGCTGCTCTTGAAAAGAAAGATTTTGAACTTCAGACAATGGAAGGTTTACTGGAAGAAGCTGAAGCCAAAATTGCAAAGTTGGATAAAGAGCTTCTCTCAAAATCAGAGAGTTTTGAATAAGAAAAACAGAAATTTGATGCGAAGTTTGCGGCTGAGGTTGAAAAAAGTTCAAATTTGCAAAAAACATCGAAAGAGCTTCAAGATAAATGTCTAGAGTTCAGTAACCGATGCGTGCAGCGGCTAAGGCAGATCTTCAACTCAGTTGGAGCCAGCTCTGAGAAATTTAGTCCTTCGATTGAAGACCTACCAGGAACCTTCGAACACATTGAGGGCGAAGTTGATGCTCTTGATGAGGTTATAGCAGGACACGGTGATTTCTGTGCCCTGCTAGCTTCTCGGGGCACAGCTGTTGCCTTCATGAAGTCTGGTTGCACGCATGGAAAAATTGTTAATAGACCAAACTTCAGCTTATCACCAGCGGATCTGATTGATATCCCTAGTCTAGCTTGAAGCATAGGAAACAGATTCATAAAACAAATATGGACGAAGGGTGGGCGAAGCCTAGCTGGTGACGAAGCCTGGAGTCATCTTAAGCCGGTAATAAAATCATACCTTGTGCTTACCTTTTCCTTGAAACTTAAATTTTCCTTATAATGCTTTGATATGTACAGGATGACGAAGCCGAAGAACACAGAGTCGAAGCTTAGCTGGCAATCCGAAGCTCAGCAGATGAAGATGAAGCTAGAGTACCTAGCTGTGGAAAAAATTCTAAGGAAACTTTTGTATTAACCCTTGTAAAGAATATTGTAACTTAAGAATCAGATTGTACTCTGTAAATCTGTCCATGCCTTGTAATATATTTTTACCTTTCCATCAATGTATGAAATGCTTTGATGTGGTCGAAACCTGTATTTTTTTTGAGCCGAAGGCGAAAACACCTTCCCTTCTTTTCGTACACAACAAAGCACGAATCTGCTTCTTGAAGCTGTATGCCTAGAACCGAAGCAACTGTCTGTATCTATATGATATGATGATGATCCTATGTATGTCTAAATGAATGTTTATGAATGCAATGTATGATGTAATGTTTCGTGCAAATGAATGCCCAAACATACACATCCGAAGCTTCATCCACAACCTTCATTCCCTTAGGAATAACTGAAATCTCTTTGCCGTTTATTTTTCGGCTGCACCGCTTATTTTTTGATGTAAGTTCTGCATCCCCTTAGGAACGTCTTTTGAACTTCTTCGCCTTCTATTTCGGCGGTATTCGCGTTGACTTTTCGCGCTTCGCCTTATATTTCGGCGGTATTTGACTCTGCATTCCCTTAGGAACGACTTTTGAGTAGAAAACTTATGCTGTGCTCCCTTAGGAACGGCTTTTTTGTAGCTTCGTCGTGCTCTACATCCCCTTAGGGATGACTTTCGAGCTTCTCCCTGTTTTTCCTTTTTCTCTGCACTCGATGGTGCATGCTCAGATTTTACATTTACATATTTTGGGGGATTTTGCTCTCGTGGAGCTGAATAAGAAAAGAAAGATTACAAATTATGGCCCCATTAAAAACCTTTCTCCACCTTCAGAAAGGAAAAGGGTACCATAGAAAAAATGAAAAAAGATTGCATCCAGTTACACATAGTATCGCCGAAGCTCGTCCGCATTCCAAGATCTAGGAATGTCGTTTCCATCCATATCCTTCAATCTGTAAGAACTGGGTCTTGACGAAGATACCACAAGAAAGGGTCCTTCCCATTTCAGTTGTAACTTGCCTACTGTGTCTGGATTGTCCACTCTTCGAAGCACCAGATGCCCTGGCCTAATGTTTTTTAGCTGAACCTTTCTATCACGCCATTTTATTGTTTCGGTTTGGTATTTATTGATATTCTCCACAGCCTGAAGTCTGGTCCCTTCTATAGCATCTTTTGTCACAGAATAATCAGCTTCGTCCTCTACCGAAGCTACTGTTCTGATTGACCCTGCCTTAGCTTCTTCTGGAGTTATTGCTTCGTCACCAAATAATAACTTGAATGGTGTAAAACCTGTTGACCTTGATACTGTTGTGTTGTGGCTCCACACCACTTTAATAAACTCGTCTGGCCATTTTCCTCTAGGCTGATTGAAGATTAACTTCATTATTTCCGTCATTATGATGCCATTTGCCCTTTCGACAAATCCATTTGACTCTAGATGTCTGACTGATGCAAAATGGATCTTCGTGCCAATCTGATCACATAATTCCTTGAAAGCTTCGGCATCAAACTGTGTTCCATTGTCTACTGTGATAGTCTTCAGCACACCGAAACGACAAACAATATTTTGCCAGAAAAACTTCTGGACTGTGACCGAAGTTATTGTGGCCAACGGCTTTGCCTCAATCCACTTGGAAAATTATTCTACCGCCACCACAACATATTTTAAATTGCCTTGTGCTGGTGGAAGTGGGCCTAGCAAATCAAGGCCCCATCTTTGCAACGACCAAGTGGGCTGTATTAATTGAGTTATAGATGAAGGCTGCTTCTGGTTTCTTGCACATTTTTTACAGCCTTCACACTTTTGGACTAGCTCTGCTGCATCCAAAGCTGCCTTCGGCCAATAAAATCCATGTTGAAAAACTTCTCCCAGCAAAGGCCTAGACCCAATGTGAGATCCACACAAACCTGCATGTATCTCCTTCATCAGCTCTATACCTTCGGCTCTGGATAAACACTTAAGAAGTGGATAGCAGACTCCATGCTTGTATAACTCCCCTTCTATTATTACATATGGTCTGGTTCTTGCCTCCATTCTCTTATTATAAGCTTCATCCTCTGAAAGGCAATTACCTTGAAGGAAAGATATAATCTCAGTCCTCCAATCTTCACTATGAACAGGAGATATAGTGAGCACTGCTCTTTCGAGAAGTTCCACCGAAGGTGCTCTTATCGTTTCAAAAAATACTTCCGAAGGTAGAGGCAGCCCCTGTGCCGCTGACTTGGCTAGCAGATCAGCGTGCTCATTTTCTCCTCGTGGAATATTCTTAACAGAAAACCCTTCGAATGAAGCCTCAAGCCTTCAAACTGTATCTAGGTATTTCTCAAGCTTCGGATCTCTTGCTTTGCAACTCTTGTCGACATGTCCAGAAATAACTTGGGAGTCGGTTTTAAGGACCGCCCTTCTTATCCCCATTGCCTTTAACTTCCGAAGCCCCAAAAGCAAAGCTTCGTATTTAGCAATATTATTTGTGCAACTAAAGTCAAGCTTTATTGCATAGCATGTTCTGACTTTGGAAGGTGCAACTAAGACAGCAGCCGCACCTGCCCCGAAGGTTCCCCAAGAACCGTCGCAGAACACCGTCCAAGCTTCGACATCTTTATTTGCTTCTTCTTCCTGAGCCCCTAGCGTCCAGTCAGCGATGAAGTCTGCTAGCGTCTAGGACTGAATCCAGGATCGATGCACATAATCAATGCTGAATTCGTTGAGTTCTGTAGCCCACTTTCCAATCCTTCCAATAGCTTCTCTGTTCCTCATGATATCCTTCAAAGGCTGTGATGAAGGAACAATTATATGAAATGCTTGAAAATAATGCCGAAGCTTCCTGGAGGCCATTAAGACAGCATACAACACCTTCTCTAATTCTGTATAATTTTTCTTTGATAAACTTAGAACTTCAGAGACAAAGTATACTAGGGCTTGCTTTTTGATTTGTCCATCGAATTTTTCCTGCACAAGCGCCGCACTTACTGCAGAGTGCGAAGCTGCCACATACAATAGTAACGGAGCCCCTGGCGCAGGTGGAGTTAATGTTGTGATATCAATCAAGTATTGCTTCAGCTCTTCAAAGGCTTTCTGTTGAGCTGGGCCCCACTAAAAGACTTCGACTGACTTTAGTATTTCAAAGAATGGCAAGTTTCTTTCTGCTGATCTAGATATAAATCTATTCAATGAAGCCAATCTTCCTACCAAACGTTGGGCCCCCTTCTTTGTGCTCGGTGGTTCCATTCGAAGGATAGCTTCGATCTTGTTTGGGTTAGCTTCAATCCCCTTCGTCGAAACTAGACAACCAAGGAACTTGCCCTTCTTCACTCCAAAGACACACTTTTCAGGATTTAATTTTAGGCCAGCTTGTCTGAAATTAGCAAATGTTTCTTGCAGATCAGTGATATGATTTTCTTGCTTCGTGATTTTTACTATGATATCATCAACATATGTTAGCACGTTTCTGCCTATCTGGGAATGAAGGAGCTTGGCCGTCATCCTGCTGAAACTGCCTCCAGCATTTTTGAGCCCCTCAGGCATCCGAAGATAGCAATAGGTTCCACTGGGAGTTATGAAGCTAGTCTTCGGCTCACCCTCCTTCTTCATCCATATTTGATGATATCCCGAGTAGCAATCCAGAAGACTCATAAGTTCTGACGAAGCTGCTGCATCCACAAGAGAGTCTATCCTTGGTAATGGAAATTCGTCCTTCGGACAGGCCTTGTTGAGATCCGTGAAATCAATACACATTCTCCATTTGCCATTTACCTTCTTCACCATAACAGTATTGGCTAGCCACTCTAGATATTTTACTTCTCTGATGACACCAGCACTGAGAAGTCTTTTTACTTCATTCCGAGCACCTTTGGCTTTATCATCAGATATTTTCCGAAGCCTTTGCTTTCTGGGCCTGAAAAATGGATCGACATTGAGTGAATGTTCAATGACATCCCTGTTGACACCACAGAGATCGTTGGCTGACCATGCAAAAACATCTTTGTTGTTGAATAAAAACCTTATCAAAGTTTTTTCCTGCTCTTCAGATAATTGAGACCCCAACAGTACCTTCTGCTCTGCTATGTCTTCACACAGAAGCATGGGCTTCGGCTGATCAGCCGAAGCGGCCTTCTCTCTTCTGTACTTGTACTGCTCACAAGCTTCAGCTCCATCTATATTGTGGATGGCTTTTGAGTCTGTCCAATTTCCCTCAGCCTTTCTGGCAGCTTCCTGACTTCCATGAATTGCAATAGGCCCTTGTTCCGAAGGTATCTTCATGCATAGGTATGCTGGATGAAGAATTGCTTCGAAAGCATTAAGTGTCCCACGACCAATGATTGCATTGTAAGGATATTCCATGTCAACAATATCAAACACAACCTGTTCAGTCCTTGTGTTGTGGACAAATTCGAAGGTTACTGGCATTGTGATCTTGCCGAGGGCTACAATCTGCCTTCCTCCGAAGCCACAAAGAGGGTGTGTAGCATCATGAATCTTGTCCTCTGGCTCTTGCATCTGTCTGAAGGCCTTAGCAAATATGATGTTAGCTGCACTTCCTGTATCAACCAAAACATTGTGGACCAGAAATCCCTTGATGACACAAGATATGACCATAGCATCATTATGAGGATAATCCTTGAGCTGAAGGTCCTCCTGGGAGAAGGTGATTGGGATGTGGGACCATTTTGTCTTGATGAAGGGTCCTTGCACCCCAACATGTTGTACCCTTCTCTAAGCCTCCTACTTCTGCTTCTTGTTGGCCGGCTCTGAGCATGAACCACCTGTTATCGGGAGCACCAGCTTCGTAGCCGAAGCAGCTTCAGCTTGATTGTTGAACGAAGCCATCAGCTCGAAAGTGGAAGTAAGTTCACTGGAGGTGGACGCCAATGTTGGGGACTTGTTCTCAAATGCTATGAGTTAAGAACAAGGCAACACAAAGTATTAAATGTTAAAGTCCTTCGTCCTTCAAAGCATTATTTCCCTTAGGATATAACGATCTTCGGACGGAGGTTTTGAAGGACATACCTTCATCATCACGATTATAAGATAATGAAAGATGAAACATATGAAACTTGAAAGATAACATGAACAAACACATAATATCATACATATGTTCCATTATACAAACATGAATATTTAAATACAATATTTAATTATATTAATACCTTCCGCTTGATAGAAGGCAAAAAATCCAAGTGTTGCGCGTGAGCGATTACAAGATAGCGTGAACAGTACGGGGGTACTGTTCAGCTATTTATAGGCACAGGACACAACCTGTGAGAAATTACATTCGTACCCCTTACAAAGGTTTACAATCATAATACAAGTTGTCGTGGGCCGGTTGGTCATTTCATCTTTAAGTCGGTGCATTTGGAAATATGCTCTGAAGCCTTTTGATTGATAGCTTCGGCTTTGTGTCAATCTTTCGAAGGTGTTTCTTCTTATGAGACCTTCGACGACGAAGCAGACCCTCAACAGTATGATGTTCTACTTGTTAGATAGCTTCGGCTTTGTGTCAATCTTCCGAAGGTGTTTCTTCTTATGAGACCTTCAGCGACGAAGCAGACCCCCAACAAAACCCAACAATGGGAGAACGGGGCTTGGGTACAACTCATATAAGGTAAACCCTAGCATAGAGCATAAGTGGTGGAGATCCCCCAAGTTCATAGAGGGAACCACCCTATAAGATGCCTTGGGGAGGATTCACTCCTCAAATGACAAGTCAACTCAAGCAAAGGTAAACTTGAGTTACCCAAAGGACAAGATGAAGGATGCGGTCTCCACAAATGGAGAAAAGTTTAAAGCTCCCATTTCTCAGTCTTATCTTTGTGATTATATGTTGACTTGGGATTTAGGAAAACTGGTTGTAAAATATGTGGGTGCCTACACTAAGAGAAATATTATGAAAAGGAGTGTGTGGGTACCCAAAGCAATAACTAACACTATAGGACCCAATTCAATTTGGGTACCTAAAATCATAGCTTAAACTTGTTTTGCAGGTCTACTTCTCCGGTGGGTCAAGCTGGGTGCTTGACAGTGGATGTACAAATCACATGACCGGGGAGAAAGACATGTTTCACTCCTTGCAACTAACTCAAGAAGCACAAGAAATTGTGTTTGGAGATAGAGGCAAGAGTGAAGTGATTGGTGTTGGTAACATTCCTATCTCTGACCACCAATCACTTTCAAATGTTTTGTTAGTTGATTCGTTAAGCTATAACTTGATGTCCGTTTCACAACTTTGTGGAATGGGATATAATTGACTATTTACCGATGTTGATGTGAAAATTCTTAGAAGGGAGGATTCCTCTGTTGCTTTTACAGGTCGCTTGAAGGGCAAACTCTATCTTGTTGATTTCACAACTAGTAGAGTGACGCCTGAGACTTGTTTAGTGGCAAAATCCAACAAGGGTTGGTTTTGGCATCGCCGGCTAGCTCATGTTGGCATGAGGAACTTGGCCAAACTTCAAAAGGATAATCACATTATTGGACTAACAAATGTTATGTTTGAGAAAAACAAGGTATGCAGCGCATGTCAAGCAGGGAAGCAACATGGCGTTCCACATCAATCAAAGAACGTGGTCACAACCAAGAGGCCTTTGGAGCTTCTTCATATGGACCTTTTTGGACCTGTGGCCTACATTAGTATTGATGGCAGTAAGTATGGTTTAGTTATTGTTGATGATTTTTCTCGCTTCACCTGGGTTTTCTTTTTGAGTGACAAAGGTGAAACACAAGAGACTTTGAAGAAATTTATGAGAAGAGCCCAAAATGAGTTTGAGTTAAAAATAAAAAAGGTGAGAAGTGATAATGGGACAGAGTTCAAGAATACAGGTGTTGAAGAATTTTTAGGCGAAGAAGGAATTAAACATGAGTTCTCGGTCCCCTACACTCCTCAACAAAATGGTGTTGTGGAAAGGAAGAACTGAACACTAATCGAAGCCGCTAGAACCATGTTGGATGAGTACAAAACACCTGACATTTTTTGGGCAGAGGCGGTCAACACCGCCTGTCATGCAATCAACCACCTATATCTTCACAAGATTTACAAGAAGACTACCTACGAGCTTCTCACCGGTAACAAACCTAAGGTTGATTACTTTAGAGTTTTTGGGTGTAAATGCTACATTCTTAACAAGAAAGTCAAGAGCTCGAAGTTTACTCCTAGAGTGGACGAGGGTTTCTTTCTTGGTTATGCATCAAATGCGCATGGATATCGTGTTTTCAACAATACCACCGGTCTTGTTGAAATAGCGATAGACGTGACATTTGATGAATCTAATGGCTCGCAAGGGCATGTTTCTAAAGATATTGTAGGAAATGAAATCCCACCTAATGAAGCCATCAAGAAGCTTACAATAGGTGAAGTGAGGCCACAAGAAAAGGACGATGATGAAGGGAGGATTTGGATGACAAACAGGGTTGTTGATGGGAGTGCTAGAGTGGTTGGTGAAAATCCTTCCACCCAAGCAAACCCATCAACCTCAAGTCATCCAATCCTTGAAGAAGAGTGCCTACCGCAAGATATGCCAACCATTCTGGAAAATGAGCAAGAAGAAGTTGCTAGTGAAGAAGCCATTGAACAAGACGAAAGTGATGATCAAATTCAGAAACATTCCCTGATGCCTCATCCTCGAGTATACTAGGGCATTCAGAGAGATCATCCTGTGGACAACATCCTGGGTAGCATTAGAAGAGAGGTAATAACTCGATCTCGTTTAGCAAATTTTTGTGAATTTTACTCGTTTGTCTCCTCTCTTGAACCACTTAAGGTAGAAGAAGCACTAAGCGATCCAGACTAGATCATCGCTATGCAAGAAGAGCTTAACAACTTCACAAGAAATGAAGTCTGGTCCTTAGTAGCAAGACCCAAGCAAAACATCAATGGAACTAAATGGGTCTTCCGCAACAAGCAAAATGAAAACGGCGTGGTCACAAGGAATAAGGCGCGGCTGGTTGCTCAAGGTTTCACTCAAGTGGAAGGACTTGACTTTGGAGAGACCTATGCACCGGTAGCAAGGTTAGAGGCCATAAGAATATTAATTGCCTATGCTATTAACCATGATTTGAAATTGTATCAAATGGATGTCAAAAGTGCATTCCTAAACGGACCACTGCAAGAATTAGTCTATGTGGAGCAACCGTCTGGCTTTGAAGATCATAAGAAGCCAAACCATGTCTACCTTCTTCACAAAGCGCTCTATGGGCTTAAACAAGCTCCTAGAGCATGGTATGAATGTCTTAAAGATTTCTTGCTTAAAAATGGTTTTGAAATAGGAAAAGTAGACTCTACTTTATTTACTCACAAAGTTGATAATCAATTATTTGTATGTCAAATATATGTCGATGACATTATATTTGGCAGTACTGATGAAACATTTTGTGAGGAATTTAGTAGGGTTATGACAAATAGGTTTGAGATGTCCATGATGGGCGAGCTCAAGTACTTCCTGGGATATCAAGTTAAACAACTCAAGGAAGGAACCTTTCTGTGCCAAACCAAGTACACACAAGACATGCTCAAGAAGTTTGGCATGGAAAAGGCAAAGTACGCCAAGACACCAATGGCTTCAAATGGTTATTTCGACTTAAATGAAGAAGGTAAAACTGTAGATCAATAGCTTTATAGATCAATAATTGGATCTCTACTGTATTTATGTGCATCTAGGCCAGATATCATGCTTAGTGTGTGCATGTGTGCCTGTTTTCAAGCTAACCCGAAAGAGTGTCACCTAGTGGCTGTTAAGAGAATTTTGAGATATCTAGTTCATACCCAAAATCTAGGTCTCTGGTATCCCAAGGGCTCCTCTTTCGATTTATTTGGCTACTCTGACTCAGACTATGCCGGTTGCAAAGTAGATCGAAAAAGCACCTCGGGGACTTGCCAATTTCTTGGGCGGTCCCTGGTGTCTTGGAGCTCTAAGAAGCAAAACTGTGTTGCGCTTTCCACTGCCGAGGCCGAATACATAGCTGCTGGTGCTTGTTGTGCTCAGTTGCTATGGATGAAGCAAACTTTGAGGGATTTTAGCTGTGATTTTAAAAGAATTCTACTACTATGTGACAATGAGAGTGCCATTAAACTAGCCAATAATCCTATGCAACACTCTAGAACCAAACACATAGACATAAGACACCATTTTCTGAGAGACCATGAAGCAAAAGGAGATATCGAATTATGTCATGTAAACACTGAAAATCAACTAGCCGATATCTTCACAAAACCCCTCGATGAGACTAGATTTTGCTTTCTTAGGAGTGAATTAAATATCTTGGATTCTCGTAACTTAACTTGAAAACGGACACAAAGATTGCTTGATTCGCTGCTCTTTGTTTAAAAGGTTCAAATTTTAGTGATGTTCATTCAAAACTTTGTGAAAATGTTAAAATTAAAATGTGGTTTAGTGTTAAAATTATTTTAAAATTTCACTCGAAGCTCAACTGGTTTGGCCAGCTGAACTTTCTAGTTCAGCTGGAAGAGACCAGCTGAACTTCTAAGTTGAACTTCAGCTCGGCTGGTTTTAACCAGGAAATACTAGAATCCCCCTGATCGAAACCAGTTGAACCGGTGTGGGGGCCGGTTGAACCAGTCTGGTTCTGTCCGGTCAGTCTGACCGGTTTTCTCTCTACGCAGTAGCTTTTGCAGACCATGTCAGTCCTTTGCAGCGCCTTTTTAGATTGCGTAGCACCTTTTTCGGGCGTCAGATTCCCCTTTTTTAGCTTTTGCTTTTTACAGAATTTGCAGCTTTAATTTATGTCGCGTCAGTCACTTTTCCTGTCACGTCAGTCACTTTTTCGCGCCTTTTCTGACTGCGTCAGGTACTGTTCACTTTTCAGACTGTCACACCCGGTTCCAGGGGGTAGAACCGAGCGCATAGCATATGTGTGCCAGGATCCATTTCCACACATATGTTGACGTCACAAGTGTAATATATCAAAAGACAATGCAATAAAGGCGTAAAGAGAGTATAATACTTTATTACATCATCTGAAACATTGTATCTTTAACAAGTATCATATCAAAGTAAAGCGGAAATGAATAACAGGGCAATCTCACTCAGGAATATGACCGGCGCATCGTTAGACTTAGAATTCGTCGTCGATAAAATCTCCATCAAAGTCTCCAACATCACCCTCTGATCAAAATATTAGCAAGGGTGAGCTCACTTATGGTCGGGGCTCAGCAAGTGGGGGAAAAATTAATGCAGGTATAACAAGGTGAGGCTAAGATTGAGCAGTAAGCATTTTAGTTGGCCAACATTTTATTAACAACACGTGTCTTACTAATAAGTGTGAATCCCAAATATCCCATTTAAACAAAGGAATATGAATATAACAAAAACACTTAAGTGAAACCACTTAAGCAAATTATTGGCAGATCATCAGATCTCAATTTAATTCCATCTTCAAGTTCAATTATCATGTGAGGAGTCCAGGTCACTCATAACCGGGAGCACGACTGATATATCAGTTTTACACTCTGCAGAGGTGGTACAACTTTACCCACAAGTCATGTATCCCATCTAGCCCGGGTTAATCGGACCCTTAAACACTACCGAGGTGAATGGCTAGGGATCCATTATGAGGCTGTAACACCCGGATTTTAGGGGGTCCAAAACCCGGGCGTAAACATAATCACCAGGTGTGCTGGGACCAAGTCTCACACATATGATGAATCATGGCACAGGATCGAATGTCACATCTTTATATATAACAGGAGTTCTATACAAAATAAATAATTACATTATAAGGAGACAACGGTCCAGCAACCCAAAGTTGACTGGGAGACGACGGCCTAGACCTCTCACGACCACATCACAGCATCCTCCAAGCGCCTCATCCTGTGGTACCTGTTCTTGACCTGTGGGGGGGGGGGTGTGAGACAGCAAGAGTGAGCTCACATACGTTCATAGCTCAACAAGTTGTGGGGAATAATGTGCATGAACTCGCCAAAGGTGGGAGCTCATGTGAAGTGTAAGGCTTACCAAAGAGGATGGTTGAAGCTGAGCATTGCTTTTAAAGTTGGTCAAAATTTTATTAGCAGTTACTAAGTATAAGTAAATACCAAACCCAATTAAAAAGTAACAACTTCACCTGCGATGCAATGCATATGACAAATTGAATTTAGTTCCATAAATTAATCATGTGAGTGTCCGAGCTGCTCATGACCGTGAGCACGGCTAGTATACCAGTTTTACACTCTGCAGAGGTTGCGCATCTTTACCCACAAGTCATGTTACCCATCTGCCAAGAGACGGCCAATCCCATACACCTCTACCGAGGAGGCGAGGCAGGGTAACACTACGAGGCCTTTACAAAGTTCCACTAGCTTCAGAAAACCCGCTACAGTTTATAGGAAGTTCCAGTGCAGGAATCCCTTGCAGGACCGCCATCGCAGCAAAATCCTCCCGAGGGCCTCCCTACACTGACCACTCCCCTACTGCCCTTGCCCCTTTCGGGTAAGGTAGTCTTCCACTAGCTTTCCTAATTAATCAGCCAAGGGCGTCCCATTCCACCCTTGTGGTAGCACTGTTTTCCCGGGTGGTTCTCCATGTTCCAATTAACACAATGATCTTATCATGAACAGTAAATAACAACTGATAACAAAAGTGTAATCATGAATAATGTATCTCCATACCCAAAACCACATATAGCACTAGCAAGTACTACCCAGAAGGTTTAGTGGTAAACAAGGTATAAAGATAGACAAACTGGGGTATCCTATTGGGTCCCATCAAAATTAACCTATGCAGATCATTATGATTAATCAGAACATGAGTGGGTAAAAAGAAGTGATCAAGGGCACAACTTGCCTGGGCCTTGAGAATCCAGGTACCAGGATGATCTTCAGGTGACGCGTGACCTCACTGCTAGTCGTAGCAATACAAACATACATGTATAGGCAAAATTAACATTACACCAAACATAAGTACAAACTGAATAATAATAATCTACGCGTTGCTACGAGATCGTAGGAACAAGAACCACTAAATTTGGAGTTATAGTTATTTAGTTATGAATTTCTGAAGTTATTAAGCACCTAGAATAGATTAATTCAAATGAACAATTTTGCTTCAAGTTTCATGGCTAAACAAAGGTACTAGGTGATAAATAATGTTAAAACAAAATTATTGCAACTGGAATGGATCAAAAAGGAGCTAAAATGAATTAGTTATGAATTAAATAAGTTTCTGGATTTATTTTAACACTAAAAATCATTTTCTAAATCATTTTCTATGATTTTCCTATCCACTGGACTGTGCCTCAATTAAACAGAAGCGCAGGGGGCTCGGGGATAAAATTCCTAAGACTCAGTGTACACCGTCAGAGGACGGCGGGTTCTATTTCCATAAAACCTAGGGGCTCTTATGCAAAATACTCAGCGCGAAGGGGTATTGTGATCTCAGGGCCGTCCGATTAGAATCCAACGCGCCAGATAAGTTGATTCATAATTGTGAACCGGTATCAAATGAAGGCCACTGGATCGCGATCCTACGGCCCCGATTCAATATCGTGAAAGGGTATGCCAAGATCAGATCCCGACCGCCCACACAGGGATCAATGGTGGGCATCGGATCTAGTCACCACGACCTAATCTAAGCCCTTCCCAGGAGATCGAACGGCGCCAGGCTTATCCTCTACCTCCCGACTGCCCAGAGCACGGCGCCGCCGCCCCAATCTCACGGCGGTCGCCATGGTCGGCCTCCCCTGCTAACGCGCCCCTGGTGCCCGATTTTCATGAACTATGGGTGCTACGCACGGTATAGGACAAGGCGATTGTTGTGGTAGGTAGCTCACCTCCGATTGGAGTAACAGGGGCCCCGCCCACGCGACACCGCAGTTGCCATGCCGTAATCCAAGTCCGGCGACGAATTGCAAGCGCTCCGCTCCACAAATTCTTGATTCAAGCACACCAACTTCATCCACACGGCCCAGCGAACAACCGAGGCAACTCAGCGAGGTCCAAGCTGCCGTGGTCTGGTGATTCCCCCAAGTTCTCTCTGTTCCGGTGAATTGAAGAGACCCAGGGCAGCGGCTAGGGCTTATATGTATCGAGGGATGGACCAATCGACACCCAGATGATGCCCACGACTTTCGGGGAGGTGGTTATGCCAGCGCGCGGCCGGCGAAGACTGCGGCGAGGACTCAGATTCTTCTGTTGCGATTCGGGCGGAGTTCGTTTCGGGGAGAAGCTTCTGACATTGGGGTCCCACGCCAGAGAGAGGAGAAAGTGACGACGTGAGATAGTAGCTGACCAAGCGGCCCACCTGACGGTGACGCGAGGAGATGAGTCCGCGAGCGCACGCCTGAGTGTCTGAATGGATGGACCCACGAGTCAGCGAAGAGATGAGGGCGAGCACGGAAGAGCTCCGGTCGATTGACGAGGGGGCCCCACCCGCCAGAGAAACGCGACGCACACACGGATTGGGCTGGCGCGGGAGCTGGGCCGAAATCAAGGTTTGCGGCCCACGAGCGATTTTTCTCTTTATATATTTTCTTCTTTCCTTTCCTTTTCATTTTTAAACCTCAATTTTGAATTCAAATGTTTGTGGTGAACTTGTACTCAAATCAAAAATACAAAATAAACATACTGTTATGGACAAATTATATTTATTTACTTATTTATTTTGTATAGCATCTTTCCTTCTTTTCTCCAAACCGCAAATTATAAATTATGTCTAAATTCCAATTTTGTACATTAATATATTTATACTAATGTCATTATTATTATTATTATGAAATTCACACACAATAAACTCCAACATGATAAATAGATTATTTAGATGCCATTAGCTAATAAATCACTTTGATTGTGGTTGTTTACATGTTAAAATAAATAGAGGTCACACAAATAAGGCGATCAACTCGATTCTCATTATTTACTGTTTTGGGTATTACAAATCCTACCCCCCTTAAAAATAATCTCGTCCTCGAGATTTGTAAGAAAAGGGTTACACAAGGATTGGTTTGTAATCTTTTAGTCTATAATTGTTTCAAAAATCCAGGGTCTCTTTTTTTTTGTAGTAAATAGTGGGTGATTGGGACAGCATGTGTATCCATATGTAAAGCCATTTTATTATGTAGGGTAAAAGATATCTTTAAAGTATATATAGGATTGGGTAGAAAGCAGTGGGGTAAGAAAAGACTCCATCCAAGATTGTTGTTCTTGATTTATCTGGCGATCCAACTCGATCTTTGAAGACTTGAGTTGATGCTTATCCTTCTTTGACGTGGTTGGTCTTCTTTGGCCTTTCTTCTTGGAGTTGTCATCCGAGTTAAGGACATATGGCTAAGGATATATAGTTAGGATAGCCGGGTACACGAGGTAGGTAGGTTTTAACAGAGTTTTGCTTTTGGAGTAGATGAGCTAGGCAACCTGTGATGTAGGTTAGGTCATTGTTCACGGATGAGTTGGTGGAAGACATTAATTTAGGTTAAGATATGTTTGTAGAGACAGTGTCTAACCAAATTATCTGACCTGTTAATAACACACTTTAGATTGGGTCATATTTAGATTAGATAGAATCTGGATTAGGTTGGATATAACTAGATTAGACTAGATAATATCTAATTACTTTGGATTAGATCTTGGTTGTTACTAGGGTGGGGTAAATATGCTTATTAGGACAAGATGAATCTATAAGGATAAGGTAGAATCTTTTGAGGTCAGTTAGATCTATTAGGATAAGATAGAATCTTTTCAAGACAAGATGAATCTATTAAAGTAATAGAGTATCTTTTAAGATAAGATGGATCTATTTAAAATGGATATACTTTAATGGAGGATAATTTAGGTTGTCTAGTTGTCTAATGAATATATTTTTATGCCTATATATATATGTAGATGTAGTTGTGGACATTACTCCAAAACTCATCACACTCAATCAAAGATCCAAATCAGACAAGTATCATAAGAACAAACATTCAAATACATAGACACTTATAAAAAAATAGTTTTGTTTTTGTTCCTAGGATTAGGTCTCCTATTTCCTAAAGGTCACTTCAGGCACAGGATTTCAGAGTGTGAAATCCACATTTGTCTTTAGAAGGAAAAGGTAAGAATAATCAGAGTAAAGCGGAAATAGATGAGAAAAGATCAAGAAAAGTTTAGATAAGGATCAGAGTAGTAAAGGTAAGTAAGTAATGGTTGTCCAGTTCTATCTAGGTTTCGTCCTACAGTCAACATTCCTCTGATACCACTTCTGTAACACCCGGATTTTAGGGGTCCAAAACCCGGGCGTAAACATAATCACCAGGTGTGCTGGGACCAAGTCTCACACATATGATGAATCATGGCACAGGATCGAATGTCACATCTTTATATATAACAGGAGTTCTATACAAAATAAATAATTACATTATAAGGAGACAACGGTCCAGCAACCCAAAGTTGACTGGGAGACGACGGCCTAGACCTCTCACGACCACATCACAGCATCCTCCAAGCGCCTCATCCTGTGGTACCTGTTCTTGACCTGTGGGGGGGGGTGTGAGACAGCAAGAGTGAGCTCACATACGTTCATAGCTCAACAAGTTGTGGGGAATAATGTGCATGAACTCGCCAAAGGTGGGAGCTCATGTGAAGTGTAAGGCTTACCAAAGAGGATGGTTGAAGCTGAGCATTGCTTTTAAAGTTGGTCAAAATTTTATTAGCAGTTACTAAGTATAAGTAAATACCAAACCCAATTAAAAAGTAACAACTTCACCTGCGATGCAATGCATATGACAAATTGAATTTAGTTCCATAAATTAATCATGTGAGTGTCCGAGCTGCTCATGACCGTGAGCACGGCTAGTATACCAGTTTTACACTCTGCAGAGGTTGCGCATCTTTACCCACAAGTCATGTTACCCATCTGCCAAGAGACGGCCAATCCCATACACCTCTACCGAGGAGGCGAGGCAGGGTAACACTACGAGGCCTTTACAAAGTTCCACTAGCTTCAGAAAACCCGCTACAGTTTATAGGAAGTTCCAGTGCAGGAATCCCTTGCAGGACCGCCATCGCAGCAAAATCCTCCCGAGGGCCTCCCTACACTGACCACTCCCCTACTGCCCTTGCCCCTTTCGGGTAAGGTAGTCTTCCACTAGCTTTCCTAATTAATCAGCCAAGGGCGTCCCATTCCACCCTTGTGGTAGCACTGTTTTCCCGGGTGGTTCTCCATGTTCCAATTAACACAATGATCTTATCATGAACAGTAAATAACAACTGATAACAAAAGTGTAATCATGAATAATGTATCTCCATACCCAAAACCACATATAGCACTAGCAAGTACTACCCAGAAGGTTTAGTGGTAAACAAGGTATAAAGATAGACAAACTGGGGTATCCTATTGGGTCCCATCAAAATTAACCTATGCAGATCATTATGATTAATCAGAACATGAGTGGGTAAAAAGAAGTGATCAAGGGCACAACTTGCCTGGGCCTTGAGAATCCAGGTACCAGGATGATCTTCAGGTGACGCGTGACCTCACTGCTAGTCGTAGCAATACAAACATACATGTATAGGCAAAATTAACATTACACCAAACATAAGTACAAACTGAATAATAATAATCTACGCGTTGCTACGAGATCGTAGGAACAAGAACCACTAAATTTGGAGTTATAGTTATTTAGTTATGAATTTCTGAAGTTATTAAGCACCTAGAATAGATTAATTCAAATGAACAATTTTGCTTCAAGTTTCATGGCTAAACAAAGGTACTAGGTGATAAATAATGTTAAAACAAAATTATTGCAACTGGAATGGATCAAAAAGGAGCTAAAATGAATTAGTTATGAATTAAATAAGTTTCTGGATTTATTTTAACACTAAAAATCATTTTCTAAATCATTTTCTATGATTTTCCTATCCACTGGACTGTGCCTCAATTAAACAGAAGCGCAGGGGGCTCGGGGATAAAATTCCTAAGACTCAGTGTACACCGTCAGAGGACGGCGAGTTCTATTTCCATAAAACCTAGGGGCTCTTATGCAAAATACTCAGCGCGAAGGGGTATTGTGATCTCAGGGCCGTCCGATTAGAATCCAACGCGCCAGATAAGTTGATTCATAACTGTGAACCGGTATCAAATGAAGGCCACTGGATCGCGATCCTACGGCCCCGATTCAATATCGTGAAAGGGTATGCCAAGATCAGATCCCGACCGCCCACACAGGGATCAACGGTGGGCATCGGATCTAGTCACCACGACCTAATCTGAGCCCTTCCCAGGAGATCGGACGGCGCCAGGCTTATCCTCTACCTCCCGACTGCCCAGAGCACGGCGCCGCCGCCCCAATCTCACGGCGGTCGCCATGGTCGGCCTCCCCTGCTAACGCGCCCTGGTGCCCGATTTTCATGAACTATGGGTGCTACGCACGGTATAGGACAAGGCGATTGTTGTGGTAGGTAGCTCACCTCCGATTGGAGTAACAGGGGCCCCGCCCACGCGACACCGCAGTTGCCATGCCGTAATCCAAGTCCAGCGACGAATTGCAAGCGCTCCGCTCCACAAATTCTTGATTCAAGCACACCAACTTCATCCACACGGCCCAGCGAACAACCGAGGCAACTCAGCGAGGTCCAAGCTGCCGTGGTCTGGTGATTCCCCCAAGTTCTCTCTGTTCCGGTGAATTGAAGAGACCCAGGGCAGCGGCTAGGGCTTATATGTATCGAGGGATGGACCAATCGACACCCAGATGATGCCCACGACTTTCGGGGAGGTGGTTATGCCAGCGCGCGGCCGGCGAAGACTGCGGCGAGGACTCAGATTCTTCTGTTGCGATTCGGGCGGAGTTCGTTTCGGGGAGAAGCTTCTGACATTGGGGTCCCACGCTAGAGAGAGGAGAAAGTGACGACGCGAGACAGTAGCTGACCAAGCGGCCCACCTGACGGTGACGCGAGGAGATGAGTCCGCGAGCGCACGCCTGAGTGTCTGAATGGATGGACCCACGAGTCAGCGAAGAGATGAGGGCGAGCACGGAAGAGCTCCGGTCGATTGACGAGGGGGCCCCACCCGCCAGAGAAACGTGACGCACGCACGGATTGGGCTGGCGCGGGAGCTGGGCCGAAATCAAGGTTTGCGGCCCACGAGCGATTTTTCTCTTTATATATTTTCTTCTTTCCTTTCCTTTTCATTTTTAAACCTCAATTTTGAATTCAAATGTTTGTGGTGAACTTGTACTCAAATCAAAAATACAAAATAAACATACTGTTATGGACAAATTATATTTATTTACTTATTTATTTTGTATAGCATCTTTCCTTCTTTTCTCCAAACCGCAAATTATAAATTATGTCTAAATTCCAATTTTGTACATTAATATATTTATACTAATGTCATTATTATTATTATTATGAAATTCACACACAATAAACTCCAACATGATAAATAGATTATTTAGATGCCATTAGCTAATAAATCACTTTGATTGTGGTTGTTTACATGTTAAAATAAATAGAGGTCACACAAATAAGGCGATCAACTCGATTCTCATTATTTACTGTTTTGGGTATTACAGAGGCTTTCACAAAATACACTTAATATGAAGCAACCCGCTAAGGTTTCTAAAGACGATGGTGTTGGTCCCCTGGGTGAGGTACCTTAGCCAAGAATACGTCCCCATATTAACGTGGGCTGCCAGCACCTACCACTCCCCCTCTTTTCCATATTTCAGGTAAGGTTGCCAGGCACTAAGCATATAAAGCTAATTACCAAAGCCAGAGCCATGATAGTACTCGTGGTTGCACTGTTATCATGGGTGATCACTCTATGTTCCAATTAATTTGAAATAATATTATCTTAACCATCGGGTTAATGTCATAATTGCCAATTTTAATTTTGGAACATTAATATCAATTAATGAGTGACATTAAAATCATTAAGTTGAGCGGTAGCACAAATTTTGCAAAGCTTAATTATTTCTTAGGGTAAATAAGGAATACAGTTGCTAAATCTAGGAAATCCTTAATTAGGTAAAACCCATCAAATTATGCAATATATCAGAAAGTAAACATTATTATATGCAATGAGTGGGTACAAAAAGAATATGCAGAGGGAGAATCCACTTGCCTTGCTCAAATATGTCCTGCGGATCGTCTTCGAACGAATTTGGTTCGTCTACCACACCGTCAGCCTCTAATAATGTTACACACGTCGCCATAAAAAAGCATACACCAATAAATAAACACGTACCATTACATGAACAAACACCATTACACAAATAAACACACATCGCACTTATCACACCTTAAATATGTTCTAAATGCGTAAATACTTATTAATTCAATTATAGTTATTATTGTGAGCCCTAAATGATGAATTTATGAATGGGTGCAATAAATACAGTTTTAATTAGTATTAATATATTTTAACATCATCAATGAATTTAAATGATTATTATCGTCTTTAAAATTAATAGCTTTCAATAAACAAATTATTGAGTATAGCAAAAATGAATTTAACATTCTAAAAATCCCTATAAATACTCATTGAACTTTTTATAACACAAGTGAGGTTATTTTGACATAAACTAGTATTTTGCCTACTCTAAAAATTTAAGTTCTAAATTTGCGAACATGTTTATTTGACTAGTAAAAAATCTATTTTCCATACTACCGGTGATATTTTCTCTTTTCTTTCTAAAAGAAGATATTAATAAAATAATCGGATAAATCATCTAAAAATCTTATATTATTCATATGACATGAGTTCTATACCATTTTCTAAATCCATTAAAATGCACCTATGACTATAATTCTCCAAATTGTTTCTAAAGTTCCTTGTGACCAAATTTAACTACAAAGTTTCTTATCTAGTATTTTTATCACCAGCATGTGATTACTTAATCTACGGCATATTTCTCTAATCCAAAAATCATCGCCACGACTAACATGAAATATCACGGTGTACTAACAATCCCATATCTCTACCAAAAATTCTATAATGCACATACACATAAATTGCGGATCACACGTGTTCATATTACAACAAACTAAATATACAATTCATGAATCGAATCAAAACGTATTTTAAAAAATACACAAAATAATTTGGGTCGTCATCAACCTTGGGTTCGCACGTGTGACGGTGAGAGTTTGATGGGGGTTCGGCCGAGTGGAGAAGAGCAGGGCTCGACTACGGATGGTGGATGGCGAGTGCGTGGCTCCGACGACGAACTGCAGGCTCCGTGAACTCTGGCGATGAATGGCAATAAACGACGGCGTCGAGCAGTGCACTGGCGAGCGAGGAGAGCTAGAGAGATGGGGCGAGTTTGGGTAGGGGGAAAATGGAGAGAGAGCTCTGCTGCCTTTTATAGGGAGTAGGAGGGAGAGGAGAGGTCGCTGGTTCTTCATGGACCATCAATGGAGTTGCCGTTTCTTGCTCGTAATGGAGAGAGGAGAAATGAGGGGAGAAAGAAACGAATGCAATCAAACACCATTAACGACGAACGACGCGTGTGTCGGTCAAACTTCGGCTTCAGTGCGTGCGGGGCAGGGAGGCGGCTCGGACTTGCAGGCGCAGGGCCGGGCGCGGCATCGCGCGGGGAGCAGGTGCGTGGTCGGCTGGCGGCTCGGGCCGGCCTCTGTTGGGTGCGCTCGGGCGTCGCGCTCGGTGCAGGAACGCGCGTGGGCTGGCCATGGCGCAGGGAGCACGGCCGCCTGGGCGCTGGCATGAGGGGCGACTCGGCTGCGGCTTGCGCGAGCTGCGCGCTGGGCGCTGTTTTGGCGGCGCGGGTGGGAAGGCAGAGAGGCAGGGAGAGAGGTGGGAGGAGAGAAGGAGAGAGAGAGAGAGAAGAGGTAAGGGAGGGAGTACCAGGGAGGCGGCGGCGGCTGTGGCTGGGAGCTAGCCGCGCGCGCCCTAGGTTTTTGGGGTACTGGGCCCTAGTGGGCCGATTTAGTTTAGGTTTAGTTTTTTTTCTCTTTTTTTTCTAATTCCGAAATGCATTTTTGAAGAGCTCGAAAATTCCTAGAAATTCACCAAAACTATTTATAAATAAAATACTTGTTTTTAGACTAATAACTATTATATTATTTAATTATTATATTAATTACTAGGTTTTTCTTTAAAAAGAATTGATAAAAAAACAACCGATAATCAATCAAGCGCATACAAGGAAAATTGATTCAAAATGCAAATAAATAATTAAACACTTTAAAATAATTATTACCCTAATTAATATAATAACTAAATTTATTATTTTTAATTGATGGCTTTTATGGTGTTACAAACCTACCCTCTTAAAAAGAATCTTGTCCTCGAGATTAAGAAACTTACAAGAATAACTGGGGAAATTCTGCTCTGAGTTCATCTTCTCTTTCCCAAGTGGCCTCATCTTCCGAATGATGACTCCACTGAACTTTGCACGTGTTAATGACTTTACTCCATGTAATTCTGCGAGATGTTTCTAGAATTCTGACCGGGTACTCCGAATAAGTCAAATCCTCATTAACATTCAGTTCTTCCATGGGTAACTGTTCTTCTAGTACTCTTAAGCACTTCTTGAGTTGTGATACGTGAAATACGTCATGCACATCCGATAATCTATCGGGTAGCTCTAACTGGTAGGCTACTTCACCTTTTCTTTCCAAAATCTTGAATGGGCCGATATAGCGAGGTGATAATTTTCCCTTAACCTTAAACCTTTTCATTCCTCTCATCGGTGAAACTTTAAGGTAGACAAAGTCTCCTACTTCAAACATCAACTCTCTTCTTCTATTATCAGCATAGATTTTATGTCTTGACTGTGCTGTCTTCAAATTTTCTCTGATAATCTGCACTTGCTTTTCCGCCTCTTGGAGAATTTCTGGACCAAATACTTGACTTTCTCCGGTCTGATTCCAATAAAGCGGTATTCTACATTTTCGTCCATATAGTGCTTCAAATGGTGCCATTTTTAGACTTGCCTGATAACTATTGTTATACGAGAATTCTGCATAAGGCAAACTTTTATCCTAGCTTCTACCATGCTTTAGAGCACAAGCTCTTAGCATATCTTCCCACACTTGGTTTGTCCTTTCAGTTTGCCCATCTGTTTGCGGATGATAAGCTGAACTAAAGTTTAGCTTGGTATCCATGGACTCATGTAGTCTTTTCCAAAAGCGCGAGGTAAACTGGGTTCCTCGATCCGATACGATCTTCTTCGGTACTCCATGCAGACAAACAATCCTTGACATGTATAATTCTGCTAACTGGGCTCCTGAGTAATTTGTCTTCATAGGTATAAAGTGTGCTACTTTAGTCAACCTGTCTACTATGACCCATATTGAATCATAGCCATCTCGAGTACGGGGTAGTCCAACTATGAAATCCATACTGATTTCTTCCCATTTCCATTCAGGTACCTTGAGAGGTTGTAGTAATCCTGCTGGTCTTTGATGTTCGGCTTTAACTCGCTGACACACGTCTCATAATGCAACATGAGTAGCAACACCACTTTTCAAACCGTACCACCAATACTTTCCCTAAGATCCTGGTACATCTTTGTACTTCTAGGGTTAATAGAGTAAGCTCAATCATGAGCTTCTCTCAAAATAAGTTGGCACAAGTGCTCGATTTCGGGTACACAAATTCTCTTCTTAAACCATACTGTGCCTTGTTCATCTTCCGTGAAATCTGGGGCTTTACCCAAACCAATCAAAGCTTTAATTTCCTTAATCTTCTCATCGGACTCTTGTCCTTTACGAATCTCTTCTTCCAAAGTAGATTCAACTTCCATAACTGTTTCTTCTACATTATTGAGCAATCCAAGGTTGAGTTGTTCCATTTCCCAACACAATTCTTGTGACATCAAATGAGTAGTGATGTTGTTCACTTGACCCTTACGGCTCAAAGCATCAGCTACTACATTTGCTTTTCCGGGGTGATATTGTATCTCCAAATCATAATCCTTAATCAACTCAAGCCATCTTCTCTGTCTTAGATTGAGTTCTTTCTGAGTGAATATATATTTCAGGCTTTTGTGATTCGTGAAGATTTTGCACTTGTTTCCAATCATATAGTGCCTCCAAATCTTCAAAGCATGCACTATGACAGCTAGTTCCAAATCATGCGTAGGATAATTCTTCTCATGCTTCCTTAATTGCCTTGAGGCATAAGCTATCACTTTTCCTTCTTGCATTAGCACACATCCAAGTCCAAGGTGTGATGCATCACAATACACATCAAATCCCTTGTGGATGTCTGGCATTACCAATATTGGTGCAGTGGTTAACCTTTTCTTGAGTTCTTCAAAACAATTCTGACAAGCTTCATCCCACTTGAACTCTTTACCTTTCTCCAGTAGAGAGGTAAGTGGTTTCACTAACTTGGAAAAACCTTCAATAAATCTTCTATAGTATCCCGCCAATCCAAGAAAACTTCTGATCTTGGACGCATCCTTTGGTTGCTTCCAATCCAGTATCTCACTTATCTTTCCTGGGTACTTTAATTCCACCATCGGTAACGATATGTCCTAAGAAAGCAACTTCCTTAAGCCAAAAATCACACTTCGAGAACTTTGCATACAGTTGGTTGTCATGATGCTTTTGTAGGACTAGCCTTAGATGATCTTCATGTTTTTCTTCATTCGGAGAGTGTTGGGGGCCTTCGACTTCCGAAGGTCCTCAAAAACGTGATTTAACAATGTTTCTGGAGTATAATACATGAGCAGGTACCTTTGGACATGGACCTGTCAGACTTAAGTCAAAATCACTGAACGAAGAAACACAAGGGAAACGAAGGATGGAACAGAGCCGAAGCTGTACGCAAGGGAGCTTCGGCATGATGACAAGAAAAAAGGAAACCGACTTAAAGAGGAAAAGACTATCTAGACCCCAATGAATTACTATAGAGTTATTATCAAATGCAAAGGGCCTGAATGTAATTTTACATGGGCTGCGACCCGTGCCTATAAATAGATGAACAGTGCTTCCGTACTGTTCATGCTGACTGGACATTTGCTTTTGCGTCACGCTTGTATTTTTACTTCTTTCAAGCCGAAGGTACACTTGTAATAAATTATTATCTTTACTTATTCATGATAATAATACAAAAATAATACAATAATGATAATATATTTGATTGTTCGCATTATTCATGTTTCGTATAAACCCTTCTTCATTTTTATATACGTCGTACCTACGAAGGTACGCTTTCTGCAACCTTCGTCCGAGAGTCATTATATCCTAAGGGAAATAATGCTTCGAAGGACGAAGGACTTTAACATTTAACATTCTTTATGTTGCCTTGTTCTTAACTCATAGCATTTGAGAACAAGTCCCCAACATTGGCGCCCACCTCCGGTGAACCCCTTTTCGACCACCTTCGACAACCATCGACCTTCATCATGCCGCCAAAGAAAGCTTCGACAACAGGGGCTGCCGTTCTGCAGCCGCTGGACCCGAACCAGGAGACCCTTTCTCTTCGGGAGGCCTGAAGCCAGAAGAGGAAGGCCACTAGTCCAACACCACAAGAGGATGAGTTGGACCAAGAAATCAGGAATATGGAGATGCTTCATCAGCAGGTACAGAGGAAGAAGGAGAAGATGGCTCGGTTAGCTGACCTGCAAAGGAAGATTGACAAAGCCACCGAAGAAGTGCGTCATCTTGTTCAAGATGAGCAGCACCGAAGGCCCCACCACAGAGAGCTGCACCAGGAGGGCTTCTTCAGCGAAGATGACTGGTATGAGGATTTTCATCATGGAAATTTTGCTTTTGATGATGCTTCTCCTCTATCAGCAGAACTGCAGGCTACGCCTTGGCCCCCGTCTTACAAGCCACCACAGCTACCCATGTATGACGGACACTTAGATCCGAAGCAGTTTCTGATGAGTTACGAAGCAACTATATCTTCGTATGGTGGCAACACTGCAGTCATGGCGAAATCCTTCGTCATGGATGTCAAAAATGTTGCACAAACTTGGTACTCCTCTCTTCGGCCAGGAACAATCACATCATGGCAGAAGCTAAAGGACATGCTGGTCACCAGTTTTCAAGGGTTTCAGACGAAGCCGGTTACCACTTAGGCCTTGTTCCAGTGCACGCAAGATCAAGAGGAATATCTCTAGGCGTATGTCCGAAGGTTCTTGCGTCTGAGGGCACAAGCGCCAATAGTGCCCAATGAAATTGTCATTGAGGCCATGATTAAGGGGCTTCGGCCAGGACCTTCAGCCTAATACTTCGCCAGGAAACCCCCTTAAACCCTGGAGAAACTGCTTCAGAAGATGGATGAATACATCCGCGCTGACAATGATTTTTGACAGAGAAGGGAGGAAGCTTACAGGTTCTCCGAAATGGCCAGGGGCTTCGGAGGGAGAATTCACCCCAGGCACGTCAGATCAATTCATTCCACTCAGAATGACGACAGGGGACGTCAACAACAGAGGCCGCAATATTCCTCCCAGGCTTCGGGGCAGTAACAGAGCTGTCCTCAGCCCCCAGCTCCAAGGGGCAGAGGCGCTAGGGGCTTCGGAGGAAGGTTTAGGGATCAGCCCAGGAAAATTTATTGTCTATTCTGCGGTGAGGACAAGGGCCACACTACCAGGATGTGTCACGTCACCATCTAGAAACAAAAAGAGATAGCAGAAGCTGCGGCCCAACAGAATCAGCCGAAGCAAGTCATGCATACTGCTTCATACCACTCACCGTACATTCCAGAGTACGTGGGTAACCATCCTGCATCCTCTGTTGCTTCGGCAAGCCAACCTCAGGCATCTTGGCAACAACCTCCACCTCCACCACCATTGCAACGAGGCCAACAGCCAGAAGGGAGCCACCACACTCATCAGCAACGAGACTTCAGAGAGGAGTCCGAAGCTCACATAGTCAACAGTATTGTGCCAGAATCGAAGCACATCTACTAAGAGGATATCCTACTTCTGAAATAGTTCTGGCATTCGTTATCATTTTTCCTTTTTCAATAGAGAACAATCGTTAAAAGCCTAAGTTTTTCCTGTCATTTTCAATTCCTTGTAATAGCTTCATTTTGGCCATAGTGGAAATGTATCTCTTTTACAGACTCACGAAGTCCAAAAAGTTGGTAAAGCACGAAAGTTGCTCTCAAGAGAGCTCGGGGTTCATAATCACATTACAAGTTTTGCCGAAGCATTAGAAAAGTCGTTCTAAGGAACGCAACATAAGTTTTCTGCTCAAAAGTCGTTCCAAAGGGAATGCAGAGCTTACAATGAAAAATAAACGCTGATACTGCCGAAGTAAAAGCCGAAGAAGCTCCTAAGGGAGGCTTACAGCGAAAAATAAACTCTGATACCACCAAAGTAAAAGGCGAAGAAGCTCCTAAGGGAGGCTTACAGCGAAAAGTCAACGCTGATACACCAAAAAATAAATGGTGAAGCCAAAAAATAAACGACAAAAAGATTGTGTGCTTTACTGAGGCAATGTGTGTGTATCTTCGGCACAAATATCATTTTGCATGTCATAACATCATTACATCATTTTGCATGTCATAACATCATACATCATATTGCATCAATGGCACAAGAAGGGGATGCAATGTTGACCTTCGGAAGGGTATACGATGTTGACCTACAATGTTGATCTTCGGAGATTGTTTCGAAGAAGTGACAAGGCACAAAATAAGTTTTGAAAGAAGTATGGCTTCGTCAAATTTAATATGAAAAGGAGATCTATTGCTTACGAAGCATAATATTTTTTACGGAATATGGATATTCTTCACGAAGCATGAAAAGAAGGGAAAGTGTTTTTTCGCCGAAGGCTCAAAAACGGTATGTACGTAAAATTTCATGCATCGTAAAGAATTGAATTACAAACAGCTTATACATTATATTCAAAATCATAAAAGATTACACACTTTGTTCAGCAAATATTACATTCCAAATGTCTTTACAATAACAGCTATTCTTCTTTTAAAACTACTTCTGCAGCTTCGTTTAGTAGTTGATCAACAACTTCATCCATAATAGCTTCGGCCATTTTAATAATTTCATCTTCTTTCTTCGCTTCGGGGTCCGCCAATGGCTCGACGGGCTCTGGGGGAGGAGATAGCACGGCTGTGATGCAAAACGTAAATAAGTTTGAAGTCACAAAATTAGGACATAAAGTTAAAAGCTGTTAAGCAATACCTATCTGCCTCTCGAGATCCGCAGCTTTCTCAGCGGCTGCTGCTGCTTCTCTAGCATCGTGAGTATCTTTTTCACTTTTCCTTATGATTTCTTGGGCCATCTCCCGGCCGCCATTTTCCCAGATGTCGGTGAAAAACTTTCCACCAACTAAGCTTGTTTCAGCCAACGGGTCTTTTGTATCTTTAATAGATAAGGCACCTTCGGTTTGCGCCAAAGATTTTATGTGTTCGCAGCCTTTCTTCTCCAAGATAGCAGCAATCCCCCTAGCACCCGAGAAGGCGCATATGTCCCCATGGCCACTCAAAACTTCCTCAAAGGCTTCAGCTTCGTGGCTGATCCAATCAATTGGACCTTCGGGATCGCCCCTTATGAAATTCTCCTCGCTTGAGTATGCGCCAACATTGGCGAAGCTAATTTTTATTCTCTTAACACATTCTATAGATTTTTCATAGCATCTCTCCTTAGATGCACGAAGTTCATCAACTGTTTTTTTGTAAATGGTTCCTCCAATATATACTAATATCTCGTTCAGCCTCTGCAACACCACATTTTTCTTTAGCTTCGAGTAGCTGTTTTCGAAGATCTTCGATTTCGCATTTTGAGCTTCAGCTTGGGCTTTGGAAGTAGCTTCATCTTACCTTATTTTGTTCAACAATGAGTGTAATTGTTGGGGGCCTTCGGCTTCTGAAGGTCCTCAAAAGCATGATTTGACAATATTTTCTGAGTGAAACATGCGAACAGGCACCTTCAGAATCAGGTTGCGGATGTACAAAAGCACGCTCAAGACGAAGCTTCACTGGGGCGGAAAGCGACCACAACGAAGGATAAGACGATCACGAAGCTGCGTGCAGAAAAGCTTCGGCATGACGGCAGATAGGAGGAACCGACTTAAATATGAAAAGTCAAGTTAAACCTCGAAGGATTGCTATAAAGATATTATCAAATGTAAAGGACATCAATGTAATTTTACACGGGCTGCGTCCCGTGCTTGTAAATAGATGAACAACACTCCCGTACTATTCACGCTGACCTGGCATACGCTTTTCCGCATCACGACTGTACCTTTACTTTCCATCAATCTGAAGGTACATTTGTAATTTGTTTTTATGAATTTGGTAATAAAAATAAGTTGGTGACAATACTTGTATCATTACTCGTGTTTTACATATGTATGCTCTTTTTTATCATCTATCAACCTTACGAAGGTCTTTTCCTTTGTAACCTTTGTCCAAGATTCATTATATCCGAAGAGATATAATGTTTTTAAGGACGAAGGAGTTTAACATTTAACACTTTCTATGTTGCCTTGTTCTTGATTCTTAGCATTTGAGGACAAGTCCCCAACATTGGCGCCCACCTCCGGTGAACTCACGTCCATTTTTTGAGTTTTGAACACCTTCGGCAAGCATCGACCTTCGTCATGCCGCCAAAGAAAGCTTCAGCAATAGGGGCTGCTGCTTTGCAGCCGCTGGACCCGAACCAGGAGACCCTTTCTCTTAGGGAGGCCCGAAGCCAGAAGAGGAAGGCCATCAGTCCAACGCCTCCAGAGGACGACTTGGATCAAGAAATCTAAAATTTGGAGATTCTCCATCAACAGGTCCAACGGAAGAAGGAGAAGATAGCTCGTTTAGCTGATCTTCAAAGGCAGATAGACGAAGCCTCTAAAGAGCTTCGACATCTTGCTCAAGATGACCAGAACCAAAGGCCCCCGCACAGAGAGCTTCATCAAGAGGGCTTTTACAACGAGGGCGACTGGTATGAAGATTTCCATCACGGAAATTTTGCTTTTGATGATACTTCTTCCCTGTCAACAGAACTGCAGGCTACTCCTTGGCCACAATCTTACAAGCCACCCCAACTCCCCATGTACGATGGTCATTCAGACCCGAAACAATTCTTGATGAGCTATGAGGCAACCATATCTTCGTATGGTGGCAACACAGCGGTCATGGCAAAGTCTTTCGTCATGGCTGTCAGGAGTGTTGCACAAACCTGGTACTCCTCTTTTAGGCCAGGGACAATCACCTCATGGCAAAAGCTGAAGGATATGTTGATAACCAGCTTCCAAGGGTTTCAGACGAAGCCAGTCACAGCTCAAGCTTTATTTTAGTGCACCCAGGATCATGAAGAATACCTTCAGGCATATGTCCGAAGGTTCCTTCGTCTGAGGGCACAGGCACCAACAGTGCCTAATGAAATTGTCATTGAGGCCATTGTCAAGGGGCTTCGGCCAGGACCTTCGGCTCAGTACTTTGCTAGGAAGCCTCCTCAAACTTTGGAGAAGCTGCTCCAAAAGATGGACGAGTATATTCGAGCTGACAATGATTTTCGCCAAAGAAGGGAGGAAGCTTTCAGGTTCTCTGAAATAACCAGGGGCTTCGGAGGAAGATTTTATCCGAGGCACGTCAGCTCAATTCACAATTCTACTCAAAGTGATGACAAGGAGAGTCAACAGCAAAGGCCACAGTGCTCTTCGCAAGCTTCGGGGCAACAACAAAGCTCTTTCCGGCTGCCAGCGCCAAGGGGCAGAGGCGCCAGGGGCTTCGGGGGAAGATTTGGAGATCAACCAAGAAAAATCTACTGCCTATTCTGTGGTGAAGGCAAGGGCCATACCACCAGGATGTGCCATGTTACCATCCAGAAGCAAAAGGAGCTAGCAGAAGCTGCAGTGCAACAGAGCCAGCCGAAGCAGGTTATGCATACTGCTTCGTACCATTCGCCTTACTTTCCAGAATATGTAGGCAATCACCCTGCAGCCTCTGTTGCTTCGGCAAGTCAACCCCAAGCATCTTGGCAACAGCTTCCACCGCCACCACCAATACAATGAGGTCCGCAGCCAGAAGGGAGTCAGCACTCTCACCCCCAGCGGGACTTCAGAGAGGAATCCGAAGCTCGCACAGTCAATAGCACTGTGCCAGAGTCGAAGCACATTTACTGACAAAATATCCTACCTCGACAGCAGTTTTTCGCATTTTCGCATTCAGTTTTACTTTCTTTTTAGTAAGAAACAATTATGGGAAGTTTAAGTGTCTTTTATCGTTTTTTTCAATTTCTTGTAACAGTTTAGCTTTTTATCATAATGAAAATATATCTTCTCCATAGGCTTGAGTTGCCGAAGCACAAGAATTTGTGGTGGCACGGAGAACCTTCGAATTATCAAAAACTTGTTCTAAGGAATGCAGTGCAACTTCTTCGAAGTAGTAAAAAGTCATTCCTAAGGGAGCGCAGCGTAAGTTTTCTGCTCAAAAGTCGTTCCGAAGGGAATGCAGAGCTTACAGCGAAAAATAAACGCTGATTCCGCTGAAAGTAAAAGGCGAAGAAGCTCCTAAGGGAGGCTTACAGCGAAAAATAAACGCTGATTCCGCTGAAAGTAAAGGGCGAAGAAGCTCCTAAGGGAGGCTTACAGCGAAAAATAAACGCTGATTCCGCTGAAGTAAAAGGCGAAGAAGCTCCTAAGGGAGGCTTACAGCGAAAAGTCAGCGCTGATATAAAAAGATTGTGTGCTCTATTACAGGGGTGTGTGTATCTTCGGCACAAATACCATTTTGCATAACATAACATCATCACATCATTTTGCATAACATAAGCATCATACATCATATCGCATGTGGAACAAGAAGGGAACACAGTATTGATCTTCGGAGAATGTTGTGAAAAAGAGAAAATCGTGCTAAGGCACAAGATAAATTGAGAAGTATAGCTTCATAAAACTTTTTTATAGCTTCGAAGAATGTTTTCACGAAGCTTGGATATTCTTCATCAGAGAAGTATGGAGATTCTTGCGGTATATAAAATATTTTCTTCACGGAGCATGAAAAGAAGGGAAGATGTTTTTTCGTCGAAGGCTCAAAAAACGGTATGTATGCAAAATTTCATGCATCGTAAAGAATTAAACCATAAATAGATTATATTTTACATTCAAAGTTACAAAGTTTTACACATGTTACATTCCAAATATTTTTACAGTAGTATTTAATTTTTTCTGAGAACTACTTCTGCAGCTTCGTTCAGTAGCTGATCGACAACTTTGTCCATGATGGCTTCGGCCATTTTTCTAATTTCATCGTCTTCCTTCGGGTGGGGGCCCGGAGACGCCTCAGCAGGTTCTGAGGGAGGACAGGATACGACTATATTACTATTACAAACCGCGAACAAAAGTTTGAAATCAAAAATTACAACAGAATAAAAACCACTAGTTAATACCTATTTGCCCTTCGGGCTCTGCGTTTTTCTCAGCAGCCTCCGCTACCTTCCTAGCATCATGGATGCCTTTTTCGCTTCTTTGAATGATTTCTTGAGCCATTTCTCGGCCGCCATTGTCCCAAAATATCGGTGAAAAATTTCCCACTGACTAGGCTTGCTTCGGCTGAAGGGTCTTTAATATCTTTAGAGGATAAAGCAGCTTCAGACTGTGCTAAAGATTTCACATGCTCGCACCCTTTCTTCTCTAAAATAGTAACAATTCCCCTGGTGCCCGAAAAAGCACAAATGTCCCTGCGACTATTCAAGATTTCTTCGAAGGCCTCAGCTTCGTGGCTGATCCATTCAATCGGGCCTTCTGAATTCCCTCTTGTGAAATTTTCTTCGCTAGAGAATGCGCCAACCCTGGCGAAGCTGGATTTTATCTTCTTAACACACTCTATGGATTTATTATAGCACCTTTTCTTCGAAGCACGAAGCTCTTCAACATTCACTTCCAAATGATTTGCCCATTGATCACTTAGTTCTCGTTTTGTTTCTTCAAGAATGCGTTCTTCTTTAGCTTGGGCTAGTTGTTTCCGAAGATCCTCGATTTCGCGCTTCTGAGCTTCGGCTTCAATTTTATAATTAGCTTCGTTTTCTTTTATCTTATCCACTAATGTAACCAGGATTTTGTCCTTTTCCAAGGCTTCGTTTCTTAGCCTGATAACCTCTGTCCGAAGGTTGTTAAGAGCAATAGTACAGCTCTCATCTTCAGCATTCTTTTGAGCCCTTAAGGCATTGCTAAGTATTAAGCCCTATTCAAAAGAATGAATGGATTAACATAAGAACAAAAGAATAATTTAAAATTCATAAACTTCAAAGTTTACAATCTTTACCTTCAAACTATTGTATGCAAGGCTATCTGCAAGATCGTCCTTCGTCATGGCACAGAGGCCAGCTTCAAGCTTCGGGAACCCCATGCTTCTAGCCATCTCCCGGCAGACGGACAATTCTTTGCTGTCTGGGAGACAGTATAGAAAGTCATTTTCGTCTGTCCCATTGAACACTAGGGCCCCCTTCGGATACTTCAATTCTCGGGCATAGTGATTAGCTTCAAAAATCTCTTCTTCAGATAATTTCTTCCCCGAAGCATGTCGCACAATATAATCACGTATTTTGGAAGATGCTTCGGGGGCGGCAGTGTCAATTTCTCCAACCAAAATCGGCTCTGTCATTTTTGTTTTTTCGGCTTCCAAAGTTGCCTCTGTCATTTTTGTTTCTTTAGCCTCCAAAGGTTTTACCTTGGTGGGCTCTGAAGGCCCAGCTTCAGTTTCAAATTGTTGCTTCGAAGCTTCAGCAACAAATGCTTCAGTAGACACTTCAGAAGTTTCAGCAATTTTCTTCGGAGTTATGCTTGAAGATTTAATTGTCTCCAAAACATCCAGCACATTAACCATCCTTTTTCTTTTCGGGGTCGCTGCTGGACCCTTTTGGCTTTTTGCTGCCTCAATTTTTGTAGAAGGACTTAAAATTTCTAATGTTTTTGTATCTTCAGTCCTCGGTTCTTCTGTTTTTCTGTTGATGGTACTTCGGCTATTTCTTCGGTTTTCGGCACTGGAGTTAGTTCTCTAGCTTCGGTGGCCGAAGAGGCCTCACCAATAAACTCAGGCACTGTGGCCGGCTCAATATAACGTGGAGGGTGTGTGAGCACCTTTACCTTTTTCCTCTTCGGCGCTGGCTCACTAGGAGCAGCTGAAGCAATTTCCTTTGCAGGAGAAGTATTTTTCCTTTTTTGGCCTCGCGATGGGTAATGGTAGTCGGGGTAGATAAACCCAATTGCATCAAATACTCGGTTAAGCCTCTTCTTTTTTCGGCCCCCGAAGGCCGCTGATAGTGCAGTATCTTCAGCCTTCAAATATACCCCAAGCAATTCGTCACTTATGGCCTCAATACTTTTCAACTAGTCATCATCTGGTTCAACAAACTTATCTCCGTATTTGAATGTGTATTTCAGCCTAACTAGCCCGCCTTCGTCAGGTTCCTTGACGGTCTCCTTCGGCATTTCCCACTTTTCTGCAAGAGGCCAAACTCTGAAGGCAATATGCTCTTGGACCAAATCCCTTGTCCCAATAAAAGAGCAAACCACGCCGAAGGCTCTCTAGCATTCTTCGGCTGCTTCATCCATTTCCACCCTCGGCTTTCGGAGGCCGAAGCGTTGCCAGATAGGGCGCATAATGATACCCTTGATATCTTCACGTGATTTCAGGTCATTTTTCACGTAAAACCATTCTATCATCCAGTCGCCGGACCACCTCTTTCGAAAGGTTGACACAGGGCAGCTAGACCCAGACCGAGCGACGAAGCTGTAGCAGCCAAAGTTGTTGTGATACTGCTCTTTGCCCCAGGGCCTTGTCTCATACAATAGCTCGTGTATGTTACAGAAGCTCTTTGCGTTAGGTTCCAAACCTTGGCTTCTTACGACCCACACGAAAATGTTCATCCTTATGATCGCTTCGGGGATAAGCTGGTGAAGGTAGATTTCAAATGTCTTCAATACTTCTACGACAAAATTACTCAAGGGAAATCGTAGTCCAGCTTTCAAGAAGCTTCGGAATATCACGACCTCATTTTCCTCGGGAGTTGGACAAGTCTTCTCTCCTTCGTCAGCCCTCACAATAGACAAGTCCCAAAAGTATCTCCCTCTCATATTGGCAAGATGGTTTTCCTTAATGCTGGACTTACCAAAAACTGCATGGCTTGGTCACCACGGTCGATCTTCGGAATCTTCACCACCACTATCCACATTGTAACTATCACTGTCGCCAGTATCTTCAGATAAACCCTCCAAAATCTCCCTGGTAATCTTCTCCGTATTAGTCTTCGACATTGATTCAAGAAAACCCAGGTGCATTTCCTCAGAAAGGCTTAGCTTCGAAGCACCAATGACTTTCTTATCCTCAGGCATCTTCACAAATGCTAGCAAACTACACTCGAAACCGAAGCTTAAAAATCTAAAGCCGAGCAAGTGCTGTCGCGCGTAGGCTGAAAAGCTGGGTGAGTAAAAAGCAGATTGCAAAAGAGCGTGTCAAGTAAACTTGTGGTGAGCTCTTATTTATACACCCGGTGCGTCGAAAATTGGAGGGCCCCGTTTGTCAATGACTGTTGCTATTCTAGCAAAAGGAAGGTGTTTTTTCGGACCTTCGGCTTAAAGCCTTCGTCCATGTCGCAATATGAATTTATCATTACAGTAAATTAATATTGCGAGGGGCTACTGTTGGGGGCCTTCGGCTTCCGAAGGTCCTCAAAAGCATGATTTGACAATATTTTCTGAGTGAAACATGCGAACAGGCACCTTCGGAATCAGGTTGCGGATGTACAAAAGCACGCTCAAGACGAAGCTTCACTGGGGCAGAAAGCGACCACAACGAAGGATAAGACGATCACGAAGCTGCGTGCAGAAAAGCTTCGACATGACGGCAGATAGGAGGAACCGACTTAAAGATGAAAAGTCAAGTTAAACCTCGAAGAATTGCTATAAAGATATTATCAAATGTAAAGGACATCAATGTAATTTTACACGGGCTGCGTCCCGTGCCTATAAATAGATGAACAGCACTCCCGTACTGTTCACGCTGACCTGGCATACGCTTTTCCGCATCACGACTGTACCTTTACTTTCCATCAATCTGAAGGTACATTTGTAATTTGTTTTTATGAATTTGGTAATAAAAATAAGTTGGTGACAATACTTGTATCATTACTCGTGTTTTACATATGTATGCTCTTTTTTATCATCTATCAACCTTACGAAGGTCTTTTCCTTTGTAACCTTCGTCCAAGATTCATTATATCCGAAGAGATATAATGTTTTTAAGGACGAAGGAGTTTAACATTTAACACTTTCTATGTTGCCTTGTTCTTGATTCTTAGCATTTGAGGACAAGTCCCCAACAGTAATATTTTGTCTTTTTCAAGACCTTCGTTCCTTAGTTCAATCACTTCGGAACGATGGTTGTTCAAGGCTATGGTGTATCCTTCATCTTCGACACTTTTTTGCGCCCTGTGGCGTTGCTAAGAATAAGGCCCTGCAAAAAATGCGGTGTTAAGTGTAAGTAAATGGAAGATTTCGTCTTTAAATACAAAAATCTAACTTTCTCACTTTTAAGCTATTGTATGCTAAGCTGTCGGCCAACTCATCTTTTGATAACACTGAGAGCCCATCCTCTAGTGTAGGGAAACCGAAGCTCTTGATCATCTCTCGGCAGACAGAAATTTCTTTGCTGTCTGGGAGGCAATACAAGAAGTCTTCTTTCCCGCTGCCGTTGAATACCAGGCCCCCCTTTGGATATTTCAATCTTTGAGCATAAAATTGAGCCTCTCGCTTCTCTTTTTTAGATAATCTTTTTTCCCGAAGCATGTCGTATAATATAATCAGTAGCTTCAGACAATGTTTCGGGAATAGGAATGGCAGTTTTTTTAGTTTTACTTGCTTCTGCAGTTTCTTTCTCAATCTTGCCTCCGATTTCCAAGGATTTCTCCTTGGCGGGCTCTAAGGGCCCAGCTTCGGTATCGACTTAGACCTTGGAAGCTTCGGCCTCAATGTGTGTTTTTGAACCTTCGACAGCTTTCTTTGAAGTAGAGCTTGAAGTTTTTATTATTTCTAGCACATCTAATACATTAACCATTCTCTGTCTCTTGGGGGTTGTCGAGACATCCTTTTGTTCCTTCGGCATTGCCACCTCCGTCGAAGGACTTATTGCTTCCAATATTCTCATTTTCTCAACCTTCATCTCTTCAATAGCCTTCGGCTCATCCGATTTGGCTGATGATGTCTTCGGCGCTACAGCCGGTTCACTTTTTTGCGTAATCGCAGGTTTTTTGCCTTCGGACACCAAAGAGGTCTCACCGCCAAAATCAGGCACTATGGCTGGTTCAATATAGCGTGGTCAACGAGTAAGGACTTTCACTCTTTTCCTCTTCGGCGCAGACTCGCTCGGAGCAGCTGAAGCATCATCTCTCCCGGAATCTCCACTTTTTCTTTTTTGTCCCCGGGGCGGGTAACAGTAGTTGGGATACATGAACCCAATGGCATCGAAAACTCTGTTTAGCCTCTTCTTTTTATGGTTCCCGAAGGCCGCAAATAATGCGTTATCTTCTGCTCTGGAATACAGCCCAAGCAGATCATCGCTTGTAGCTTCGACGTTTTTCAGCCAGTCATCATCTGGCTCGATAAACTGGTCTCTGAATCTAAAGGTATATTTTAGCCAAACCAGACCACCTTCGTGGGGATTGCTGATGGATTCTTTTGGCACCTCCCAGTCGGCTAGCAACGGCCATATCCTGTAGGCCACGTGCTCTTGAACTAAGTCCCTTGTCCCAATGAAAGAGCAGACTAAGCCGAAGGCCTTGCGACATTCTTCGGCCGCTTCGTCAATTTCTACCTTCGGTTTACGGAGCCCGAAGCATTGCCAGATAGGGCGCATGATTATATCTTTAATGTCTTCTCGTGCCTTTAAATCATTCTTTACATAAAACCATTCTTTTGTCCAGTCTCCAGGCCATCTCTTCCGAAAAGTTGGTACTGGGGAGCTTGAACCAGAACGAGCAATGAAACTATAGTAGCCGAAATTATTATGATACTGTTCTTTACCCCAGGGCTTTGTCTCATATAACAATTCATGCATGCTGCAGAAACTTTTTGCATTTGGTTCCAAGCCTTGACTCCTTAAAGCCCACACGAAGATTCCCATTCTTATAATAGCTTCGAGGGTAATCTGGTGAAGGTAAATCTGAAATATCTTCAAAACCTCGACTACGAAGCTGCTAAGAGGAAGCCGAAGCCCAGCCTTCAAAAAGCTCCGAAAGATCACGACCTCATTCTCCTATGGAGTAGGACAAGTTTTTTCTCCATCGTCAGCCCTCACAACAGACATATCCCGAAAGTATTTCCCCCTCATGTTGTCAAGATGGCTTTATTTAATAGTTGATTTTCCAAAAACTGCATGGCTTGGTCGCCAGGGTCGATCTTCGGAGTCTTCCCCGCCGCTCTCCACATCATAGCTATCACTATCACTAGTATCTTCAGACAAACCCTCCAAAGTTTCCCTAGCAATCTTCTCCGCATTTGTCCTTGCTATCATTTTAATAAAGCCAAGATTCATCTCCTCAGAAAGGCTCAGCTTCGTTTCAGCAGTAGCTTTCTTATCCTCAGACATCTTCGAAAGTGCTAAGAAAAGTGCTCTCAAAGCCGAAGCTTAAAAATTTAAAAAGCTGGTCAAGCTTTTGTAAGCAAAGAGCTGTTTGAGCAGGCAAAGCAGATGGCAAGAAAGCGTGCCAAATGAGCTAGTGGTGCGCTCTTATTTATACGCCTTGTGCATTGCGTGCTGGAGGGCCCGCTTGTCAGTGGCTGTTGCTATTCTAGCAAAGGGAAGGTGTTTTTTTGGACCTTTGGCTCAAAGCCTTCGTCCTTGTCGCAATCTAAATTTATCATTCTGACAAATTAATATTGCGAGGGGCTACTGTTGGGGGCCTTCGGCTTCCGAAGGTCCTCAAAAACGTGATTTAACAATGTTTCTGGAGTATAATACATGAGTAGGTACCTTCTGACATGGACCTGTCGGACTTAAGTCAAAATCACTGAACGAAGAAACACAAGGGGAACGGAGGATGGAACAGAGCCGAAGCTGTACGCAAGGGAGCTTCGGCATGATGACAGGAAAAAAGGAAACCGACTTAAAGAGGAAAAGGCTATCTAGACCCCGATGAATTACTATAGAGTTATTATCAAATGCAAAGGGCCTGAATGTAATTTTACATGGGCTGCGACCCGTGCCTATAAATAGATGAACAGTGCTTCCGTACTGTTCACGCTGACTAGACATTTGCTTTTGCGTCACGCTTGTATTTTTACTTCTTTCAAGCCGAAGGTACACTTGTAATAAATCATTATCTTTACTTATTCATGATAATAATACAAAAATAATACAATAATGATAATATATTTGATTGTTCACATTATTCATGTTTCGTATAAACCCTTCTTCATTTTTATATACGTCGTACCTACGAAGGTACGCTTTCTGCAACCTTCGTCCGAGAGTCATTATATCCTAAGGGAAATAATGCTTCGAAGGACGAAGGACTTTAACATTTAACATTCTTTATGTTGCCTTGTTCTTAACTCATAGCATTTGAGAACAAGTCCCCAACAGAGAGTATATCAGTATGTCATCAATGAATACGACCACAAACTGATCTAGATATTCCATGAATACTTTATTCATTAAGTTCATAAAGTATGCCGGTGCATTAGTCAGTCCAAATGACATGACCAAAAACTCATATAATCCATATCTCGTCGTGAAGGCTGTCTTCGGTACATCTTCTGCTCGAATTTTTAACTGATGATATCCCGATCTCAGATCTATCTTCGAGAATATCTTAGCTCCCTTCATTTGATCAAATAAATCTTCAATCCGAGGTAATGGATATTTATTTTTGATGGTTACTTCATTCAAACTTCTATAATCAATGCACATTCTCCTCGAACCATCCTTCTTGTTCACAAATAGCACTGGGGCTCCCCAAGGGGATGAACTTGGGCGAATGAAACCTTTTTCTAGTAATTCTTCTATTTGTTTCTTCAGTTCTACTAAATCTTTGACATCCATTCTATAAGGTCTTTTCGAGATAGGTGCGGTTCCGGGTAATAATTCAATAGAAAACTCTATATCACGGTCAGGTGGCATACCTGGTAATTCCTCCGGAAATATGTCTGGGTATTCGCACACTACTTTGATATTTTCCAAGGGCTTTTCTTCCAAGTGATTGATCACTGTTTTCCCTTTTTCATCTGTTGACTTGTCTATGTTAACTTGGATTCTTTCACCTTGAGGGCTTGTCAACATAATTGTTCCATTGGCACATTGTATCACTCCATCACAACTTTTCAACCAGTTGCATCCAAGAATCACATCAATACCGTTGGATCCTAGGACCACTAGGTCGACTGAAAAATCTATTCCTTGAATCTTGATATTAACATGGGGGCATGAGTGTGTGGCCTTCATGTCACCTCCCGGTGAACTAATATGTAACATCTTCTTAAGAGGATACTTAGGTATATTGTGTTTTTCCACAAATGACTCAGTTATAAAAGAATGCGATGCTCCAGAGTCAAATAAAACTGATGCAGGTATGGAGTTAACAAGAAACATACCATACACTACGTCGGCATCCTCAGGCACTGATTCTGCAGTGACGTGATTGACCCTTCCTCTACTCTGGTTCTGTGGAGTCTTGTCCTGAGCAGATCCACGAGCGGGGGTGTTCTGGTCATTTCTCTGGTTATTGCTTTTCTGGGGTGTCTGCTGGTTGCGCCTTGGGTAGTTGTTAGCATAGTGGCCTAGCTCACCGCACTTGAAGCAGCCATTGGGTTGGACAGGTGCGTTGTTGCTTCTGGCCTGCGTGTTACTGGCGCCACCTTGACGGCTCTGTGAACTCCCACCAGGCCTCTGGTTGGTCTGAGAGTTGCTCCTTTGTTGGTTCTGATTTTGATTATTTCTCTGGCCTTGCTGTCCAGAGCGTTGCACTTGATAATTGTTTCTGCCTTGATTTCCAGAGCGAAACTGCAAACCTTGAGCATTGTTCGGGCGAGTGTTCCTGCTGGACTGACCTTGAAATTTTCTTTTGTGGTCAGATAATTCTTTTCTTTTGCTTTCAAGGCCAATTACCTTGTTCAGCAGTGTTTGGAAATTAGGGAACGCATGGCTCTGAAGTTGATAATTCAGTGGTCCAATTAGTCCTTCCAAGAAACGCTCTTGGCGCTTCTCATCTGTGTCCACTTCTTTCGGTGCGTAGCGTGAAAGCTGAGTGAAGCGATCACGATACTCACTTACAGACATATTCCCTTGAGTAAGGGAAAGGAACTCCTTCTTCTTCAACTTCATGATTCCTGAAGGGATGTGATGAGCGCGAAAGTTCTCCTGAAACTCCTGCCAAGTTATTGTATCCGCGTTGGGATGTGCCGCTGTGAAGGCATCCCACCAGTCGGACGTGGAACCCTCGAGTCTTCCCGCATTGGGTGATGTCCAACTTCTTTCCAATGACCTTGAGCCAGTCATCAGCATCCAGAGGATCAACCGCATGAGAAAATGTTGGCGGGTGATGACTCATGAAATCCCGGTGTTTATCTCTGGCCGGGGGTGCATACTGTTGCTGCTGATTCTGCTGGTTCTGTTGAATTTGTTGAACAGCCGCATTGTGTCCTTGCAGAATCTGCATCTGGGCGGCGATGAACTGCTCCATATTGGGATTCGGTGGTGGTGGTATTTGTTGACCACGCTGGTTTTGATTGTTGTTGGGTCCTTGACGAGCGTTCACCATCTGATTGGTTAGGAGGTGAAGTCCTTAGAAAAGTGAGGAGTAGAAAAGATTCTAGGAGGGGAAATAGCTTATGTTTAAAAATTTTATATGTTCTTATGGCCATCATTCCATAAGACCATTGCACTCAAACAAAGATCCAACTCAAGCATGTCAACCAATCACCATCACATGGTTGTTATTTATTAATATGATAACTTAAAAGAGTATCATCGTCTAACACGAAGCATAACTTATTACATCATGTCTCAAAACACCTAAAGCAGCCTAGTGACGGATCCAGGATCTCCATAGCGCAGCCTCTTACGGGGAGGAGACAATGCCATGGCGGGGACCTGAGCTTCGGGCGGATCCAGTCCTTGCAGTTGGGCTTCTAGGGCTGCAATCCTGGCATGGGCATTCTCCAGCTCCAAGTGCACCCTAGAGAGATCAAGAGTGGCACTGTCCAGGTCGGTGTTGAGACCGGCCACTACACCAGCTAGGGTGTTGAGGCGATCCTCACCAGCTTCACCTGGGACGATGCTGGTCTGACTTCCTCCACACAGACGCTGAGGAAGATGCCTGAACCTCGTGTTCTGCAGCTGCTGCTGGTAGGTGTGGCTGAGCGACCACAGGGTCCGACGGGCAGCGTCACTGACCGAGGCAGCGTAGGTGGACAGTGGTGTCAGGGACTCGTGAGCAAACAGTCCTGAATCCCCTGTCCCCTACATCCATCACCCTGACGTGGATGTGAGTGATGTAATAGAAAGCCCGGGGAGGCTCGCTCACTCGCCTTGTTTCGTACAGGGGGCGGACGTAGGTGCCTAGCGCGTGCAGCACTTCTTGCAGCAGGTTGGGGAAGTGCGCCGTCTCGAACATTGATGTATAATGTTCGACAACAGGACCAAACCCTATGAAGTAGTCCTGCTGGGCGTAGTCAGCTTCCTCGTGGACGTGTTCATCTCCACATTCTTCGTCGTCGTCATCCTCATCATCGTCGTCTCCGGAGTCGTCGGGGTCGTCGTCTCCGGGTGCAGGTGCATGGAAGGCTGGTGCAGGCGGTGCTGACGTCGATGACCTAGCTACGAAGGCCAGGGACTCTGCCAATAGGGTAGGCGTCTGCAGCTGCTCCTTCGAGCTATCCTCCAGATTGACTACATTCTCCACTCGGATGGGAGGGAGATCCGTCGAAACTTCCTCGACTACCACTGGGTAGACCGGGACCTACCGGGGCTGAGGGGTGTAGTTGGTGTTGATGCGGGTAGTTTGGAGAGTACGAACCATCTACAAGAGAAGAGCCAACTCAGTTGAAATTTTAAAGAGGTAAGGCTGATAAAATAAGTTATAAGAACGAAATTAGCAAGTTTTGAATAACCAGGCTTTCCATTTCTAACTAATCTAACGACCTAGGGTCAGCATAGCTTTGATACCACTTCTGTCACACCCGGTTCCAGGGGGTAGAACCGAGCGCATAGCATATGTGTGCCAGGATCCATTCCACACATATGTTGACGTCACAAGTGTAATATATCAAAAGACAATGCAATAAAGGCGTAAAGAGAGTATAATACTTTACTACATCATCTGAAACATTGTATCTTTAACAAGTATCACATCAAAGTAAAGCGGATATGAATAACAGGGGCAATCTCCCACAGGAAGATGACTGACACATCGTTAGACTTAGAATTCGTCGTCGATAAAATCTCCATCAAAGTCTCCAGCATCACCCTCTGATCAAAATATTAGCAAGGGTGAGCTCACTTATGGTCGGGGCTGAGCAAGTGGGGGAAAAATTAATACAGGTATAACAAGGTGAGGCTAAGGTTGAGTAGTAAGCATTTTATTTGGTCAACATTTTATTAACAACACCTGTCTTACTAATAAGTGTGAATCCCAAATATCCCATTTAAACAAAGGAATATGAATATAACAAAAACACTTAAGTGAAACCACTTAAGCAAATTATTGGCAGATCATCGGATCTCAATTTAATTCCATCTTCAAGTTCAATTATCATGTGAGGAGTCCACGTCGCTCATAACCGGGAGCACGGCTGATATATCAGTTTTACACTCTGCAGAGGTGGTACAACTTTACCCACAAGCCATGTATCCCATCTAACCCGGGTTGATCAGACCCTTAAACACTGCTGAGGTGAATGGCTAGGGATCCATTATGAGGCTTTCACAAAATACACTTAATACGAAGCAACCCGCTAAGGTTTCTAAAGACGATGGTGGTAGCCCCCCCTGGGTGAGGTACCTTAGCCAAGAATATGTCCCCATGTTAACGTGGGCTGTCAGCACCTACCGCTCCCCCTCTTGCCCATATTTCAGGTAAGGTTGCCAGGCACTAAGCATATAAAGCTAATTACCAAAGCTAGAGCCATGATAGCACTCGTGGTTGCACTGTTATCCTGGGTGGTCACTCCATGTTCCAATTAATTTGAAATAATGTTATCTTAACCATCATATTAATGTCATAATTGCCAATTTTAATTTTGGAACATTAATATCAATTAATGAGTGACATTAAAATCATTAAGTTGAGCGGTAGCACAAATTTTGCAAAGCTTAATTATTTCCCAGGGTAAACAAGGAATACAGTTGGTAAATCTAGGAAATGCTTAATTAGGTAAAACCCATCAAATTATGCAATATATCAGAAAGTAAACATTATTATATGCAATGAGTGGGTACAAAAAGAATATGCAGAGGGAGAATCCACTTGCCTTGCTCAAATGCGTCCTGCGGATCGTCTTCGAACAAATTTGGTTCGTCTACCACACCGTCAGCCTCTAATAACGTTACACATCGCCATACAAAAAAGAAAGCATACACTAATAAATAAACACGCACCATTACATAAACATACACCATTACACAAATAAACACACATCGCACTTATCACACCTTAAATACGTTCTAAACGCGTAAATACTTATTAATTCAATTATAGTTATTATTGTGAGCCCTAAATGATGAATTTATGAATGGGTGCAATAAATACAATTTTAACTAGTATTAATATATTTTAACATCATCAATGAATTTAAATGATTATTATCGTCTTTAAAATTAATAGCTTTCAATAAACAAATTATTGAGTATAGCAAAAATGAATTTAACATTCTAAAAATCCCTATAAATACTCATTGAACTTTTTATAACACAAGTGAGGTTATTTTGACATAAACTAGTATGTTGTCTACTCTAAAAATTTAAGTGCTAAATTTGCGAACATGTTTATTTGACTAGCAAAAATCTATTTGTAACACCATAAAAGCCATCAATTAAAATAATGAATTTAGTTATTATATTAATTAGGGTAATAATTTTTTTAAGTGTTTAATTATTTATGTGCATTTTTATCATTTTCTTTGTATGCGCTTGATTGATTATCGGATGATTGTTATTAACTTCCTTTAAAAAAATCCTAGTAATTAAATAATAATTAAGTAATATAGTAATTATTAGTCTAAAAACAAGTATTTTATTTATAAATATTTTTGGTGAATTTTTATAATTTTTTCGAGCTCTTTAAAAATGCATTTCGGAATTATTAAAAAAAACAAACCCTAATTCTAAACCGGCCCACTAGGGGCCCAACTATCTAAAAACCCTAGGCGCCTGCTGCCTTCTCCACTCCCTGAAGCCGCCGCCGCCTGCACTACTCCTCCCTCTCTCTATTCCCTCTCCCTCTCTCTCTCTCTCTTCACTCCCTCACCGCTCTGCTTTCTCTCTTCTCTCTCTCTCCTCTCATCTCTCTCATCTCTTTGCTCTCTCTCACGCGGGAGCAGGCATCGCGCAACGCCGCGCTAGGCTGCCGCGCGACCCGCACTCCAAGGCCGCTCGCCGAGCCGGCCCCTGCGCCTGCGCCCGCGTGAGCCACACTGCCAGGCCTGGCCGTGCACTGCCATACGCGCCGAGCGCCCTGCACCGACCCGAGCAACGTCAAGACGCGACCCCGACCGAGCGCCCCTGCACTCGCCACGCCTACGCCGAACCCGCCCGTGCCGTGCGTCCGTTCGATTACGCGCACGATTAATGGTGTTCAAATCCTCTGTTACTCCCTCTTCCATTTCTCCCCATTATGAGCAGAAAACCGACGCCATCAATGGCTAGTGAAGGCCGCCGGCGCCCCATGATCTCCCTGGCAGACTCTTCTTCTCCCCCCTCTCTCTATAAAAGGCAGCAGAGCCCCTCTCCTTTCTCCTGCATACCCAAGCTCACTCCATCCCTCTAGCTCGCCAGTGCACTGTTCGACGCCGTCGTTAGTTGGCCGTTCGTCGCCGGAGTTTGCCGCAGTTCGTCGCCGGAGCCACGCAATCGCCATCCGCCGTCCGTGGTCGAGCCCTGCTCTCCATCCGGCCGAAACCCGTCGATCCATCCCCGTCACACGCACGAACCCAAGGTTAAAAACGACCCAATTATTTTGTAAATTTTATAAAGTACTTTTTGATTCGATGCATAAGTTGTATATTTTATTTGTTGTAATATGAACACATGTGATCCGCAATATATGTGTATGAGCGTTATGGAATTGTTTAGTAGATTCATGCGATTATTAGTACCGTGATATTCCATGTTAATCGATGCGATGATTTTTGGATTAGAAAATATGACGTAGATTTGATAGTCACGTTGGTGATAAAAACACTAGATAGGAATTTTTGTAGTTAAATGTGGTCACAATAAATTTTAGAAACTATTTGGAGAATTATAGCTATAAGTACATTTTAAGTGGATTTAGAAAAATGGTATAGAACGCATGTCATATGAATAATATAGGATTTCTAGATGATTTAGTTAATTATTTTATTAACATTTTCTTTTTATAAAGAAAGGAGAAAATATCATTAGTAGGATGGAAAAATAGGTTTTTGCTAGTCAAATAAATATGTTCGCAGATTTAGAACTTAAATTGTTAGAGTACTAGTTTATGTCAAATAACCTCGCTTGTGTTAGAAAATGTTCAATTAGTAGTTTATAAGGATTTTTAGAATATTATATTCATTTTTGCTATGTTCAATAATTTGAGTTAGAAATAAAGAGAGATAAAAGCTAATAATTTATTTATTAGTATTAAAGACGATAATTATCGTTTAATTTAATTAATGATGTTAAAATATATTAATACTAATTAAAACTGTGTTTATTGCATCCACTCATAAATTCACCTTTTAGGACTCACAATAATAGCTATAATTGAATTAATAAGTATTTACGCGATTAGGACAAGTTCAAGATGTGATTAGTGCGATATGGTAATGTGTGTTTAATGATGTATTGGTGTATGTTTATGAAATGATGCATGTTTATTTGTTTGTGTATGTTTTATTTTTGTATGTGCGCTATGCGACTCTATTAGAAGCCGATTGTGCGGTAGGCGATCCGAATTCATTCGAGGACGACCCGCAAGACGCTTTTGAGCAAGGCAAGTGGATTCTCCCTCTGTATATTCTGTTTGTACCTACTCATTGCATATAATAATGTTTACTTTTTGATATACTGCATAATTTGTTGGGTTATACCTAATTAAGGATTTCCTAGATTTACTACCTGTATTCCTTGTTTAACCTAGAGAAATAATTAAGCTGTGCAAGATTTATGCTACCGCTCAACTTAATGATTTCTTAATGTCACTCATTAATTGGTTTTAATGTTCTAAAGATTTAATTGGCAATTAACCCGATGGTTAAGATAACTTTATTACAAATTTAATTGGAACATGGAGTGACCACCCAGGATAACAATGCAACCACGAGTGCTATCATGGCTCTGGCTTTGGTAATTAGCTCTATATGCTTAGTGCCTAGCAACCTTACCTGAAATATGGGCAAGAGGGGGAGCGGTAGGTGCTGGCAGCCCACGTTAACATGGGGTCGTATTCTTGGCTAAGGTACTTCACCCAGGGGGCCACCACCATCGTCTTAGAAACCTTAGCGGGTTGCTTCGTATTAAGTGTATTTTGTGAAAGCCTCATAATGGATCCCTAGCCATTCACCTCGGCAGTGTTTAAGGGTCCGATCAACCCGGGCTAGATGGGATACATGGCTTGTGGGTAAAGTTGTACCACCTCTGCAGAGTGTAAAACTGATATATCAGCCGTGCTCCCGGTTATGAGCGACCTAGACTCCTCACATGATAATTGAACTTGAAGATGGAATAAAATTGAGATCCGATGATCTGCCAATAATTTGCTTAAGTGGTTTCACTTAAGTGTTTTTGTTATATTCATATTCCTTTGTTTAAATGGGATACTTGGGATTCACACTTATTAGTAAGACAGGTGTTGTAATAAAATGTTGACCAACTAAAATGCTTACTGCTCAACCTTAGCCTCACCTTGTTATACCTGCATTAATTTTTCCCCCACTTGCTGAGCCCCGACCATAAGTGACCTCACCCTTGCTTATTTTGATCAGAGGGTGATGCTGGAGACTTTGATGGAGTTTTTGATGACGAGGAATTCTAAGTCTAACGATACGCCGGTCAACTTCCTGTGGAAGATTGCCCCTGTTATTTATTTCCGCTTTACTTTGATGTGATACTTGTTAAAGATACAATGTTTCAGATGATGTAATAAAGTATTATACTCTCTTTACGCCTTTATTGCATTGTCTTTTGATATATTACACTTGTGACGTCAACATATGTGTGGAAATGGATCCTGGCACACATATGCTATGCGCTCGGTTCTACCCTCTAGAACCGGGTGTGACACTATTTTCCATACTACCGGTGATATTTAATCTTTTCTTTCTAAAAGAAGATATTAATAAAATAATCGGATAAATCATCTAAAAATCTTATATTATTCATATGACATGAGTTCTATACCATTTTCTAAATCCATTAAAATGCACCTATGACTATAATTCTCCAAATAGTTTCTAAAGTTCCTTGTGACCAAATTTAACTATAAAGTTTCTTATCTAGTATTTTTATCACCAGCGTGTGATTACTTAATCTACGTCATATTTCTCTAATCCAAAAATCATCACCACGACTAACATGAAATATTATGGTGTACTAACAATCGCATATCTCTACCAAAAATTCTATAACGCACATACACATAAATTGCGGATCACACGTGTTCATATTACAACAAACTAAATATACAATTCATGAATCGAATCAAAACGTATTTTAAAAAATACACAAAATAATTTGGGTCATCATCAACCTTGGGTTAGCACGTGTGATGGTGAGAGTTTGATGGGGGTTCGGCCGAGTGGAGAAGAGCAGGGCTCAACTATGGACGGCGGATGGCGAGTGCGTGGCTCTGGCGACGAACTGTGGGCTCCATGAACTCCGGCGACGAACGGTAACAAACGACAGCGTCGAGCAGTGCACTGGTGAGCGAGGAGAGCTAGAGAGATGGGGCGAGTTTGGGTAGGGGGAAAATGGAGAGAGAGCTCTGCTGCCTTTTATAGGGAGCAGGAGGGAGAGGAGAGGTCGCTGGTTCTTCATGGACCATCAATGGAGTTGCCGTTTCTTGCTCGTAATGGAGAGAGGAGAAATGAGGGGAGAAAGAAACAGATGCAATCAAACACCATTAACGACGGACGACGTGTGTGTCGGTCAAACTTCGGCTTTAGTGCGCGTGGGGCAGGGAGGTGGCTCGGACTTGCAGGCGCAGGGCCAGGCGCGGCATCGCGGGGGGAGCAGGCACGTGGTCAGCTGGTGGCTCGGGCCGACCTTAGTTGGGTGCGCTCGGGCGTCACGCTCTGTGCAGGAACACGCGTGGGCTGGCCATGGCGCAGGGAGCATGGCCGCCTGGGCACTGGCGTGCAGGGGCGGCTCGGCTGCAGCTTGCGCGAGCTGCGTGCTGGGCGCTGTTGTCACACCTGGTTTTAGAAGGCAAACCGAATGCGAACCATTTACGTGCCAGGATCAGTAATTCACGTACACAACAGTTACATAACATGGACATCATCACACTATGCTCAAATAGTATTAAAAGGGAAATAATAGTCGATTACATCATATGTCTGAGACATCCACATAGTCTTTACAATAAATCAAAGTGCGGAAAACAAACGTAGATAAACGCGACCTTCACAGGCAGCCGACTGGGGGTTGCCGCTAACCCACGCCTAGAACTCTTCATAATCTTGGAACTCCTGAAAGTCTCCTTCCACGGCTTCATCTTCTCCTGAGCAGTGGTTGCAATGCGGACAACCTAAAGGGGGGGGGGGGGGTTGGTGTGTAGAGCAAGGGTGAGTACACATCAACATACTTAGCAAGTATCCTATTTGGCTATAGTGGACTAGCTTTATGTGGGGGTAAGTCAAGCAATTGCTTTTAGTTGGTCAGATTATTATTACTAGTAGAGAAAGCCAAGTTTTAGGATTAACCCAAACGTACTCCTTCCAAACGGAAGGAATACCACTTACCATTACCATAATCAATACCAAAACCATCATTCTCATTGCCACCTGTAATGCGAACATCTCTGATCAAGTACCACTAATCACTGGAGCTCCCTTGGCCGCTCATAACCACGAGCACGACTAATATATATAAGTTTTCAAACACTCTACAGAGGTTGTGCACTTTACCCACAAGCCATGATTCCCTTTCTGCCCAGAGAGAGCTACTCCCCATTGACCACTACCTAGGTTGTCCAGCAGTGCATCACTACGTAGCCTTTACAAAGATTCCCTGAGGCTGTAGCCGCCCGTTAGGTTTCCTAAATGTACCGCACTCCTCCCCAAGGGACAAATCAACCTTGGCAGAGCGAGCCGCATACACCGAGCCCATTGACGGCATGACGGCTAAGCGAACTACACCCTGGTTCCTCTAATTATTCAGCTAAGGGCGTCCCATTCCACCCTCATGGTTGCACTGTTTTCCCGGGCGGTCATCCAACGAACAGGTCCTTACGGAGAGGCACTCGAGAAACCGCTCGAGCCCCCTTGAAGGTCACAAGTATAACATCATAATAAAAGAGGGGAAAATAGCGTATCATTGATAATTCTCATCATGTTCATTGATTAGAATTGAGCAATAGCATAAGACTAAGCAATAATAATCCAACCCAAATAGGTAAACAAGGACATGGATAACAAAAGATAGTTAATCCTTAGGTATAAATGTGTAATGCGGGAGGTGAATTAAAGTATGTATAGGACAAAGATAGGTCAAGGGACACTTGCCTCCACCAACCGACTGCTGCTCAGGGGCTTCTCCTGCGAGTTCTTCGAGCTCTTCAACCGGATCGTTCTCTATGCGAGCGCAAACATACATACATCCACACATTTAATACAAACGAACAGTACACCATACAATAGAAGGCAGTAAATAAACAGACGTTCCACGTGAGCTCGCAATTAAGGTTAAGAGAGAAAGAGAAAAAGACAGTCAAGAAACGATCACGTTACATTATTATAAATTAAACCACTCGCTTATTAGAAGGGAATTAATTTGGACACTACGTTTTAGCATAAAGTAAAATCAAGTTTCACATTTAATCATTATAAACAATTGAAGATGACTGAAAGGGAGTGGTTGCACGTCGAGACGTACGACACGACATTTAGATTGAATTAAGAAGTAAACGACTCGCCGCGCGACAGAGCGCACAACGAGGCACTTGCACCAATTATAAAGAGACGTTAAGCATCGCGCGACGAAACGCACGACGACATACGTCAACAGAGCTGAGTTTAAATTGGAACGTCGCGCGACTGGACGCGCGACGTCGCACATTAATCAACCTAAAATTAAAATGGATCGTTGCGCGGCGAAATGCGTGACGCAGCACATTAATAGAATTTGAAATTAGACAAATTCGTCGCGCGACAAAGCGCGCGACGCAACACGCTAACTAACGGAGTTTGAAATTTACTAAAAACCAAGCATAATCACCGCGCGCGTGGGTTTTGCGCACGCGGGAACGTGTTAGGGGGGGTAAATGGGGCCATGCGAGTCGCGCCGGGGCCGGGACGCCGTGCGCAAGGGCTAAGGCCGTGCCGGGGGCCGGGTCTGCCACGCCGGAGGTCGGGGACCGCGCCGGGGGGCTGGGTCCGCCACGCCGGGGGCCGGATCCGCCGCGCCGGGGGGGGGGGGCAAGGGGACGGGCGGGCCACGCCGGGGCCAAAGGCCACCGCCGGGGGGTAGGGCCACCGCGGGGGATGGAGCAGGGGCGGGCGGGGTCGCCGGGGCCGAAGGACGCCGCGCCGGGGAGGGAGCAGGGGCGGGCGCCGCCATGCAGGGGGCCGGGGCGGGGACGAGCGCCGCCGGGGAGGGGAGGGGGCGAGCGCCACCGCGGGCAGGGACGCGCGCGCGCAGGGAGGAAGGGAGGGCGCGCGCAGGGGAGAGAAGAGGAGGGAGAGGGAGAGAGGGAAAGAGAGAAGAAGGGAGGGGAGGGGAGCTCACCTCGGGGTCCAAATTCTGGTGATCGCCGTCTCCAATCCCTAGGGCACCACGAGGAGAGAGATGTGGGAGAGGGAGAGGGAGGTTGCTGCGCGGGAAATCCAAATGAGAGAGGGAGAGGAGGAGAGGGGGCACATGGGGAGGGGGGTTTGGGGCACCGGGGGCGCACGGGCCGGACTGGGCCGGGCTGGGTCACACCGCGGGTTGACACCTCGCGGCACGCACAACCACGGATCGGACGATCGATTCGCGAACCGAAATCCGAAACGGGGCAAGACGAACACACGACCAAACACGACATCAGACAAAGAAATGTGCTTCGGCATGATGCAACACTCATGTCAACTTAGGTTTTGTTTATGCACGACACGGACACCCGTCACTATACTGGTTTGAAATTGGGAAGAAGGAGCGAAATGGGAAAAGCAAAGAGAGTAACGCCCGAATTTGGTGAGAGAAAAGAAGAAAAATTTCTACCCCCAAATTCAGGGTGTTACAAACCTATCCCCCTTAAAAGAATCTCGCCCTCGAGATTCAGGGTTGGCTAGCAAAGAGCTCAGGGTATTTAGCCATCAGATCATCTTCATGCTCCCAGGTCGCTTCTTCCTCGGAGTGGTGATTCCATCTGACTTTGCACATTCTGATGGTCTTCCTTCGGGTGACTCTGTCTGCCGTCTCAAGGATCTGCGCTGGTTTCTCTGTGTAGGTCAAGTCCTCCTGGACCTCCAGACCTTCCACTAGCAACAGCTCTTCTGGCACACGCATACACTTCTTCAACTGAGATACATGAAAGACATCATGCACTGCGGATAAGCCTTCTGGCAAACTGAGCTGATAGGCCACTTCTCCACGCCTTACGAGAATCTGATACGGACCGATGTAGCGGGGTGCTAGCTTGCCTTTGACTCCGAATCTTCTGACTCCTCTGATCGGTGACACTTTCAGATAGACAAAGTCTCCAACTTCGAAACTTAGCTCTCTTCTTCTTGTGTCTGCATAGCTTCGCTACCTTGATTGCGCTATCTTCAAATTCTCTCGGACCATCTTGATGTTCTCTTCGGCTTCAAGCAGAATGTCTGGCCCAAACACTTGCTTTTCTCCAGGCTGATCCCATTGCAATGGAGTTCTACAACTCCTCCCATAAAGCGCCTGAAATGGTGACATCTTCAAGCTAGCCTGGTAACTGTTGTGATAGGAAAACTCTACATAAGGCAACTTCTTGTCCCATCCGGACTGATCTTGCAACGCACAGGCTCTCAACATGTCTTCAAGGATTTGATTGGTTCTTTCAGTCTGACCATCTGTTTGCGGATTATAGGCTGAACTGAAATTCAGATGTGTGCCCAAGGCTTCATGCAATTGCTACCAGAAATGAGAAGTGAACTGCGTTCCTCTGTTTGACACTATCTTCTTTGGCACACCATGAAGACAAACGATCCGAGAAATGTACAACTCTGCCAATACTACACTGCTGTAGTTGGTCTTGATAGGTATAAAGTGGGCTGACTTGGTTAAGCGGTCCACCACTACTCAAATGGAATCGTAGCCGGCTCGAGTGCGAGGCAATCTGACTATGAAGTCCATACTGATTTCATCTCATTTCCACTGTGGAATTTGCAATGGTTGCAACAATCCAGCAGGTCTCTGGTGCTCTGCCTTGATCCTTCGACAACTATCACACATAGCCACATGCTTTGCAATTTCCCTCTTCATTCCGTACCACCAGAATTTCTTCTTCAGATCCTGATACATCTTCTCACTTCCAGGGTGAATCGAATAGGCTGTCTCATGAGCTTCCTTGAGGATCAACTCCCAAATAGACTGGACATTGGGAACACATAGGCGGTCTTTGAACCATATCACACCTTCTGCATCTTCCCGAAAATCTTTGCCTTTGCCTTCCAGAATCAGTCGCCGAATCTCACTGATCTTCTCATCATTCTTCTGCGCTTCTTTGATTTCCCGCTCCAAGGTAGGTTCCAACTCAATTGTGACTCCCCGCGTGTTGTTCAGAAATCCGAGACTCAACCTATCAAACTCTTTGGCCAACTCATAAGGCATCGGACGAGCGACCATCAGATTGACTTGACTCTTCCTGCTCAAAGCATCTGCCACTATGTTCGCTTTGCCTGGATGGTAGTGAATCTCCAACTCATAGTCTTTGATCAGCTCTAACCATCTTCGTTGCCTCATATTCAGCTCTGACTGAGTGAATATGTACTTCAGACTCTTGTGGTCTGTGTAAACATCACATTTCTGTCCATATAGATAGTGCCTCCATGTCTTCAGCGCGTGAACCACTGCTGCCAACTCTAGGTCATGGATTGGGTAATTCTTCTCATGAACCTTCAGCTGTCGGGATGAGTAAGCCACAACTCTTCCCTCTTGCATCAACACACATCCCAAACTTGTGTAACAAGCATCGCAATACACCGAGAAGGGCTTGTGCACCTCAGGCAAGACTAAGACAGGCGTTGTAGTCAATTTCTCTTTCAGCGCTTCGAAGGCCTCTTGACATTTTTGGGTCCACTTGAATTCAACTTTGTTGCCTAGCAAAGCTGTCATTGGTTTCGCAATCTTTGAAAACCCTTTAATGAATCGCTGATAATATCCGGCCATTCCAATGATGCTCTTGATTCCTCGAGCATCAGTTGGCGCTTCCTAGTTCAGAATGTCTGCCACTTTCTTCGGATCCACAACCAATCCTTCTTTGTTGATTATATGACCCAAGAATAGGACTTCATCAATCCAGAACTCACACTTGCTCAACTTTGCATACAACTAGTGCTCTCGCAATCTCTGCAAAACCATCCTCAAATGATCTGCATGCTCTGCTTTGCTTTGAGAATATATCAGGATGTCATCAATAAATACCACCACAAACTTATCAAGACAGTCCATGAATACACTGTTCATCAAGTTCATGAAGAAAGCTGGTGCATTTGTTAGACCAAAAGACATCACAGTGAACTCATACAACCCATACTTGGTAATGAATGTCGTCTTCAGAATGTCTGAAGGTCGAATCCTGAGCTGATGATAACCTGACCTCAGATCTATCTTTGAGAACACGCTGGCTCCTCTCAACTGGTCGAACAGATCTTCTATTCTGGGCAAAGGGTACTTGTTCTTGATTGTGACCTCATTCAGAGCTCGATAATCGATACACATCCTTTTGGTGCCATCTTTCTTCTCTATGAATAGGACAGGGGCGGCCCAAGGCGAGGTGCTTGGCCGGATGTAACCTTTCTCTGACAGCTCATCAATCTGCTTCTGAAGTTCAACCAACTCTGGTCCAGATATCCTGTAAGCTCTCTTAAAGATGGGGGCGATTCCAGGAAGAAGCTCTATGGCAAATTCAACTTTCCGCTCTGGTGGCATACCTGGTAGGTCCTTTGGAAACACATCTGGGAACTCAGACACAACTTTGATACTCTCAATTGGGTCTGCTTCACTGCTATCAATAGCCATCTGATAACAACTTCCTTTCTTTGGCTCAGGCGGGACTAACTCGGTCACCACTTCCTCTCCTAGTGGGGACACCAACTTGATTGTCCTCTTATCACAACTGATAACTGCCTGGTACTTATCTAGCCAATTCATCCCTAGGATGACATCTATTCCCTGAGTACCCATTACTATGAGGTTAGCGGGAAACGCTATCCCCCTTATTTCCACTCTTACATTCAAACAAATGTTATCGGTTCGAATTCTACCACCGGCTGAGTCAATTTGAATGTGGGTTGACATGGTAGTTATTGGAAGATTATGTGCTTCTACCCATGATGCAGTAATGAATGAATGCGTTGCTCCAGTATCAAATAACACTTCTGCAATATGAGAGTCGACTAGAAACATACCTACTATCATGCCGGGGGTCTCCTGAACTGCTTCAGCCTCCAAGTGGTTTAGTCTCCCATGATTATAGCGTGGCTGAGAGCGGTTGCCCGCTCCAGGCTACGACACATTCTGCTTTGCTGGGGCATTGGGGCCTGACTGCTGCTGGGCTGCCTTCTTCGGACATTGCATCACCCAATGGCCTTGCTCTCCACAGTGGAAACATGCTCTATTTCCACCCTGAGCTGGTGCTGCTTGACTGTTCTGTTGGGTCGCTGGGGCAGGAAGACGAGGTGCCTGCTGATTCTGCCTCTGGAACTGACCTCCTCCTGACTGATTATTCTGGCGATTCTGATGCTGATGCTGAGGATACTGCCTTTGAAACTGCTGCTGCTGGGGTGGACGCTGGTTCTGCCTAAACTGCTGAGGTTGATTGCCTGAGGAACGAGGACGATTGCTGCTTCTAGGCTGGGGTCCACTGATCTTGCGCTTGTGATCCTCCATCTCTTTGCGCTTCCTCTCTGTCATGATTGCTCTGTCAATCAGGTGCTGGAATGTCAGGAAGGTATGATTCATCAGCTGATACTGTAGAGGGTCAACCAAGCCTCTCAGGAAACGATACTGTCTCTTGGCGTCGGTGTTGACTTCTTCAGGAGCATAGCGAGGCAGCTGCAGAAACCTGTCACGGTACTCACTGACAGACGATGACCCTTGCGTGAGGGCCAGGAACTCCTCCTTCTTCACTGTCATCAGACCTGCTGGAACATGGCACTGACGAAAGCTACCTCTGAACTCTTCCCAGGTGATGGTGTCAGGGTTGGCATGGGTGGTGAGATAAGACTCCCACCAGGACTGAGCTGCTCCTCTCAACAGACGGGGACCATACAGAACTTTCTCCCTGTCATCACACTGAGCGGTATGCAACTCCCGCTCCACAGTGCGCAGCCAGTCTTCAACATCCATAGGGTCAGAAGAGTGAGCAAACATTGGGGGATGACCTCTCATGAATTCAGCACACTTGTCCCTTGGCATCTGAGGCATCTGAGGCTGAGGTGGTGGCTGTTGTTGCTGCTACTGCTGAATGGCAGCCAGAGTCTGACCAATGGCTTGAACTGCCTGAGTCTGCATCAGGAACATCTGCTCGATGGACATCGGGGCCAGGGGTGGCAGTTGCTGTTGCTGGGGTGCCTCATCCTGCTGAGCTGCCTGCTCCTGCTGAGCACGCCTTCCTCCTCTACGCCTGTTTTCTGACATCTGCAGAATGCAACCACACATCAGAACTGATCTTGCAAATCTTGCAGCATAAGAGAAGAGTATAGAATTCTTCAACAACACTGAACAGGTGAACATCTTCACTGATCTCCAACACAGACCAACATAGCTTCTCAGATAAAGAGGAAAGTGGAATAAAAGGCTTCCCAACTAAATAGCTAACTCCGTTAACATATAACAGGTAAATCAAGATGCAGGGGATACCCACACTCTGGTGACAGTCATTACAAAGATCCAAATCAAACATAGTTTATCATGACAAACATAAATGCACAGGATATAGCAAACTACCCTGTCTAACTAAGACTAACTAAAAGCGAGACTAACGCTAGGACTATAGCTTCTACGTATATATCTCGTATTACTTACAAGATCCAACTCTGACGATCTATGGCTCTAAATTTATCTTGGTCTTGTAGTCGGGGTTGCCATAAGACTGGTGTCCACGCTGAGGTGAGCGGTACGGGTGCTGAGTCCCGACGGGAGCGGGGGAACCATCATCCAGGTGACGACGTTCCGCGCGCTCAGCCCGCAGCTGGGCGATCTCAGCACGAGCCCTACTCAGCTCGTCTAGCGCATGGTCCAGCTCCGTGTTTTGCATGGTGGCTAGGTTGACTATGCTGCTCAACCTAGGATTGTCCTCACCGACAGGTGAGACAATCAAGCCTCCTGTGCTACCAGATGGACGACGGGGGTAATACTTCAGGTTGAGACCATCAGCTACCCCACAGAGCACCAAACAGTAGTGCGAAAGCGCACGCCGTGCGACATCTTGCATGGCTGCCTCAGCTGAGTCCCGCTCAGAGATGGAATAGTGCTCTGAGCAGATCTCCGCACCCCGGAGACTGTTCTCCGGACGGCGCACCAAGCAGGTCGCCTCCCAGCGGTCTGGGTAGACCCCGTGACTATGCTGGTAGACCACACAGCGATACTCGATAGACCAAGTACGCTGGTCAAGTGCCCGACGTAGCAGGGTGTCGAGCGCATCGTGGAAGTGACACCCACGAGCAGCGTCACGAGTGATGGGTCGAGCAATCCATCCTTTCGGCTCCTGGTCGGCAGAAAAGTCGGTGTCGTGGCTCGAGCTGCTGTCGCCACCTCCATCGTCTGGGTCTCCACCAGCAGCTACTCCAGGGGCTGGGGCGCTCAGTGGTGGTGCAGGGGGTGCCTCCAAGGGAAGCACGAGGGAGCAGCTCCTCACGGACTCTATCTCCTGCTAGAGCGAGAAAGAAGAGCCCTGCTGCTTCTGTCGTCGACGCTCCTGCTCCTCATGCAGGCGGTGGTGCAGCCTCTCTAAGTGACTGGACTGGCCGGCCACGGGACGGCGAAGCGGACGCTCCACGAGATGAGAGGGTAAGAAGGGGATGACAGACTTCTGTGCAGTGTGTCTAAGACGAGCCATCTACAAAAGACACCGCAAGCATAAGAGTGAGAACAGAACTAGTATGACCAGCAAGTAATGAACCATAAATAAATGAAGGATTAGAATAAAACACAGTTTTTAGCAAGGTATAATATATAGTAGAACATAGGTTTTGGTCGATACGACCAACTTTTGAAGGGATACCAAAGTCAAGGCAGGGGCAGAGGTCTATAATCCTTAGAACGACATAACACTGTGCTCAAATAGTATTAAAAGGGAAATAATAGTCGATTACATCATATGTCTGAGACATCCACATAGTCTTTACAATAAATCAAAGTGCGGAAAAGAAACGTAGATAAACGTGGCCTTCAGAGGCAGCCTACTGGGGGTTGCCGCTAACCCACGCCTAGAACTCTTCATAATCTTGGAACTCCTGAAAGTCTCCTTCCACGGCTTCATCTTCTCCTGAGCAGTGGTTGCAATGTGGACAACCTAAGGGGGGGGGGGTTGGTGTGTAGAGCAAGGGTGAGTACACATCAACATACTTAGCAAGTATCCTATTTGGCTATAGTGGACTAGCTTTATGTGGGGGTAAGTCAAGCAGTTGCTTTTAGTTGGTCAGATTATTATTACTAGTAGAGAAAGCCAAGTTTTAGGATTAACCCACGTTATTAACCCAAACGTACTCCTTCCAAACGGAAGGAATACCACTTACCAATACCATAATCAATACCAAAACCATCATTCTCATTGCCACCTGTAATGCGAACATCTCTGATCAAGTACCACTAATCACTGGAGCTCCCTTGGCTGCTCATAACCGTGAGCACGGCTGATATATTAGTTTTCAAACACTCTGCAGAGGTTGTGCACTTTACCCACAAGTCATGATTCCCTTTTTGCCCGGAGAGAGCTCCTCCCCATTGACCACTACCTAGGTGGTCCAGCAGGGCATCACTACGTAGCCTTTACAAAGATTCCTTGAGGCTGTAGCCGCCTGTTAGGTTTCCTAAATGTACCGCACTCCTCCCCAAGGGACAAATCAACCTTGGCAGAGCGAGCCGCATACACCGAGCCCTATTGACGGCACGACGGCTAAGCAAACTACACCCCGGTTCCTCTAATTATTCAGCTAAGTACGTCCCATTCCACCCTCATGGTTGCACTGTTTTCCCGGGCGGTCATCCAACGAGCAGGTCCTTACGGAGAGGCACTCGAGAAACCGCTCGAGCCCCCTTGAAGGTCACAAGTATAACATCATAATAAAAGAGGGGAAAACAGCGTATCATTGATAATTCTCATCATGTTCATTGATTAGAATTGAGCAATAGCATAAGACTAAGCGATAATAATCCAACCCAAATAGGTAAACAAGGACATGGATAACAAAAGCTAGTCAATACTTAGGTATAAATGTGTAATGTGGGAGGTGAATTAAAGTATGTATAGGACAGAGATAGGTCAAGGGATACTTGCCTCCACTAACCGACTGCTGCTCAGGGGCTTCTCCTGTGTGTTCTTCGGGCTCTTCAACCGGATCGTTCTCTATGCGAGCGCAAACATACATACATCCACACATTTAATACAAACAAACAGTACACCATACAATAGAAGGCAGTAAATAAACAGACGTTCCACGCGGGCTCGCAATTAAGGTTAAGAGAGAAAGAGAAAAAGACAGTCAAGAAACGATCACGTTACATTATTATAAATTAAACTACTCGCTTATTAGAAGGGAATTAATTTGGACACTACGTTTTAGCATAAAGTAAAATCAAGTTCCACATTTAATCATTATAAACAATTGAAGATGACTAAAAGGGAGTGGTCGCACGTCGAGACATACGACACGACATTTAGATTGAATTAAGAAGTAAACGACTCACCGCGAGACAGAGCGCACAACGAGACACTTGCACCAATTATAAAGAGACGTTAAGCCTCACGTGACGAAACGCACGACGACATACGTCAATAGAGCTGAGTTTAAAGTGGAACGTCGTGCGACTGGACGCGCGACGTCGCACATTAATCAACCTGAAATTAAAATGGATCATCGCGCGGCAAAACGCGCGACGCAGCACATTAATAGAATCTGAAATTAGACAAATTCGTCGCGCGACGAAGCGTGCGACGCAGCACGCTAACTAACGGAATTTGAAATTTATTAAAAACCAAGCATAATCACCGCGCGCGTGGGTTTTGCGCACGCGGGAACGCGTTAGGGGGGGGGGGGGGGTAAACGGGGCCATGCGAGTCGCGCCGGGGCCGGGGACCGCGCCGGAGAGGCCGCGCCGGGGGCCGGATCCGCTGCGCCGGGGGGGGGGGGTGCAAGGGGACGGGCGGGCCACGCTGGGGCCGAAGGTCGCCGCCGGGGGGCAGGGCCGCCGTGGGGGAGGGAGCAGGGGCGGGCGCCGCCGCGGGGAAAGGGAGGGGTGGGCGCCGCCGCGCAGGGGGCCGGGGCAGGGACGAGCACCGCCGGGGAGGGGAGGGGAGGGGCGGGGGCGAGCGTCGCCACAGGCAGGGACGCGCGCGCGCGCAGGGGAGGAAGGGAGGGCACGCGGAGGGGAGAGAAGAGGAGGGAGAGGGAGAGAGAGAGGAGAAGGGAGGGGAGGGGAGCTCACCTCGGGGTCCAAATTCTGGTGATCGCCGTCTCCAATCCCTAGGGCACCACGGGGAGAGAGAGGTGGGAGAGGGAGAGGGAGGTTGCTGCACGGGAAATCCAAATGAGAGAGGGAGAGGAGGGGGCACATGGGGAGGGGGTGTGGGGCGCCGGGGGCGAGAGGGCCGGACTGGGCCAGACCGAGCCGGGCTGGGTCACACCGCGGGTCGACACCTCGCGGCACGCACAACCACAGATCGGAAGGTCGATTCGCGAACCGAAATCCAAAACAGGGCAAGACGAACACACGACCAAACACGACATCAGACAAAGAAATGTGCTTCGGCATGATGCAACACTCATGTCAACTTAGGTTTTGTTTATGCACGACACGGACACCCGTCACTATACTGGTTTGAAATTGGGAAGAAGGAGCGAAATGGGAAAAGAAAAGAGAGTAACGCACGAATTTGGTGAGAGAAAAGAAGAAAAATTTCTACCCCCAAATTCAGGGTGTTACAGCTGTCCTGGCAGCGCGGGTGGGAAGGCAGAGAGGCAGGGAGAGAGGTGGGAGGAGAGAAGGAGAGAGAGAGAAGAGGAAAGGGAGGGAGTAGCAGGGAGGCGGCGGCGGCGGCTGTGGCTGGGAGCCAGCCGCGCGCGCCCTAGGGTTTTGGGGTACTGGGCCCCTAGTGGGCCGATTTAGTTTAGGTTTAGTTTTTTTTTTCTTTTTTTTTTCTAATTCCGAAATGCATTTTTGAAGAGCTCGAAAATTCCTAGAAATTCATCAAAACTATTTATAAATAAAATACTTGTTTTTAGACTAATAACTATTATATATTTAATTATTATATTAATTACTAGGTTTTTCTTTAAAAAGAATTGATAAAAAAACATCCGATAATCAATTAAGCGCATACAAAGAAAATTGATTCAAAATACAAATAAATAATTAAACACTTAAAAAATTATTAACCTAATTAATATAATAACTAAATTAATTATTTTTAATTGATGGCTTTTATGGTGTTACACATACTTATCTGCTGTTATTTTTTGCAGATGCGTCAGATTTTTTTGTTTTATTCCTTTGACCGATTATGGTCAATAGACCATTCTGCTCAATACCGGTTGAACCGGTTTGGGGGGCAGTTGAACTGGTCCCTAGTGACCAGTTCAGCTGTCTATTTATATGCTTCCCCCCTTTCTTCCCTCACTCACCATCGTTCAAGCCTTAGCATTTCAGCCTTTTTTTGAGCCTCCTCACTCACTCACCTCAATCGGTCAAACTTCCCAAAGCCTCTCCAAACATGGTGCGTCGCCGCAACCCATCCGTGATAGAGTTCAGCAGCGACTCTGATGAGATTTAGGAGGAATCTCCGGTTCCCTCTCCTCCGCCTCGTCGTTCCCTCTCTAAGAGAGGACGCGGTTCTAGTCGGATGGAAGGAGAGGGATCCTCGATGCCCTCTTAGCCTGCTCGCGGGAGGCGTCAAAAGATTGGTGCCACTCGTCCTCGTCACAGCACCTCCTCCTCAGGATACGCTCCTTGCCAGGAGGAGGATGAAGCGTTCGACGACGTCGTCGATCTTCCGCCGTCTGACGCTCCCTACATCACCGGCCTGCACATGCATCTGACGAATGTAGCCTGGGGACCTAATGAACCTTGATTCGACTTCTCTCTGAAGGGGGTGGATGCCCTTCAACGTCTAAGGTTCACTAACCCCTCTCTCACACCTCATCATCTTGGTGTCCAGGACCCTCAGTTCTGGAATCTTTTCCAGGCTGATTTCTATAATTCAGTCATCTTGACCAAGAAACACCCAGTCGTCAGGCATCAGTTTATTGACTGGGAAGGATGTGAGAATATGGGAGATGCTGACATGACGTCAGCTCTTCGTAACCTGGAGAGAAAGGGGTTAAAAAATATTATGACAATGGAATACCCCTAGAACGACGAGGTGATAGCTCAGTTCTATGCCACCCTCTGGGTCAAGAAAGTAGATGAAGAAGCTGATGGGTATGATTACCCAGTCATGTATTTCTTTATCCAGGGGAACTGGCACAAAGTCAGCTACCGTCATTTTGCCCATATTTTGGGCTTCTCTGATGGTGATATTTAGGGCAGCAACATGCGAGTTCATGACATTCGGCTGCCCATGCGGGAAGAGACTGAATTTATTCATGTCTTTATGGATCGGGAGTTCTAGACGACCGTCAACATGCATAGGTACTACAGGTACCTTAACTCTTTGTCTGGGATGACCGTTCTCCCGAAGGGCGGGAATCAAATGAACGTCCTTGGGGAGAGTCGGGTCTTCCTTCTCCTCCTTGCTCTCAACAATCTCGCCCGCATCAATGTGTTTGACATGATCTGGGAAGAGATCATTCGTGCTTCCTGGTCTCCTCTTAAGGGGTGTCTTCATGCACCCTTTATTATGAAGATGATCGAAGTGGTCACCCTGACTCACTTCGAAAAATCTGTCAAACACTCCCGCTACGTACCCTACTGGGTTGATTCCACCAACCCAGCTGCTCGTACGAAGCGGGCTCCCTCAGGGTCTGGAGGCCCTGCTTCCTCTGATGAGCCACCTCCTCAGCCTCCACATCACCCATCCTCCTCTCGCGCCGCCGCCGCCTCACGTCCGATGGACCGCAGCGGGAGAGGAAGTGGTTCGGGCCAGGGACGAGGTCGAGGCTGAGGACTTTTCATTCGTCTGGCCAAGGGCCTTCTTGGCGTCTTCGCCATGTGCCGCACTATAACAACCTAAAATTATATTCCTAGTAAATTAGGGAAGATTTCTCAAGATCTAAAATTCTTGTGTTTTGAAGCAAGGTAATCGATGAAAAGAACCTCTAGGGATTTAAATAATTAAACATTAAATCTTATGCTTTGAACTATTCTCTAAATAATTATACGAAAGTGTTGTCTCATGAAGATTTCATGGTAATAAACATTTAAATCTTGAAATAAGTTATTACTAACTTTATTTAATAGTACGAGAAGGGTACTTAATTATTTAATTGTATGATTCATTCTTTATGTGTTGAAGCATGTTTATTTAGAGAAATAGGAATAATAAATAAATAAATATACTTTGCATCATATTGGAATTTTGAATGTGCATTTAGAATTTGTTTAAATATAAATTTGAATTTGAACTTTATGAACTCAGCCAAAAACAAGAAAATAAAATAAAAAAAGACAGAAAAGGAGACTCATACCTGCACGGGCCAAATTCCCGTGGCCCAACTAACCTAAACCCTAGGCCCATCGGCGCCTGCTAGCTCCGCTGCAGCCGCCACTCTTATCCTCATCGTGTCCCGCTCGCGGCGCTTACGTGTGGATCCCACATGTCAGCCAGCCATTGTTTGTCCCTCAGCCGCGTGCGTGGGCGCCTAGTGTGTCGCTAATGCCTAGGCCCGCGCTGTCAGCCTCATTCTTCCTTGCTCGGACAAGAAAAACTCCATGGCCATGATTCACGGCAACAACCTCTGGGACCCCAATTCCTCTGGTTGGTGGGCATGCGGCTAGAAACGTGCCTGCTCACGCGTCCTCATCAGGCGAAGACCGGCGGGCAGGACCTCCGGTCAGCGTCATCTTCTCTGCGTGGCTTGGGGAATCAGTTTTCTCTACAACATGGAAAACAAAATACCCGCAACAGACGCCGAGCTTCGCGGCTGGTTGTTGCGTGGGCACCACCGCATTACCCCTCGTCTCTATGCTCCCTTGGGTATAAAGCCGATAGCATCCATGCCCCTTTCGATCCCATGGGCACAATCGAGCCGCTGTGCGCCTCCATCATCGACCTTCACGATCTCCGGCAATGAAGCCTTGGATTGGGTTCCTGATCTGGCGTGCGCGCTATGTGCAGGATGTGCGAGGTCGTCGCCGAACGAAGGGATGCACTGGTGGCTGCGGATTGTCCATCGGACTTGACAGACATCCGCGGCGCCGCTATCGTCGTGGTCCTCGCATCCCCAATGCTCCAAGCAAGGTGAAAAGCCTATGGATCGGTCTGTCACACTTCTCTCCTGGTGGTACCTTCTCTTACCAATGGCTGGTGGCGGGAGATGTTGGGTTGTGGGTCACCGGCGTGATTGCCGCCGCCACGGCTATGGCACGGCTGGCTATTTTCGTCAGTGCTTGGGGAGAAGACGCCTGGTGGGCTGTTGATCGTGTCATGGACGGTCTAGAATTGGGTGGGCATGAGAAATAGGAGGGTAGCGCGGGTGCCGTAGATCTTGTATCGAGTGGATGTGGTTAGTTTGGGTTTAATAAAATCCGAGCCATTGGATCTCGATCTCGTGGCTAATGGCGCATACCGGTTCATCGGGATACTGATCTAACCTGGATCGTTGGGATCGGATCGAATGGCTCGAATCCTAGCGTACCCCTTCGCCGAGCCTTTATGCATAAGAGACCCTGGACTTTATAAAGATCAACCCGCAGTCCACTATGACTGTAGCCTGAGTCTAGTATTTATTGCGCAGAAGCCCCTGCATTTTCCTGTTTTTGCGCGCGTAGCCCAAACAGAGATATAATCAGGATTTTATTTAAGAAATGAATTTTCAGGTATAAAAATAATTCCAGAATTTATATAATTCATAGAAAATTTATCTTAGCTCCTTTTTGAGTCATTCCAGTTGCAATAATTTTGTATTAATATTGTTTATCACCTAGTACCTTTGTTTTGCCATGAAACTTGAATTAAAATTGTTCATTTGAATTAATCTTTTCTAGGTGCTAACTAACTTTAGAAATTCATAACTCAATAACTGTAACTCCGTTTTGATCCATTCTAGTTGCATTAGTTTACAATAATATTTATTATCATCTGGTAACCTTGTTTTGTCATGAGATATAGGTTAGAATGTTGCACTTAGTCTATTCTATATTTAACCACGTGGATCTTCGGAAAATCATAACTCAGTAATCGTAGCTCCGAATTTAGTAATTCTTGTTCCCACGATCTTGTAGCGACGCGTAGATTATTGATACGTAGTTTATTCTTATGTTTGGTGTGATGTTAATTTTGCCTATACCATGTTTATCTGTATTGCTACGTTTAGCAGTGAGGTCACGTGTCACCTGAAGAGCAAGTTGGTACCTGGAATCTCAAGTGCCAAGCAAGTTGTGCCCTTGATCACTTCTTTTATCCAGTCATATTCTGATTAATCATAATGATTTGCATAGGTTAATTTTGATGGGACCTAATAGGTTACCCCAGTTTGACTATCTTTATACCTTGTTCACCACTGAATTTTTGGGTAGTACCTGCTATTGCTTTATGTGGTTTTGGGTATAGAGATACACATTATTCATGATTATACTTTTATTATCAGTTGTTATTTACTATTCATGATAAGATCATTATGTTAATTAGAACATGGAGAACCACCCGGGAAAACAGTGCTACCACAAGGGTTTAATGGGACGCCCTTGGCTGACTAACTAGGAAAGCTAGTGGAAGGCTACCTTACCCGAAAGGGGCAAGGGCAGTAGGGGAGTGGTCAGTGTAGGGAGGTCCTCGGGTTGATTTTGCTGCGATGGCAGTCAGGCGAGGGATTCCTGCACTGGAGCTTCCTATAAACTGTAGCGGGTTTTCTGATGCTAGTGGAACTTTGTAAAGGCCTCGTAGTGTTACCCTACCTTGCCTCCTCGGTAGAGGTGTATGGGATTGGTCGTCTCTTGGTAGATGGGTAACATGACTTGTGGGTAAAGATGCGCAACCTCTGCAGAGTGTAAAACTGGTATACTAGTCGTGCTCATGGTCATGAGCAGCTCGGACACTCACATGATTAATTTATGGAACTAAATTCAATTTGTCATATGCATTGCATCGTAGATGATGTTGTTACTTTTGTTCTACTACTTAATTGGGTTTGGTATTTACTTATACTTAGTAATTGCTAATAAAATTTTGACCAACTTTAAAAGCAATGCTCAGCTCTAACCATCCTCTTTGGTAAGCCTTACACTTCACGTGAGCTCCCACCTTTGGCGACTTCATGCACATTATTCCCCACAACTTGTTGAGCTATGAACGTATGTGAGCTCACTCTTGCTATCTCACAACCCCCCCATAGGTCAAGAACAGGTACCACAGGATGAGGCGCTTGGAGGTTGCTGTGACGAGTTCGTGAGAGATCTAGGCCGTCGTCTCCTAGTCAACTTTGGGTTGCTGGATCGTTGTCTCCTTATAATGTAATTATTTATTTTGTATAGAATTCCTGTTATATAGTAAAGATGTGACATTCGACCCTGTGCCATGATTCATCATATGTGTGAGACTTGGTCCCAGCACACCTGGTGATTATGTTCGCGCCTGGGTCTTGGTGCCTCGAAACCCGGGTGTGACATGCACTCGGGCAGTCGAGGAGTCTGTGCGCCATCGTAGGACTGACCGGCTGCATGAGGATTTTCTTTGTTATGCAGCCGAGACAGGTCATCCTCTCCCTCTCGGGTCCCCTCCACCTCCAGCCCCTACCTTCCTCGCAGACCTTAATGAGTGGCACCAACAGGAGTTTGGTGTGCCATTCATTACCTCGGAGGATGAGATCGAGGACTTTGATGACCCCTACTACACCTTGGATCCTCCTCATCCTCCTCCTCCCTACTCGGGTCAGGGACCCATTCTCGGTGACCCCAGGCCTTCTGGCTCTGGTCACTATCCTCCTCCTCCCTACTCGGGTTCGGGACCCATTCCTGGTGACCCACGGCCTTCCGACTCTGGTTAACATCACCACCCTCCTCCTCCACCTCCTCCTCATCATCGTACATCTTCTGCATCTGGTTTTTCTGTGGGTGATGAGCCCCCTAGGGACTCCTCACTCGAGGAAGACATGATGCGGACCTTCTTTCCCGACTACACATCCTATCCTCTGTCTTGTCCTTCGTTCTATCCTCGTTTTTGGTACTTGCTGCCAAAAAGGGGGAGAAAAATCCAAATTTGTAGTCATTCTGTTTGTGGTTCTTTTGGTTCTGTATTTCTCTTTTGATTATTATTTTTGTTTTGGCCACTGTTGTGGCTTGTATCCTCTTATTAATGTATGAAATAAAACTGCTGGCATATTATTCAATGTAATATGATGGTCTTCTGGCCATCATCCTTTGTCCCATCAGTTTGTAATGATTCCTTTGCTATGAAGTACAAATGATGTGTGTTTAGAGATAGTCATATGCATCACAATTTTTTATGGCACTCTTGCACCCCTCGGATGATTGTATTTAGTATGGACTTTGTCACTATCTCTAAATGTGTTGCTCATATGACATATTATGTCAACTCACTTGCTTCACATTCATGCACACATTTAGGGGGAGCCATCTACATACAATCATTCAAAAGAACTTTACTATTTCAAATGTTTGTCCTTTTGACCTTAATTGTTTTGGCATCAATCACCAAAAAGGGGGAGATTGTAAGTTTAATCAACCCCTAGTGAGGGTTTTGGTGATTTAATGACAAAAAAATAAGGGTACTAACAGTTTTTGTTCCCAGTGTATGATTAGAAAGAAACAAGAACTTAAGGAAACATCAAGGACCTCATGCAACAGAGTATAAAATTTTATGTAATTCTTGAGTTGCATGATGTAATTCTTTCTTATTCTTTTCGCATAGGTAATGGTGTTTGCTATAGCTCAAGTCCCCAAATTCAAAAGCTATTTTTGAAAACAAAAAATCACTTTAACATTCTATGGTTGATCGTGGTTAGGTTTGAGAAACCTAGAGTGTTCTTGCTGAAAAGCAGCTGAACTTCTTCAACTGCGGCTGAGCTTTCCAGCTTAACTTAACTTCAGCTGAGTTGAGCTTCTTCGGCTACAGCTGAGCTTTTCAGTTGAGCTGGACTTCAGCTGAGTTGAGCTTTCTCAACTCCAGCTGAACTTCAACTTCAGCTGTGGACCTCTTTGACCATACACCAGCTGAACTTATCTCCAAGCAGTTGAGCTGGGGTTTTCTCTCCTAAACTCTCTGGTCTAGACCAGCTGAACTAGTCCTGAGGGGCAGTTCAACTGGTCTCTGACCCCTCTGACTTCTGACCTACAGTCTGCTAGTTAGACTGGCAGTCAGGTCACCAGAGTTGTATGGGGGCGGTTCAACCGGTCCTATCATGCCTGACCAGCCTGTAGGTCAGTCTGGCAGTCAGACTGGCAGACAGTCTACTGACCTACCATGGGGCGGTTCAACCGGTCTTCAGCCGGGTTTCTGGTCAAACGGCTAGTTTTTGAGCCGTGGCTATAAATACAACCCTCCACCCCCTTCTTCAATGCTGCTGGACACTTACACATTTATTGCTCACCTAACTTGAGACAAAGCACTCCTCTCTCCCTTCTCTCTCACACTTAAATCTTCCTCAAGATTCAACCTTGTTGGAGGAGCTTTTGGGTGTGAGGTTTGTGCTTGTGCTCACGATTTGGTTTCTCCTCTCCCATCTCTTTTAAAATCTTGAGCTTGTTCAAACACCTCTTATGCGTTCTTGGTGTTCTTGAAACCCTAGGTTTCAAGACCGTTTGAGGTTGCTTGGGAGTCTCCAAATTTGTGGATGACCCCAAGAAGTTTGTATCACTCGCTCTTTGAGCTAAGATAAGAAGAGATTGCCTTGACCTTTGTGGTCGGCTTTGGAGGATTAGGGTTGAAAAAGACTCGACCCTTTGTGGGCTCCTCAACGGGGAGTAGGACACCTTTGTGGTGTGGCCGAACCTCGGATTAAATCTTGTGTCTTGTGTTCTTGCTTGTCTTTAACTTAAGATATTTTTACTTGCAAGATTGACATATAGATTTTTTCATAGAGTAGATCTAGAAGTGAAATAGCCTTTACATATTCATCTTCTCATTTTAACTTAGTTATACTTTACTTCTCAAAGGGACACGTGAAATACTTTTTCGAGTAGATTATAGTCTAAAGTTTATAAAATAGTTGGATTGGTTCAGAGTGGTTCAACTTGCGCACGTAGCTGTTGAACCGGCCTGCACCAGTTTGAACCGTGTATTTAACAATCTTTCGAAGTTTGTTGTGAAAATTTTCAGATTAGCCTATTCACCCCCCCTCTAGGCTACTTTCAGAAATGTTAGTGGAGAATAATGCAAGAGGGCTTAGATAAGAAGAGGATAAACACAAGTTCTTTCTTGCAAGGAGTTGCTTCTCTAAATGAGAATTTAACTTGAAGCAACACAAAATAATATTAGCAAAAAGTAGTGCAAGAGAACTTAGAAAGGGAGAGAACAAACAAATCACAAGCAATAAACACAAGAGACACGGGTGATTTGTTTTACCGAGGTTCGGCCCTCGAAGGCCTAGTCCCCGTTGAGGAGTCCACTAAGGACGGGTCTCTTTCAACCCTTTCCCTCTCTCCACCGATCATTAAGACCGGCGAGCTCTTCTTCTTCTCAAGGATCACTTAAGACCCCGCAAGGATCACCACACACTTAGGTGTCTCTTGCTAGCTTTACAAGCCTCCAAAACTTTGGAGGAAGTTCAATGGGAGTCAAAACTCCACACACAAATGAACAGGAGATATAGCACACACTTTCTCTCAATGATTCTCACAAGGCACTATTGCTAAACTTACACGAGAAGCTTTCTTTTGCTTGCTCTCTCTTTTGTGGCACTTGTGTTGGTTGTAGTGGTCTAAATTTTGTGTATAGGATGGATCAATGAATAGAGGTGGTTGGGAGGGGTTGGATATGTCAACTATATGACTTGAAATGTTGCTTGGACTCCCACCCCTTGAAGTGGCTGGTTGGGGTGGTATTTATAGCCACCAACCAAATTGTAGCCGTTGGAGAAGGCTGCTGGCGATGGGCGCACTGGACAGTGTCCGGTGCGCCGCCACATCACCCTGTCGTTAGGGCTTGGAGCTGGTCGACCGTTGGAGGCTTTGTCCTCATGCGGCACCAAACAGTCTGATGCCACACCGAACAGTCCGGTGCCCCTCTGACCTTCTGCTCTGACTTCTGCCACGTTACTGTGCTGCACTGTTCATCAGTCAGAGTCGACCGTTGCGCGCAGATAGCCGTTGCTCCGGTGAATTATAGCGGAGCTGCGCCTGGAAACTCGAAGCCTAGGAGTTTGGAGTGTACTGCACCTGGTGCACCGAACACTGTCCGGTGGCACACCGGACAGTCCGATGCACCAGACCAGGGAACACTTCAGTTTCCTTTTGCTCCTTTCTTTTGAACTCTAACTTGTTCTTTTCATTGGTTTGTGTTGAACCTTTGGCACCTGTAGAATGCATAATCTAGAGCAAACTAGTTAGACCAATTATTTGTGTTGGACAATTCAACCACCAAAATTATTTAGGAAAAGGTTTGACCCTATTTCCCTTTCATAAACGCAATGACCCTTGTTACCTTTTAATTAAGAAAATATAAATAATCTATTAATTGGACATATACATTTATCTTCTATTTTTATTATGAAACATATGGTCTACATATTTTTTAAGTTTCTATTTAATATGACTATACTTAAACATCTATAATAAACCTTGTTAAATATGATATCTATTAAAAAGGTCATTTTAAAGTTAGAAACATATTATCTAATTCTTTAGTAAGAAACCTATGTTTACCAATATAACTATCAATTTCTTTATTAGAAAATTATGAGCGTCTAATTAAGTCATTTTAACATAATAAAATTCTATTCTTTCGGTTTTCTCCTTTCTTTCCTAAATAGAATTTATACGTATACTAAAAATTGTTTATTTATAATTCTTCTAACATTAGTATTCTAAGAATTAATGTAAATTAATAAATGAGACTTTTAATAACATAATCATGGTTATTATGATATAAATAAATATCTTACTAATTCTAAGTACTTAAGTATTATACTTATGAATACTTTTATTATGAATAGTAAAATATATATTTTCATTTGATCGGAAATACGTGGCTTAGGATTTCTTCTATTTCTTCATGCAAATAAGTGTACAGTTAAAATACTACTAACAATTATCATTCCACACATATTAAAGCGAAATTAATTATAAACATTTCTAGTATGAAAACCACGGAAGTAGTGAATAGTGACCGTACTCATTTTTAAAATTATAAAATCATACGCATATTTAAAGTATTGTCGCGGGGTTCGATTTTGGCTACACATATACATCGCATCTCTAAAATCATACACGTGAATCGCCAAATCGCATCATTACAACAATAATTCACAATAAATTTAAAACATGATTTAGAAAATAAATATTTCGGGAAGTAGTGTTTTCGTTCATGCACTGGGATGAACATCGATGAGGGGGAGTGGTTTGGCGGGTAGGGAACGAGCATGGTCGTCGTGCTGCGTGGTCGCGTCGACGACGGACGGTGTAACTCTGATGATGCGATTGGACGGTGGGGCGCGAACGGACGGTGAACGGTGTACGACGTGGACGAACTCCGGCAAAGCACGAGGGCGAGCGGTGGTGCTGCTGCACGCGTGGGCAGGGGTTCCGGGCGCGGTGGCGTCGACTCCGGCAATCGACGAACGGCGGACGGAGGTTCGTCGGTGAGGAGTGAGGGGCAATAGGAGTGATCTCGGGATGGCTTGGAGAGAGAGGTTTGGCTCCAATTTATAGAGAAGGGAGAGGGAGAGAGAGAGAGCTAGAAATGGTCGGTCGGTTCAAGGCACCATCAATGGCGGGGGAAACGGCGGCAGTAAAGCTCTAATAATGCCAAAGAAACGGTCGCGTGGGATCATTGGGTGTTGTCGGGTCATGGCTGTTCGGCTTCGGATCCTGGTGCGGCAGGGGCGCGGTCGGCCTAGTGTCGCGGTGTCGGTCATTGGGCGTGGGGTCGCGCCTGGACGCGCGCGGTCGGCTGGGTCAGCTCGGGCTGTGCGGCGAGGCTCGGCTGGAGAAGGGGCAGGGCGCGCGTCGGTCCTAGGCGGTGTCCTAGTCGCTCCTAGCGGCGTGCGCACGAGAGAAGAAGCGAGGGAGAGAGAGAATAGGGGAGGGGAGAGGATAGAGTGCGACGGCGGCTTGAGTGTTAGGGGCGGTCGGCTGCCACTTCTAGTTGGGCCGTGGTGGGTCGATTAGAATTAGGGTTTCGTTTTTTTTTTTTGAATTTCTCTTTAGGGTAACAAAAAATATATATATATACTCTAAAATTCATAATAATTAAACAAAAATTATTTATAAATAAAATATTATTTTTGGACTAATATTTATTATATTAATTATTTGGATTTTCATAAGAAATGATACTAAATATCCGAAAATCAATCATACGCAATCAAAAATTATTCCAAATGAAATAAATAACAAACACTTCAATGAAAAATTTATTATCATAAATACCATTAATAAACTAACTACGCTATTTTTATTTAATGATTTTTATAGTGTTACAAATCTACCCTTCTTAAAAAGAATCTCGTCCTCGAGATTAAGGAACGCTAGCACGAAAGCAAAGGAGATACATGGTTATTTGTAGGTTCTTAGTTCACATTGAACTCTTCTAACATTAAGGAACTTTCTTACTTCTTTGCTCCACAATGAATACTAATCAGGTGACCTTCATAATCGTACTTATAAAATGGTGGGTCTTTTGAATTATCGCTTAGGTCATGCTTGGCAGCTTTCTTCTTTAGTCGATCTAGACGCTTCTTGGGACATTCGCGAATAATATGTCCTTCATTTTTGCAGTAGTAGCAAGCACCTCTTGCTTTAAGTTCTTTGCGAGTCAACTTTGCTTGACCAACAGGGGGTGAGGGTTGACTGGGTGTCTGTATCTCATATAGCTGAGCCTGACTTGATCCTTCAATTTGGGTATCCATATATTTCGTGGCTTTTGCTTGTGGTTGAGGTGGACTAATCATGTATCCAAACATTTTTCTATTCCTTTTGTTGTTCTTCATTCCATTCATCGAATATCTCTATGACTCATTTTTCTCGTTCATAGTTGTTAAAGTAGGAATATTGTCATTGGCATCATTTACTTCCTTTCCATTGGGGTTCATCATCTAGTCAGAGGGTAAAAGAGTTAGTGAGACATACTGCATAAGAGGCTTGTATGACATTAAGATAAAGAGCGAACACATTTTTTTATTTCCAAAATAAGATTAGTTAAGGATGATTTCTGGTCCCGTCTAACTTCATCATATTACAAGAGTGTACAAGTGTTATGTTCCTTAACAGAGATCTCTTTAACTTTATAGATTTTAGAGCATGATATCCAAATCATCTTTCTAATCCAACAGTATTTCTTTGAGCACAATTTGAGAGAAAGACTTGAGTGGGACTTTAGGGCAACTAGAATAGAGCATCACATTGTTTGCATATAGCAGATGACACCATACTTTATTCTCTTTATAAAGAGGCAAAACACAATAGGTGCGAAAGATTCTCCAAATTTATTCATATCTCACTTAGCACAATTACAATTCCTGAAAGGGGCAACACCTTGGCATTTTTTTCTTCATGAGACACACTGATCCTTCTTCTAGCTAAATGATATATTATTCTTCCTTGTCAGATGCACCAATCAGAGCTAGAGGTCGATTGTCTTCAACTACTATTCTATCTCCAGATGGGGTTTCCAAACACATGGTTCTCTCAGTATGTTGGATTACTACCTTAGTTATTTGTAACCAATTCTTTCCAAGAATCACATCCTTTCCCATTGATTCTATCACTATAAGATCAGCTGGAAAATCTATCCCATTGATTTTAACACTTACTTTTGGACATATGTAGTTTACTAACATTTTTCCTTTGGGTGCACTGATGGTCTTCCTTGATCTCAAGGGACACTTAAAGATACCATACTTTGTTGCAAACTAGGCACTGATAAAAGAATGTGTTGTACGGGGATCATACAACACGGTGGCCGTAGTTTTGTGAATGACTAGTGTTCCAAAAATCACTGCATTATCATATGGAATAGTTCCTGTCACTGCATAACTTATCCTTCCTGTGGTCTCTTTCTGTTGTATATTCTTTGTTGATGCATGGTTTGAGGGTGTTGTCTTTTCTTTTGGACCTTATTGATCTCCACATACTTCTTAGGACAACTATTAACAAGATGGCCGGTATCACCACAGCCAAAGCAAGCATGACTTGATAAGTTATATGGTGGAGTTGTCTTTACTGTGTTGGTAGAAGTTTCTGTGCATTTTTGTTCATATTCCATGTCTGAAGACTGAGATAGCTTCATCTCGGAGGTGATCTGTAGTGAACTCTTCTCAGGATAGTTACGGAAGTAATGACCTTCACGTCCACATTGATAGCAAGCTTTTCTTGAAGTTATTTCTTGACTTTTTCCATGTTTCCCTTTTTGTTTCTTGGTCCTGATGCGACCACGAGGCTGAAACTGTGTACAAGTAATAGTCCATCCATCAATGTTACACTCATGTGTTTCTTCCTGGGGCTGGGCATTCTTGTGATGTTTCCTTTCTAGAATACCTGATAATTCATCGACTGATAGTGCATTAGGTATTCGAGAATCTGCTATTAGTTGTTCTTGGGGAGACCATTGACTTTTTATGCCAGAAAATAAAATCCGGTTCTTCTGTTTTGTAGTTTCACTTTTGTTTGTACTGATCTAGCGACAAGGAATTCCATAGTACTCACAACAACAACATGTTCCAAGGTCACTTGTTTGTTGGTTTGGTTGGGCATCCCTTTGTGTCTTGAATGTCTGTTCATCAGTTGTTTTATTTATAGTGCTGTTTTGACTTGCCAACACACCGCATTCTTTGCATTTAGTGACATCACTTGTAGTTGACATTCCAAGGTCAGACATCTGTATGGGTATGGAAGAATGGAAGGGACGAAAGGGTTGAGCAAATACAAATTATAGAGAGCAGAGAAAACCCATCTATCTAAGGTTTTACCTAGCTAACTGATGCCATTGTGGGCAAAAGTCACACAATACACCAACAATCATTTCAAAGAAGCAAATCAAATATGAACACAAAGGACAATGAATTCAAGCATACCAGCACAGCACAATCCAGTTCTACTCATTCGACCAAAATAAAAGGTGAGACAAGGTTTGGAATAAGAAGGATATTATAACATTAAGGAGTTGGGTAAGAATTATCAAGGAGTTAGACAAGACATATTTGTTGGTGGCCAAGAGTGAAATAAGATAACCATGAACTATTAAAATGATATAACCAAGGATATGAAGGGAGTTAGGGAGAAAGCATTATCAAGGAGAAAAAAATAGAGAGGCATATTCAAGTAGGAGTAGGGAGACAAAGAATTCAATATATCAAGGTAGATATTGCGCAAGGATGGCAATACAATGGCAAGACAACAAAAGTATAAGAAGTCAAGGGTTATGTAGCAATATTAGGGATTAGAAAACCACTATAATATAATATCGCCCTTACCGATCTAGTTGAAAATCCTAATACTAAAGAACAATCCTATTAACCTAACCAAGAAGTCTGGTAATAGATCTAAAGAATCCATAACAAAACTTCTTACGGAGTGGGGATAAGATAGAGAATAGGGCATCGTCGATAGCTTCGAAAGGATTTCTTCTGGCAATCTTCGCTTCGAGTTCGACAATCCTAGCTTGATCATCTTGCAATGCTTCTCATTAGAACCTTCTGATAGACGAAGAATCAGACAAGAAGGGTTGAAGATAAAAGAGACGAGTTTTGATATAAAATAAGTTTTTATGGAGACAATTAAGTCAAGTTTTGAATGACTGACTGGGCTTTCCATTTCTAACTAATCTAGCAACCTACGATCACATTGCTTTGATACCACTTCTGTCACACTCGGTTCCAGGGGCAGAGCCGGGTGCATCGCATATGTGTGCCAGGATCTATTTCCACACAAATGTTGACATCACAAGTGTAATATATCAAAAGAACAATGCATAAAAGTGTAAATAACGATTATATTAACATATTACACTTTGAACAGACATAATGTCTTAACCTTTATTCATCAAAGTACAACGAAACATGGACATCCATCCACAGGAAGATGACCGGGGGTATCACTAGACTAGCATCCATGGAGTTCAGCTTCATATCTTCATCTGCAAACTTCTGATCAAAATTTAAGCAAGGGTGAGCTCACTTATGGTTGGGGCTCAGCAAGTGGGGGAAAAACTAATGCAAGTTTAACAAGGTGAGGCCAAGGTTGAGCAGTAAGCATTTTAGTTGGTCAACATTTTATTAACAACACATGTCTTACTAATAAGTGTGAATCCCAAGTATTCCCATTAAACAAAGGTATAAGAGTATATCAAAAACACTTAAGTGAAACCACTTAAGCAAACCATTGGCAGATCAGCGGATCTCGATTTATTTCCATCTTCAAGTTCAATTATCATGTGAGGAGTCCAGGCTACTCATAACCGTGAGCACGGCTGATATATCAGTTTTACACTCTGCAGAGGTGGCGCATCTTTACCCATGAGTCGTGATTCCCTTCTAGCCCGGGTTAGCTAGACCCGTATTCACTTCCGAGGTGAATGGCCAGGGTCTCACTACGAGGCTTCTCCCTAGAGTCCTCATTACGCAAATGCTGGAAATGGTCAACTGCATAAGGTACACCTATCGTAACCAACTTATAGTCCAAACTACAGGGTAAAGCTTTGGGAACTATGCCCGTATCCAATCTGCCTGAGCTGGAATATAAGCGCTTGCCAGATGTCCTCGTTCCGGTCGACCACGACCAGCACCCAACACAAGACTTCCCTAGTTATTTAGCCAAGACCAGAGCCATGATAGTTCTCATGGTAGCACTGTTTTTCCGGGTTGTCACTCCATGTCCAATTAATATGCAATAATCTTGTTTAACCATCGGGTTAACAACAATAATGTAAACTTACCATTTGGAACATTAATATTATAAACAGGAGTGACTGCATAAAGTTAAGTTGTAGCAATAGCATAACTACTTGATTAGATCATAATCCCGGTTTAAACAAGGAGTAAGGTTGGAAAGGTTAGGGGTATCTAAATAGGTAACCCATCAAATTATGCATATATCGAAGAGTAAACTTTATTAAATGTATTGTTTGGGATAAAACAGAATATGCAGAGGGAGAAGTCCACTTGCCTTGCTTATTGAAAACTTGAGGTTCTTCCATGGGTAGGAATAGATCTTGATTCTTAACTACTAGATCAACCACTGAATATCACACAAACAAACAAGAAGAACAAACACCACTCAATAACATACAACATTCACCATACGTAAAGTAAAAGAAAGCTTAATGAAAAGAGCATTCGTTTTTCAAGAACGTCGTAAGGGTTATAATAAGATAGTATTCTTTTTAAAAAAATGTGTGATCTATACATTATAAAACAAGACATGAGCTTAAAATATCTTAATTAAAATATATAAATATTAGATTTACCATTTTAATCGATTAAGAGTTCATAAGATAAAACACATTATAACATTATTAAACCTTTTTAACCTTTTATAAAAGATATATGTTATATATCTAAGGTTAATGAGTTATGAAACACATTATTAAACATTAATTGATGAGAAGCTTATATAAGCCTAAACATGTAACAAATAATTATCTTTATCTTTATTAAGAAAACACATGACTTATATTATTATTAAGAAAGCTATATTCAAAGTCAATATATGTAGTAACATTTTAGTTATTACTTTATTTTACCCTTTAGGAAAAACTAAATGATTTATATAACATGGACTAAATGTGATAAAATAATTAATCAAGCCTATATAACTAGTTATGAACAAGTTGACAATAGGTTTGACTAATAAATTATGATAAAGGATAATTAATCTATTAATTATCTTTAATTCTATTGTAGGAACAAATGATCTAAATGATCTAATTCATTAGAAAAGAAATTATGTATAAACAATCATTTTAGTTTATAAACGCAATGACCCTTGTTACCTTTTAATTAAGAAAATATAAATAATCTATTAATTGGACATATACATTTATCTTCTATTTTTATTAAGAAACATATGGTCTACATATTTTTTTAAGTTTCTATTTAATACAGCTATTCTTAAACATCTATAATGAACCTTGTTAAATATGATATCTATTAAAAAGGTTATTTGAAAATTAGAAACAGATTATCTAATTTTTTAGTAAGAAACATATGTTTACCAATATAACTATCAATTTCTTTATTAGAAAAGTATGAGCGTCTAATTAAGTCATTTTAACATAATAAATTTCTATTCTTTCGGTTTTCTCTTTTCTTTTCTAAATAGAATTTATACGTATACTAAAAATTGTTTATTTATAATTCTTCTAACATTAATATTCTAAGAAATAATGTAAATTACTAAATAAGACTTTTAATAACATAATCACGGTTATTATGATATAAATAAAAATCTTACTAATTCTAAGTACTTAAGTGTTATACTTATGAATACTTTTATTATAAATAGTAAAATATATATTTTTATTTGACCGGAAATACGTGGCTTAGGATTTCTTCTATTTCTTCATGCAAATAAGTGTACACTTAAAATACTACTAACAATTATCGTTCCACATATATTAAAGCGAAATTAATTATAAACATTTCTAGTATGAAAACCACAGAAGTAGTGAATAGTGACCGTACTCATTTTTAAAATTATAAAATCATACACATATTTAAAATATTGTCGCGGGATTCGATTTTGGCTACACGTATACATCGCATCTCTAAAATCATACACGTGAATCGCCAAATCGCATCATTACAACAATAATTCACAATAAATTCAAAACATGATTTAGAAAATAAATATTTCGGGGTTGTCTTCAACCTTGTGTTTTCGTTCATGCGTAGGGACGAACGTCGATGAGGAGGAGTGGTTTTGTGGGCAGGGAACGAGCATGGTCGTCATGCTACGCGGTCGTGTCGATGATGGATGGCGTAACTCCGATGATGCAATTGGACGGTGGGGCGTGAACGGACGGTGAACGGCGTGGACGAACTCCGGCGAGGCACGACGGTGAGCGGTGGTGCTGCTGCGCGCGCGGGCAGGGGTTCCAGGTGCGGTGGTGTCGACTCTGGCAATCGACGAACGGAGGACGGAGGTTCGTCGGTGAGGAGTGAGGGGCAATAGGAGTGACCTCGGGATGGCTTGGAGAGAGAGGTCCGGCTCCAATTTATAGAGAAGGGAGAGGGAGAGAGAAAGCCAGAAATGGTCAGTCGGTTCAAGGCACCATCAATGGCGGGGGAAACGGCGCCAGTAAAGCTCCAATAACACCAAAGGAACGGTCGCGTGGGATCATTGGTGTTGTCGCGTCGCGGCTGTTCGGCTTCAGATCCTAGTGCGGCAGGGGCGCGGTCGGCCTAGTGTCGCGGCGTCGGTCACTAGGCGCGGGGTCGTGTCTAGGCACGCGCGGTCGGCCGGGTCGGCTCGGGCTGCGTGACGAGGCTCGGCTGGAGAAGGGACAGGGCGCGGGCTGGGCGCGCGTCGGTCCTTGGCGGTGTCCTGGTCGCTCTTGGCGGTGTGCGCACGAGAGAAGAAGTGAGGGAGAGAGAGAATAGGGGAGGGGAGAGGATAGAGTGCGGCGGCGGCTTGAGGGTTAGGGGCAGTCGGCTGCCACTTCTAGTTGGGCCCTGGTGGGCCGATTAGAATTAGGGTTTCGTTTTTTCTTTTTTTTTAATTTCTCTTTAGGGTAACAAAATATATATATACTCTAAAATTCATAATAATTAAACAAAAAATATTTATAAATAAAATATTTATTTTTGGACTAATAATTATTATATTAATTATTTAGATTTTCATAAGAAATGATACTAAATATCCGAAAATCAATCATATGCAATCAAAAATTGTTCCGAATGAAATAAATAACAAACACTTCAATGAAAAATTTATTATCATAAATACCATTAATAAATTAACTACACTATTTTTATTTAATGATTCTTATAGTGTTACAGTTAGGTGATGCCTCATTTTGTCACTCCACATACAATAATCCGCACCATCAAAGAATGGTGGTTTGCCTAATGGAACGGAAAGTAAAGGAGCGCGCTTAGAAATACGGGGATAACGAAGTGGCATCTTACTATACTTCCTGCACTCATGGCGCTTAGAAGTGACGGACGCCGCGTCCGAGCTAGAGGTGGAGGGCGACGAAGAATCGGTTTCGTAGTAGACCACTTTCTTCATCTTTTTCTTCTTGTTGCCACTCCGATGCGACTTGACACGCGGAGGGGATTCCTCCTTGCCTTTGGCGCCGGACTCCCTTGATGGAGCCTTCCCGTGACTTGTGGTCTTCTCGCCGGTCACGATCTCCCTCTTGGCGTGATCTCCCGACATACTACGAGTGGTTAGACTCTAATGAAGTACCGGGCTCTGATACCAATTGAAAGTCGACTAGAGGGGGGGTGAATAGGCGTAGTCTGAAATTTTTAACTTAAAACAACAGCTACGAGCCGGGGTTAGCGTTAGAATTAAATCCGAATCCGAGAGAGAGGGGAAAATAAATCAACAAAGAAATAAAGCAGATGACACAGTGATTTGTTTTACCGAGGTTCGGTTCTAAAGAACCTAGTCCCTGTTGAGGTGGTCATAAAGACCGGGTATCTTTCAACCCTTTCCCTCTCTAAACGGTCACCTAGACCGAGTGAGCTTTCTTCCTTGATTTCCTGGGTCACTTAGACCCCGCAAGGACCACCACACAATTGGTGTCTCTTACTTTGCTTACAAGGCTTTGAGAATAAGAATGAGAAAAAGAAGAAAGCCAACCAAGCAACAAGAGCAACAAAGAAACACAAGAACGATCCTCTCAAAAGTCTTAAAGCACTATAATTGAATTGGGGACTTTGATTGGATCGGAGGCTTTGATTTGTGTCTTGGAGTGTTGTACTTTGCTCTTGTATTGAATCAGGAGTGTTGAATACTTGGATGGTTGGAGTGGTGGTGGTTGGGAGGTATTTATAGCCCTCAACCACCACATAGCCGTTGGGGAGGCTGTCTGTCGAAGGGCGCACCGGAGAGTCCGGTGCGCCAGCCACATCACCCAACCGTTAGGGTTCGGGTGTTGTCGACCGTTGGAGCCTTTGTCTTCTAGTGGCACCGGACAGCACTGTTCACTATCTGGTGCGCCTCTGACGGGCGGCTCTGCTCTGCCGTGCACTGTTGTGCACTATTCATCTGAAACTTCAGCTTTTGCAGTAGACCGTTGCGCGAAGGAGCCGTTGCTCCACTGGTGCACCGGACAGTCCGGTGGCACACTGGATAGTCCGGTGAATTATAGTGGAGCGACGCTGGAAAAACCCGAGAGTAGCGAGTTGGAGTTTGTACAGTCCTGGTGCACCGGACACTGTCCGGTGGCACACCGGACAGTCCGGTGCGCCAGACCAGAGCACTCTCAAGATTCTTGCTCCTTTGGAATTGAACCCTATCTTTTATTTTTTATTGGTTTGTGTTGAACCTTTATGCACCTGTGGAATATATAATCTAGAGCAAACTTGTTAGTCAAATATTTGTGTTGGGCATTTCAACCACCAAAATTATTTATAGGAAAAGGTTTGACCCTATTTCCCTTTCAATCACATGTTCTCAAGATGTGAATTGACCTACTTAGGAACTATCAAATGCTACTCCGTAACTGGGTAGTTGTAAATGTAGTTTTGGGTTTGTCATGGTCAATCAAAATGGAATTCATCCTTCTCTTCTTGATAGAGATATCTCTAGGCCCCTCGAGTGATCGGATCAAGAAATGCATGGTTGTGTTAGGGTTAAGTGTTAACCATTGAAAAGATTCCAATTCACAATATCGAGAAAGAGAGGTCAACTTAGAGCCAGACGAAATATTGTGAGACAAAGGGAACAAGATGTACATAATGTTGTAATGGTTCGTTTGATATGATCTTTACGTGCGCATATGAGTAGACATGTCTTGCTAGAGGCCGTTGTCAATTAATGGGCTAAGTAAGAGTACTCATGCCATGTTTATGTGTACGTGAACCTATAGGGTCGCACACTTAAGGGGAAGGAAGCCTAACTCAGATTGGATCCGAAATTAGACTAGGTTTTAGAGTTGTTGATGGGCCTCGGAGTCAGAAGCCCACTAGAAGGCCTATATAATGAGGGGTAGGGCACGGTTATGGTTAACCTAATTTGCCACTAGCAAACCAGCAGTCGTGCCCTCTCGCCCTCACAAAGTGGCCATCATGAACCTAGCAGTTCGGTATGCGGTGCTTCCTCCCTGTACGTGTGGATACTTCAGAGGTGTTGCACCTGGAGCACTAGGACAAACCATGTGGAGACATGAAGGACGTCGATGACTGCACATCACTTTTCGATGTGTTTGTCTACATCAAGACAACTTCCGCTTTCCTAGGCAACTAGTGGTAATTACATGACCTATAACAACAATAGATCTTGTTTTATAGGGTCAATTATTTTGTTTTGTGCTAGTGTAGACTTCCCATAATCCTACACATAGTTCTTCTTTTCTAGGTTTTACCCTATTTGGTTGGAGTTGAGCTATTCTGACTTAGAAACTGAACTGATTGAACTTATGAGCATGTGAATCAAAGACTAGGAAAACTAGTTCATCCATAAGATTATGATGGTCATCAAGCACCAAAATAAATATAAGAAATGGTTTAAGGACATTTCCCTTTCAACGTGGTTGTTACAGGCGACACTATGTTGCCAACTCCATAGTACCTCCCAATCAAGGTCAGGTACCTTTAAGAGTATGGAGCACTATACCAACGATAGCAGCACAGACCACCTTGACTAAAGTATGACGGCACGTACACGACATAGTACCAGCGTAAAGTAGGATTTTACCAGGGGCCAATCTTTTTTACATTTCTACGTATTCCCCCATGGGAGAGACCATTATAAGAGGCCCCTTCCTTGAGCTATAAAAGGAGAGGCCGTCTCAATGAGACGAGGAGAGACACCCTAAAACGCACACACCAGAGACTTAGGATTGCTAAACTCTCACCTACTTGTAACCCCTACCATGAGCAATTTGGTGTCAGTAGCGCAAGCCACCAAAAACTGGAGTAGGTATATTCGACTAGAACAAGTATAACTCTTGCGTCCACCTTGCACATCATCCGAGCCTAAAATACGCATGACAAATTTACACATTGGCACTTATTCTAAACACCGTCACTTATATAATTCGATGGTATTGAAAGGGAAATAGGGTTTACCTTTTCCTATAAATAATTTTGGTGGTTGAATGCCCAACACAAATAATGAACTAACTAGTTTGCTCTAGAATACATGTTGTACAGGTGCATAAAGGTTCAACACAAACCAATAAAAGATTGAAGAAAGGGTTCAAATACAAAGGAGCAAAGAAACCAAGAGTGCCCTGATCTGGCGCACCGGACAGTGACCGGTGCCCCAGGACCGTACAATCGCAAACTCGCCACTCTCGGGTTTCTTAGAAGCGTGCTCTGCTATAATTCACCGGACAATCCGATGTGCCACCGAACTGTCCGGTGCACCAGTGGAGTAACGGCTATCCAGCGCAACGGTCGACTGCAAAAGCGTGGGCTTAGAGCAACAGTGCGCGAACAGTGCACGCAGAAGCCAGAGCAGTCATCAGAGGCACACCGGACAGTGAACAGTACCTATCGGGTGCGGCGCTGGACTATCCGGTGCCACTAGAAGATAAGCCTCCAATGGTCAACTGCCCCAAAACCCTAACAGTTGGGTGACGTGGCTGGCGCACCAGACAGTGTCCGGTGGCGCATTGGACTGTCCGGTGTGCCCATCGACAGTAGCCATCCCCAACGACTATGTGGTGGTTGAGGGCTATAAATACCCCCAACCACCACCACTCCAAGCATCCAAGTTTCCAGCACTTCACATTCAATACAAGAGCTAGTGCATTCACTCCTAGACACAAATCAAAAGATCAAAGCCTCTCAAGTGCCAAAGTTCATTCCAATCACCTAGTGACTTGAGAGAGAGAGTTTGTTCGTGTTCTTTGAGCTCTTGTTTCTTGGATCGCTTTCTTCCTTCCTCATTCTTGTTCCCAAGTGTTTTGTAAGCAAGGCAAGAGACACCAAGTGTGTGGTGGTCCTTGAGGGGTCTAAGTGACCTGTGGAATTAAGGAGAAAGCTCACTCGGTCTAAGTGACCGTTTGATAGAGCAAAAGGGATGAAAGAGACCCGGTCTTTGTGACCACCTCAACGGGGACTAGGTTCTTTAGAACCGAACCTCGGTAAAACAAATCACCGTGTTCATCCACTTTATTCCTTGGTTGATTTGTTTCCCCCTCTCTCCCGGACTCGGATTTAATTCTAACGCTAACCTCGGCTTGTAGTTTGTTGTTTTAAGTTGTAAATTTCATATTACGCCTATTCACCCCCTCTAGGTGACTTTCAATTGGTATCAGAGCTCGATGCTTCATTAGAGTTTAACAACTCGAAGTGATGTCGGGAGATCACGCCAAGAGGGAGATCGTGACCGGCGACAAGCCCACAAGCTCAGGGAGAACCCTCTCAAGGGAGTCCGACCACAAGCAAAAGGAAGAATCCTCTTTCTCCAACAAGACCCATCGGAGAGGCGACAAGAAGAAGAAGATGAAGAAAGTGGTCTACTATGAGACCAACTCTTTGTCGCCCTCCACATTCGGATACGACTCGTCGTCCACTACTTCTAAGCGCCATGAGCTCAAGAAGTATAGTAAGATGCCCCTCCGCTATCCTCGCATTTCTAAGTGCACTCCATTACTTTTTGTTCCCTTAGGCAAACCACCATATTTTGATGGTGAACATTATTCTATGTGGAGTGATAAAATGAGGTACCATCTAACCTCACTCCACAAAAGTATTTGGGATATTGTTGAGTATGGAGTGCAGATACCGAAGATAGGGGACAAGGATTACGATTTGGACGAGGTCGACCAAATTTGGCACTTTAACTCCCAAGCCAAAACTATACTCCTCGCCTCCTTGTGTCGAGAGGAGTATAATAAGGTGCAAGGATTAAAGATGGCCAAAGAAATTTGGGACATCCTCAAGACGGCGCACGAAGGGGACGAGGTGACCAAGATCACCAAGCGGGAGACGATCGAAGGGAAGCTCGGTCGATTCATCCTCAACCAAGGAGAGGAGCCACAAGCTATGTACAACCGGCTCAAGGCCTTGGTGAATCAAGTGCGCAACCTCAGGAGCACAAAATGGGATGACCATGAAATGGTCAAGGTTATTCTTAGATCACTCGTATTTCATAATCCTACTCAAGTTCAATTAATACATGGTGATCCTAGATATAAGCTAATGTCTCCTGAGGAAGTGATAGGAAAGTTTGTGAGCTTTGAACTAATGGTCAAAGGCTCCAAACACATTGTGAACTTGGAGCAAGGCACCACCTCCACACCCGAGGTGCTGAGAGCACTTAGAGGGGGGTGAATAGGTGATCCTATAAAATTCAACACTAAATAGCCACAAACTTGATTATAGAAATGTTAGTGCGAGTTAATCAAGTTGTTATGAAGCGATCTCTTGCGAACAAAACAATCATAGAAAAGAAACACAAGAGACACACGATTTTTATCCCATGGTTCGGCCAAGTAACACTTGTCTACTTCCACGTTGTGGTGTCCCAATGGACGAGGGTTGCACTCAACCCCTTTCAAGTGATCCAATGATCAACTTGAATACCACGGTCTTTTCTCTTTTGAGTATTCTTCCCGTTTGCGAGGAATCTCCACAAGTTGGAGCCTCTTGCCCTTACAATATAGATCACAAAGAAAGCACAAGAGTAAGGATGGGAGAGTAACACATGCAAGACCCAAATCTGAAGCACACACACGCACACAAGCCAAGACTTGAGCTCGAAACATAGCACAGAGAGTTCGCAACTCAAACGGAGCTCAAACCACTAACATAATCGATCAAATGCATGGAGGCGAAGTCTGGGAGTCTTAGAATGCTTGGTCTAGTGCTCCATGTTCCTAGGGGTCTCTTTTATAGCCCCAAGATAGTTAGGAGTCGTTGGAGATCAACATGGAATGCAATTCCTGCCTTCTGTCGACTGGCGCACCGGACAGTCCGGTGCGCCACCAGACAGGTCCTGTAGCTGTCCAATGTGCAATCTCTTTCCTTTTCTGGCGAAGCCGACCGTTGGATCTTCAGATCTGTTGGCACACCGGACACCGTCCGGTGCACATCTAGACAGTCCGGTGAAACCATCCGACCGTTGGCTTTGCCACGTGTCGCCCGTTGATCGCGCAGGCGACCGTTGGCCACGAGCGCCGTTGGCTCACCGGACAGTCCGGTGCACCACAGGACAGTCCGGTGAATTTTAGCCGCGGCGCTTAATTCGTTTCCCGAGAGCGATGAGTTCGTCGCTGAATACTTGCGCGCGGGCGTTGATGACGCACCGGACAGTCCGGTGATTTTTAGCGAAGTCCCCCAGTCGATTCCTGAGAGCAGCCAGTTCACCGTCGAGTCGCCTACACCACCGGACATTGTCCGGTGCACCACCGGACAGTCCGGTGTGCCAGGCTGGTGCTGGTTTTTGGCTGAATTAGCCAATTTCTCTTCAGTTCTTTTCTTCTTTTCTTGGCTATGTTTCTAGCACTTGGATAAACATATTAGTACCCAAAAATAATTTACTAAATCTAGAAACATACCTTATTCTTTGATTTGCACTTCTCACATATTTAGTACATAAGGACTCAATCAATATGTGTTGGACATCTAATCACCAAAACACTTATAGAGATGGCCCAAGAGCACATTTCCCTTTCAATCTCCCCCTTTTTGGTGATTTATGCCAACACATTAAAAAGCAATAGAAGAAGTGCGATATCAATTCAACTTGAAGACCAAATTCTCTCTTCTTAGGATTTGGCATATTTGGATCATTCTTTGCCACCACTTGGTTTGTTTTTGCAAATCAAATTCTTTTTTCTATCTCTAAGTCAAACACTCTTGTTTGTGCAAATATAGAGATATTCCAAGAGTGAAATTGATCAAGTGCCAAAAACTCCCCCTTTTCCCGTAATCAAAATTCTCCCCCATAAGAGACCAAATTTTGCAGTAAGAGTATTTTGGACAAAACATAAATTATAACTATACTATTTTCAAGATTCACTTTGGATAAAACAAAAATTCTAACTCTACTGTTTTCAAAATTCACAAGTGGTTGGCTGATCCATTTTGCTTTGGCCTTAATTTCTCCCCCTTTGGCATTAACCACCAAAACGGGATCATTTTTTGCCTTTTAACCCCATTGCCTCACCAAAGTGTCAAATAAGAGCAAAAAGGCATTGAGAGCATAAGTATGAACTTGGAATTAAATACACTAATACCGGAGTGCAGTGGAAGTCTTTTCGTTGTCCAAGTTCACTTTCCCTTTTAATGTACTTTTGAGACTACATCAAGTGTACTCAAACAAACAAGTTACTCTAAAAGGGATCAAGTTGTAGCACATCTTCCCCTAAATATATGCATCATTTTCATATAGACTTGTGAGGTCCGGGGATGACTTGTACAACTTGAGCATCATAAATAGACAACAATTGATGTAAATGCTTAAGGTAACATGATCAAAGGCATGAACTACATGTATGCTCTAGATCAATCCAAGTTACGTGAATCTAAGATATTTAGCTCACTACGCAACCTGCAGAACCTTTTCTCATCTAAAGGCTTAGTGAAGATATCGGCTAGCTAGTTCTCAGTGCTAATGTGGTACACATCGATATCTCCCTTTTGCTGGTGGTCTCTCAGGAAGTGATACCGGATATCTATGTGCTTAGTGCGGCTATGTTCAATAGGATTATCCACCAAGCGGATTGCACTCTCATTGTCACATAGAAGTGGGACTTTGCTCAGATTGTAGCCAAAGTCCTGGAGGGTTTGCCTCATCCAAAGCAGTTGCGCGCAACACTGTCCTGTGGCAACGTACTCGGCCTCAGCGGTGGATAGGGCAACAGATGTTTGTTTCTTGGAACTCCAGGACACCAGGGACCTTCCTAGAAATTGGCATGTCCCTGATGTGCTCTTCCTATCAACCTTGCACCCGGCATAGTCGGAGTCTGAGTATCCAATCAAGTCAAAGGTAGACCCCTTTGGATACCAGATCCTGAAGCAAGGCGTAGAAACTAAATACCTAAGAATTCGCTTAATAGCCACAAGGTGGCATTCCTTGGGGTTGGATTGAAATTGAGCACACATGCATATACTAAGCATAATGTCCGATCTACTAGCACAAAGATACAGTAATGAACCTATCATTGACCGGTATGCCTTTTGATCAACGGACTTACCTCCTTTATTGAGGTCAATATGTCCGTCAGTCCCCATCAGTGTCTTCGCGGGCTTAGCATCCTTCATTCCAAACCTCTTGAGAAGATCTTGGGTGTACTTTGTTTGGGAGATGAAGGTGCCGTCCTTGAGTTGCTTCACATGGAATCCAAGGAAGTAGGTCAACTCGCCCATCATCGACATCTCGAACTTTTGCATCATCACCCTGCTAAACTCCTCACAAGACTTTTGGTTAGTAGAACCAAATATTATGTCATCGACATAAATTTGGTACACAAAAAGATCACCATCACAAGTCTTTGTAAAAAGAGTGGGATCAACTTTCCCAACCTTGAAAGCATTAGCAATTAAGAAATCTCTAAGGCATTCATACCATGCTCTTGGGGCTTGCTTAAGTTCATAGAGCGCCTTAGAGAGCTTATACACGTGGTCGGGATACCTGTCATCCTCAAAGCCAGGGGTTGTTCTACGTATACCTCCTACCCTATCAACACCCAGTCCGAATCCTACAAGGCCTCTTCTACCCTGAAAGGCTCAATAGAAGAGACAAACGAGTAATGCTCACAAAAATTAGCTAATCATGAGCGAGTAGTTACTCCCTTGCTGATGTCACCTAGAATCTGATCGACAGGGTGATGTCTTTGGATCGTTGCTTGGACTTGAGTTGGAGGGGCCCGTGGTGCTTCTTCCTCCACAACGTGTTCCTCCTGTGCTCCCCCTTGATCCTGCTCCTCTTCTTGAGGTACCTGTACATAGTCTTGAGTTGGGGGATGCACCAATGTCGAGGAGGATGGTTGATCTTGTTCCTGTAGTTCCTGTGGTCGCACATCACCTATCGCCATCATGCGCATTGCGGTCATTGGAACTTCTTCATCTACATCATCAAGATCAACTTGCTCTCTTGGAGAGCCATTAGTCTCATCATATACAACGTCGCTAGAGACTTCAGCTAATCCTAATGATTTGTTGAAGACCCCATATGCCTTTGTATTTGAGTCATATCCTAGTAAAAACCCTTCTACTGCCTTGGGAGCAAATTTAGAATGTCTACCTTTCTTCACCAGAATGTAGCATTTGCTTCCAAATACACGAAAATAAGGGACATTGGGTTTGTTACCAGTAAGGAGTTCGTAGGAAGTCTTCTTGAGGAGACGGTGCAGGTAGAGCTGATTTACGGTATGGCAAGCTATGTTCATAGCTTCTAACCAAAATCGCTCAGGCGTCTTGTACTCTCCAAGCATCATTCTTGCCATGTCGATTAGCATCCTGTTCTTCCTCTCTACCACACCATTTTGTTATGGTGTGTAGGGAGCGGAGAACTCGTGCTTGATGCCTTCCTCCTCAAGATACTCTTCAACTTGTAGATTTTTGAACTCGGACCCATTGTCGCTTCTTATCTTCTTCACTTTTAGCTCAAATTCATTTTGAGCTCTCCTTAAGAAGCGCTTTAGGGTCCCTTGGGTTTCTGACTTATCTTGCAAAAAGAATACCCAAGTGAAGCGGGAAAAATCATCGACAATTATAAGACCATACTTAGTTCCCTCGATGCTGAGGTAGACAACGGGTCCAAAGAGATCCATGTGAAGAAGCTCCAGTGGTCTTGATGTCGTCATCACATTCTTGCTGTGATGAGTGCTTCCCACTTGTTTCCCTACCTGACATGCTGCACAAGGTCTGTCTTTCTCAAAATAGACATCGGTTAGTCCTAACACATGATCTCCCTTTAGAAGCTTATGAAGGTTCTTCATCCCAACATGTGCTAGACAGTGATGCCAAAGCCATCCCATATTAGTATTAGCTATTAAGCATGCATCTAGATCGGCATTCTCTTTCGAAAAATCAACTAAGTAGAGCTTACCGTCTAATACACCCTTAAAAGCTAATGAACCATCACTTCTTCTAAAGACATATACATAAATATTTGTGAATAGACAATTATAACCCATGTTACATAATTGACTCACAAATAACAAATTATACCCGAGCGATTCAACTAAAAACACATTTGAGATAGAATGCTCGGATGTGATGGCTATCTTGCTTAAGCCTTTGACCTTGCCTTGATTCCCATCTCCAAAGATGATCGTATCTTGAGAATCCTTGTTCTTGACGTAGGAGGTGAACATCTTCTTCTCCCCTGTCATGTGGTTTGTGCATCCGCTGTCGATAATCTAGCTTGAGCCCCCGGATGCATAAACCTGCAAGGAATTTAAGCTTGGGTTTTAGGTACCCAACTCTTGTTGGGTCCTACAAGGTTAGTCACAACAGTTTTTGAAACCCATATGCAAGTTTTGTCTCCCTTGCATTTGGATCCCAACTTCCTAGCAACTACTTTTTTATTCTTACATAAAAGTACAAAGGAAGCATTGCAAGTATGGAAAACAGTAGTAGGACCATTGCAAACTCTCCTAGGCACATGAGACACAGCATGATTACGCCTAGGCCTATTTCTACCATAAGCATAAGTAGAGCTAGAAGCAACCATAGCATGAGAAGTTTGATAGCTAGGTAAAACAGAATGATCATAGCATCTATTTCATGGGCATGCCTATTAAATTTCCTATCATAAATATAAGCACGGTTCCTTTGAAGACTACTAGCCATATGGGCCTTCCCTTTCTCCTTGTTAAGAACGGGAGTCTTTGGCTTGTTAAGTTTTTGGTTTCCTTTTGAAAACCAAGCCCATCCTTAATTGAGGGGTGTCTACCAATAGTGTAGGCATCCCTAGCAAATTTTAATTTATCAAAATCATCTTTGCAAGTCTTAAGTTGATCATTAAGACTTGCCACCTCATTGTTTAATTTAGCAATGGTGACCGCATGTTCATCAAAATTAACATATTTACACCTATTGCAAATAACTACATGTTCTACACATGAACTAGTTGCATTTGCTTTCTCTAGTTTAGCATTTAATTCATCATTTAACTCCTTTAGACTAGAGACAGATTCATGACAAGCAGACAACTCAGAGTACAACATTTCATTTCTTTTAATTTCTAGAGCAAGAGATTTTTGAAAACTAACAAATTTGTCATGTTCCTCATATAAAATATCCTCTTGCTTTTCTAGCAGTCTATCCTTTTCATTAAGAGCATCAATTAATTCATTATTTTTCTCTACTTTAGCTCTATCTAACCCCTTAAATAAATCAGAGTAATCTACTTCATCATCAGAAGATTCATCATCGCTAGAAGAAGAGTACTTAGGGGTATCTCGAATACGTACCTTCTTCTCCTTAGCCATAAGGCAAGTATGGCGTTCGTTGGGGAAGGGCGAAGATTTGTTGATGGCCGAGGCAGCCAGTCCTTCATCGTTGGAGTCAGATGAAGAGCAGTCAGAATCCCATTCCTTTCCAAGGTGCGCCTCGCCCTTCACCTTCCTGTAATTCTTCTTCTTCTCCCTCTTCCCGTGCTTTTCCTGTCCCTAGTTATTATCATTATCGGGGCATTGAGCTATGAAATGACCAGTCTTATCGCATTTGAAGCAAGAGCACTTTCCCCTTGTTTTATTCTTGTTGGAGTACTCCTTGCGTCCTTCTAGCGCGGTCTTGAAGCGCTTGATGATAAGTGCCATTTCATCTTCATTGAGCCTGGCAGCCTCCACTTGTGCCACGTTGTTTGGTAGCGCCTCTTTGCTGCTAGTTGCTTTGAGAGCAACGGGCTGCAGCTCGTAGATGGGCAGTGGACCATTTAGCACATCGTCCACGTATCACGCCTCCTTCACCATCATGCGCCCGCTCACAAATTTTCCGAGGATTTCTTCGGGCGTCATCTTGGTGTACCTGGGATTTTCATGAATAAGGTTCACAAGATGAAGGTCAATTACTGTAAATGACCTGAGCATGAGTCGGACGACGTCATGATCCGTCCATCTTGTGCTTCCATAGCTTCGAATTTTGTTGACCAGGGTTTTGAGCCTGTTGTAGGTCTGTGTTGGCTCCTCTCCCCTGATCATCGCAAACCTCCTGTTGGGGGCCTTCGGCTTCTAAAGGTCCTCAAAAACATGATTTAACAATGTTTCTGGAAATATAATGCATGAACAGGTACCTTCGGACTTGAGTTGAAATCACAGCGTAAAGAAGCACAAGAAGGGGTACGAAGGATATCGCGAAGCCGAAGCTGTGCGCAGGAGAGCTTCGGCATGATAGCAGAAAAGGAGAACCGACTTAAAGATGAAAAGGCTATTTAGACCTCGATGGATTACTATAGAGTTATTAGCAAATGTAAAGGGCATGAGTGTAATTTTACATGGGCTACGTCCCGTGCCTATAAATAGATGAACAGTAACCCTGTACTGTTCATGCTGACTAGGCATTGGTCGTTGCGCCATGCTGGTACTTTTACCTTCTTCCAAGTCGAAGGTACACTTGTAATTTGATATCATTTCTATTTTTCCATAGTAATAAAATAGAAATGAGGTAATAATAATATATGATGGTTTATATTATCTTTTATGTTTTATGTGATTCTTTCTTCATCTCTATATGTTATGTTAATGAAGATATGTCCTTCATTACCTTCGTCCGAAAGCCATTATATCCTAAGGGAAATAATGCTTCAAAGGACGAAGGGCTTTAACATTTAATGTTTTCTGTGTTGCCTTGTTCTTAACTCATAGCATTTGAGAACAAGTCCCCAACATTGGCGCCCACCTCCAGTGAACCTTTTTCGACCACCTTCGGCAAGCATCGACCTTCGTCATGCCGCCAAAGAAAGCTTCGGCAACAGGGGCTGCCACTCTGCAGCCGCTAGACCCGAACCAGGAGACCTTTTCTCTTCGGGAGGCCCGAAGCCAGAAGAGGAAGGCCACTAGTCCAACACCTCAAGAGGATGAATTGGACCAAGAAATTAGGAATATGGAGATGCTTCATCAACAGGTACAGAAGAAGAAGGAGAAGATGGCTCGGTTAGCTGACCTGCAAAGGCAGATTGATGAAGCTACCGAAGAAGTGTGTCATCTTGCTCAAGATGAGCAGAATCGAAGGCCCCACCACAGAGAACTGCACCAAGAGGGCTTCTTCAACGAGGATGACTGGTATGAGGATTTCCATCATGGAAATTTTGCTTTTGATGATGCTTCTCCTCTGTCAGCAGAACTGCAGGCTATGCCCTGGCCCCCGTCTTACAAGCCACCCTAGCTCCCCATGTATGACGGACACTCAGATCCGAAGCAGTTTCTGATGAGCTACGAAGCAACTATATCTTCGTATGGTGGCAACACTGCAGTCATGGCGAAATCCTTTGTCATGGCAGTCAAAAATGTTGCACAAACTTGGTACTCCTCTCTTCGGCCAGGAACAATCACATCATGGCAGAAGCTGAAGGACATGCTGATCACCAGTTTTCAAGGGTTTCAGACGAAGCCGGTTACCGCTCAAGCCTTGTTCCAGTGCATGCAAGATCAAGAGGAATATCTCCAGGCGTATGTCCGAAGGTTCTTGCGTCTGAGGGCACAAGCGCCAACAGTGCCCAATGAAATTGTCATTGAGGCCATGATTAAGGGGCTTTGGCCAGGACCTTCAGCACAATACTTCGCCAGGAAACCCCCTCAAACCCTGGAGAAACTGCTTTAGAAGATGGATGAATACATCCGCGCTGACAATGATTTTCGACAGAGAAGGGAGGAAGCTTACAGGTTCTCCGAAATGGCCAGGGGCTTCGGAGGGAGAATCCACCCTAGGCACGTCAGATCAATTCATTCCACTTAGAATGACGATAGGGGAAGTCAACAACAGAGGCCGCAATATTCTTCCTAGGCTTTGGGACAGCAATAGAGCTATCCTCGGCCCCCAGCTCCAAGGGGCAGAGGCGCCAGGGGCTTCGGAGGAAGGTTTGGGGATCAGCCCAGGAAAATTTATTGTCTATTCTGCGGTGAGGACAAGGGCCACACTACCAGGATGTGCCACGTCACCATCCAGAAACAAAAAGAGATAGCAGAAGCTACAGCCCAACAGAGCCAGCCGAAGCAAGTCATGCATACTGCTTCGTACCACTCACCGTACATTCCAGAGTATGTGGGTAACCATCCTGCAGCCTCTGTGGCTTCGGCAAGCCAACCTCAGGCATCTTGGCAACAGCCTCCACCTCCACCACCATTGCAACGAAGCCAGCAGCCAAAAGGGAGCCAGCACACTCATCAGCAACGAGACTTCAGAGAGGAGTTCGAAGCTCGCACAGTCAACAGTACTGTGCCAGAATCGAAGCACATCTACTAGAAGATATCCTACTTCTGAAATAGTGCTGGCATTCGTTATCATTTTTCTTTTTTAATAGAGAACAATCGTTAAAAGCCTAAGTTTTTCCTGTCGTTTTCAATTCCTTGTAATAGCTTCGTTTTGTCCATAGTGGAAATGTATCTCTTTTACAGACTCACGAAGTCCAAAAGTTGGTGAAGCACGAAAGTTGCTCTCAAGAGAGCGTGGGGTTCACAATCACATTACAAGTTTTGCCGAAGCAATAGAAAGTCGTTCTAAAGAACGCAGCATAAGTTTCCTAAAGCAACAAAAAGTCGTTCCTAAGGGAGCGCAGTGTAAGTTTTTTGCTCAAAAGTCGTTCCAAAGGGAATGCAGAGCTTACAGCGAAAAATAAACGCTGATTCCGCCGAAGTAAAAGGCGAAGCGCAAAAAGTCAACGCGAATACCGTTGAAGTAAAAGGCGAAGAAGCTCCTAAAGGAGGCTTACAACGTAAAGTCAGCGCTGATACACCGAAAAATAAGCGGTGAAGCCGAAAAATAAACGGCAAAAAGATTTTGTGCTTTACTGAGGGAATGTGTGTGTATCTTCGGCATAAATACCATTTTGCATAGCATAACATCATTACATCATTTTGCATAGCATAACATCATACATCATATTGCATCAATGGCGCAAGAAGGGGATTCAATGTTGATCTTCGGAGATTGTTTCGAAGAAGCAGTGCCAAGGCACAAAATAAGTATTGAAGAAGTATAGCTTCGTCAAACTCTAAAATGAAAAGGAGATCTATTGCTTATGAAGAATAATGATTTTACGAAGATTGGATGTTTTTATGAAATATGGATATTCTTCACAACGCATGAAAAGAAGGGAAGGTGTTTTTTCGCCGAAGGCTCAAAAACGGTATGTACGTAAAGTTTCATGCATCGTAAAGAATTCAGTTGCAAGCAGCTTAAGTATTACATTCAAAATTATAAAAATATTACGCACTATGTTCAGCAAATGTTACATTCCAAATGTTTTTACAATAAAAGCTATTCTTCTTTTAAAACTGCTTCCGCAGCTTCGTTCAGCAGTCGATTAACAACTTCGTCCAGAATAGCTTCGGCCACTTTAGAGACTTCATCTTCTTTTTCTACTTCTAGGTTGGCCATCGACTCGAAGGGCTCTGGAGGAGGAGATAGTTCAGCTGCGATATAAAACATAAATAAGGCCGAAGTAGCAAAATTAGTAAATAAAGCTAAAAAGTTATTAAGCAATACCTATTCGCCTCTCAAGTTCCGCCACTTTCTCAGTTGCCTTCGTCGCTTCTTTTGAATCATGAGAATCTTTTTCGCTCTTTTTTATCATTTCATGAGCCATCCCTCGGCCGCTATTCTTCCAGATGTTAGTAAAGAATTTTCCACCAATTAAGCTCGCTTCGACCGAGGGATCTTTTGTATCTTCAATAGATAAAGTAGCTTCGGCTTGAGCCAAAGCTTTCACATGGTCACAGCCTGATTTCTCTAAAATAGCTGCGATTCCCCTGGCACCTGAGAAAGCGCGGATATCCCCGCGACCACTCAAAACTTCTTCAAAAGCTTCAGCTTCGTTATTGATCCAATCAATTGGGCCTTCAGGATCACCTCTTACGAAGTCGTCTTCGTTAGAGAATGCGCCAACATTGGCAAAGCTAGTTTTTATTTTCTTAACACACTCTATAGACTTTTCATAGCACCTCTCCTTGGATGCACAAAGTTCATCAACTATTTTTTGTAAGTGGTTCCTCCAATATACACTAATATCTCGATCAGCCTCTGCAAGACCACATTTTTCTTTAGCTTCGAATAGTTGTTTCCGAAGATCTTCGATTTCGTATTTCTGAGCTTCAGCTTGTGCTTTAGAAGCAACTTCGTCTTCTTTTATTTTGTTCAACAATGAGTTTAATATTTTATCTTTTTCAAGACCTTCGTTCCTTAGTTCAATTACTTCGGAATGAAGGTTGTTTAAGGCTATGGTATACCCTTCATCTTCAGCACCTTTTTGCGCCCTGAGGGCGTTGCTAAGGATAAGGCCCTGCAAAAAATGTGGTATTGAGTGTAAGCAAATGAAAATTTTGTTTTTAAATACAAAAATCTCATTTTCTCACCTTTAAACAATTGTATGCTAAGCTGTCGGCCAACTCATCTTTTGATAACACTGAGAGCCCATCTTCTAGTGTCGGGAACCCGAAGCTCTTGCCCATCTCTCGGCAGATAGAAATCTCTTTGTTGTTTGAGAGACAATACAAGAAGTCTTCTTCCCCGCTGCCGTTGAACACCAGAGCCCCCTTTGGATTTCAATCTTTGAGCATAGAATTGAGCCTCTCGCTTTTCTTTCTCAGATAATCTTTTTCCCGAAGCATGTCGTATAATATAATCAGGAGCTTCAGACGATGCCTCGGGAATAGGAATGTCGGTTTTTCCAGTTAAAATTACTTCTGCAGCTTCTTTCTCCGTCTTTTCTCTGATTTCCAAGGTTTTCTCCTTGGCGGGCTCTGAAGGCCCAGCTTCGGTCTCGATTTGGATTTTGGCAGCTTCGGCCTCAATTTGTATTTCCTAGGCTTCGGCAGCTTTCTTCGGAGTAGAGCTTGAAGTTTTTATTATTTCTAGCACATCTAATATGTTGACCATTCTCTTCCTCTTGGGAGTCGTTGAAAGATCCTTTTGTGCATTCGGCATTATCACCTCTGCCGAAGGACTTATTACTTCTAATATCTTCATTTTATCAACCTTCATCTCTTCAATGTTAATGGTCTTCGGCTCATCTAGTTTGGCTGATGATGCCTTCGACGATACAGACGGTTCTTCAATTTTCTGCGTAATCGCAGGTTTCTTGCCTTCGGTCACCGAAGAGGTCAAACCGCCAAATTCGGGCACTGTGGCCGGTTCAATATAGCGCGGTCGATGAGTAAGGACCTTCACCCTTTTCCTCTTCGGCACAGGCTCGCTTGGAGCGGCTGAAACATCATCTCTCCCGGAAACTCCACTTTTTCTTTTTTGCCCCCGAGGCGGGTAACGGTAGTCAGGATACATGAACCCAAGAGCATCAAAAACTCTGTTTAGTCTCTTCTTTTTCCAGTTCCTGAAGGTCGCAGATAATGCATTATCTTCTGCTGTGGAGTACAGCCCAAGCAGATCATCGCTTGTAGCTTCGACGCTTTTTAGCCAGTCGTCGTCTGGCTCGATAAACTGGTCTCTAAACCTGAAGGTATATTTTAGTCGAACCAAACCGCCTTCGTGGGGATTGCTGATGGATTCTTTTGGCATCTCCCGGTTGGCTACCAATGGTCATATTCTGTAGGCCACGTGCTCTTGAACTAAGTCCCTTGTCCCTATGAAAGAGCAGACTAAGCCGAAGGCCTTGCGACATTCTTCGGCCACTTCGTCAATTTCTACCTTTGGTTTCCGGAGCCCGAAGCGTTGCCAGATAGGGTGCATGATTATCCCTTTAATGTCTTCTAGTGCCTTTAAATCATTTTTTACATAGAACCATTCTTTCGTCCAGTCTCCGGGCCATCTCTTCTAAAAAGTCGGTACTGGGGAGCTTAAGCCAGAACGGGCAACGAAGCTATAGCAGCCGAAATTGTTATGATACTGTTCTTTACCCCAGGGCTTCGTCTCATATAACAGTTCATGCATACTGCAGAAACTTTTTGCATTTGGCTCCAAGCCCTGACTCCTTACAGCCCATACAAAGATTCCCATTCTTATAATGGCTTCGGGGGTAATCTGGTGAAGGTAAATCTGGAATATCTTCAAAACCTCGACTACGAAGCTGCTCAGAGGGAGCCGAAGCCTAGCCTTCAAAAAGCTTTGGAAGATCACGACTTCATTTTCCTTTGGAGTAGGACAAGTCTTCTCTCTATCGTCAGCCCTCACAATAGACATATCCCAAAAGTATCTCCCCCTCATGTTGTCAAGATGACTTTGTTTAATAGTTGATTTTCCAAAAACTGCATGGCTCGGTCGCCAGGGTCGATCTTCAGAGTCTTCCCCGCCGCTTTCCACATCATAGCTGTCACTATCATCAGTGTCTTCAGATAAACCCTCCAAAATCTCCCTAGTAATCTTCTTTGCATTTGTCTTTGCTATTGATTCAATAAAGCCAAGATTCATCTCCTCAAAAAGGCTCAGCTTCGATTTAGCGACATCTTTCTTATCTTCAGACATCTTCGAAAATGCTGAGAAAGTGCTCTCAAAGCCGAAGCTTAAAAATTTAAAAAAGCCAAGCAAGTGTTGGTGAGCAAGAGCTAAAAATTGAGTAAGCAAGAGCAGATGGCAAGAAAGCGTGCCAAATGAGCTCGTGGTATGCTCTTAGTTATACGCCTGGTGCATTGCATGCTGGAGGGCCCGCTTGTCAGTGGTTGTTGCTATTCTAGCAAAGGGAAGGTGTTTTTTGGACCTTCGGCTCAGGTCCTTCATCCTTGTCGCAATCTGAATTTATCATTCTAATAAATTAATATTGTGAGGGGCTACTGTTGGGGGCCTTCGGCTTCCGAAGGTCCTTAAAAACATGATTTAACAATGTTTCTGGAAGTATAATGCATGAACAGGTACCTTCGGACTTGAGTTGAAATCATAGCGTGAAGAAGCACAAGAAGGGGTACGAAGGATATCGCGAAGCCGAAGCTATGCGCAGGAGAGCTTCGGCATGATAGCAGAAAAGGAGAACCGACTTAAAGATGAAAAGGCTATTTAGACCTCGATGGATTACTATAGAGTTATTAGCAAATGTAAAGGGCATGAGTGTAATTTTACATGGGCTGCGTCCCGTGCCTATAAATAGATGAACAGTAACCCCATACTGTTCATGCTGACTAGGCATTGGTCGTTGCGCCACGCTGGTACTTTTACCTTCTTCCAAGTCGAAGGTACACTTGTAATTTGATATCATTTCTATTTTTCCATAGTAATAAAATAGAAATGAGATAATAATAATATATGATGGTTTATATTATCTTTTATGTTTTATGTGATTCTTTCTTCATCTCTATATGTTATGTTAATGAAGATATGTCCTTCATTACCTTCGTCCGAAAGCCATTATATCCTAAGGGAAATAATGCTTCAAAGGACGAAGGGCTTTTAACATTTAACGTTTTCTGTGTTGCCTTGTTCTTAACTCATAGCATTTGAGAACAAGTCCCCAACACCTCCCCAGTTCACCTTCCACCAGTTCCATCTTGGTGATCATGGTGGCTTCATTACCCTCATGTGATATCTTAAGAGTATCCCAAATCTGCTTAGCGTTGTCCAAGCCACTCACTTTATTGTACTCATCCCTGCAAAGTGACGCTAGCAAGACAGTAGTAGCTTGGGCATTTTTATGAATTTGTTCATTTATAAACACATGATTATTCGTATTATCAAAATGCATCCCATTTTCCACAATCTCAAATGCTAGGATGGAGAGAAAATAGATGACTACGCATTTTATGGCTCTAGAATGAGTAATCCTCTCCATCAAAGTGAGGGGGGTTCCAAGAGGAATAGAAAGTATATGGGCATTTGAGTTATAAGGAATACGAGAATAATCAAAGGAGTAGTTTTGATTAACTGTCTTTTTCTTGGACAAGGAGTCGTCGTCCTTGGTGAAGGAGTCATCGTCCTCTACAAGTTGGAGCCTCTCGCCCTTACAATATAGATCACAAAGAAAGCACAAGAGTAAGGATGGGAGAGCAACACACATGTTGGGAGCATGCTTCGTCGCCGAAGATCCTGTAAGAAGAAACACCTTCGGCAGATTCGCCTAAAAGCAACACCGAAGCTACCACTTATGAAGCTTCGGCATTATGAAATGCCTCAAGACGAAGGGTGAAACCGACTTAAAGATGAGATGACTGTTTTGTCCATGAGGGTCTATGTTATAATTGTAATCTTTTGTAAAGGGCATGATTGTAATATCTCACAGGTTGCACCCTGTGCCTATAAATAGATGAACAGTACCCATGTACTGTCCACGCTGACTTGGCATTTTATTTACGCGGCACGCGTATATTATCACTTTCCGTCAAGATGAAGGTATAAATGTAATTCAATATTGTTCATATTTATTCATGATTATGTAATAAGAAATATATATACATATTATGATGTCATATAATTATTCATATTGTTTCTCATGTTTCATATGCTTCGTCTTTTATACAAATGTATTATGATGATGAAGGTATGTCCTTCATAACCTTCGTCTGAAGATCATTATATCCTGAGGGAGATAATGCTTCAAGGGACGGAGGGCTTTAACTTTTAACATTTTGTGTTGCCTTGTTCTTAATTCATAGCACTTGAGAACAAGTCCCCAACATTGGCGCCCACCGTGGGTGAACTCACTTCCATTATTGAGCTGATGGCTTTGTCCAACATCCAAGTTGAAGTTGCTTCGGCTACGAAGCTGGTGCTCCCAATAACAGGTGGTTCATGCTCAGAATCAGCCAATAAGAAGCAGAAGAAGGAGGCTCAGAGAAGGGTGCAGCATGTTGGGGTGCAGGGACCCTTCATCAAGTCAAAATAGTCCCACATCCCAATTACCTTCTCTCAAGAGGACCTTCAGCTCAAGGATTATCCTCATAATGATGCTATGGTCATATCTTGCGTTATCAAGGGATTTCTTGTCCACAATGTTTTGGTTGATACAGGCAGTGCAACCAAAATCATATTTGCTAAGGCCTTCAGACATATGCAAGAGCCAGAGGACAAGATTCATGATGCTACACACCCTCTTTGTGGCTTCGGAGGAAGGCAGATTGTAGCACTTGGCAAAATCACAATGCCAGTGACCTTCGAATTTTTCCACAATACGAGGACTGAACAGGTTGTGTTTGATATTGTTGACATGGAATACCCCTACAATGCAATCATTGGTCGTGGGACACTCAACGCTTTTGAAGCAATACTTCATCCAGCATATCTATGCATGAAGATACCTTCGGAACAAGGACCTATTGTTGTTCATGGCAGTCAGGAAGCTGTTAGAAAAGCTGAAGGAAACTGGACAGATTCAAAAGCAATCCACAACATAGATGGAAATGAGGCTTGTGAACAGTACAAGTACAGAAGAGAGAAGGTTGCCTCGGCTGATCAGCCGAAGCCTATGCTTCTGTGTGAAGATATAGCAGAGCAGAAGGTATTGCTGGGTTCTCAGTTATCTGAAGAGCAGGAGAAAACCTTGATAAGATTTTTATTCAACAACAAGGATGTGTTCGCTTGGTCAGCTATTGATCTTTGCGATGTCAATAGAGATGTCATTGAGCATTCACTCAATGTGGATCCATCTTTCAGGCCAAGAAAACAAAGGCTTCGGAAAATGTCCGATGACAAAGCCGAAGGTGCTCGAAACGAAGTGAAGAGACTTCTTAGTGCTGGTGTTATCAGAGAGGTCAAATACCCAGAGTGGCTAGCTAACACTGTTATGGTGAAGAAGGCAAATGGTAAATGGAGAATGTGCATCGATTTAATAGATCTTAACAAGGCTTGTCCAAAGGATGAGTTCCCATTGCCAAGAATAGATTCTCTTGTAGATGCAGCACCTTCATCAGAGCTTATGAGTTTACTAGACTGTTACTCAGGCTACCACCAAATCTGGATGAAGAAGGAAGATGAGCTGAAGACCAGCTTCATAACCCTGAGTGGTACATATTGTTATCTTTGGATGCCTGAGGGCTCAAGAATGATGGAGGAAGCTTCAGTAGAATGACAACCAAAGTACTTCACTCTCAGATAGGCAGAAATGTGCTAACATATGTTGATGATATCATAGTAAAGAGCACGAAGCAGGAAAATCACATCGCTGATCTACAGGAAACATTTGCTAACTTTAGGTAGGCCGGCCTGAAATTAAATCCAGAAAAATGTGTCTTCAGAGTAAAGATGGGAAAGTTCCTTGGTTGTCTGGTTTCAACGAAGGGGATCGAAGCTAACCCAAACAAGATCGAAGCTATCCTTCGGATGGAACCACCAAGCACAAAGAAGGGGGCTCAGCGGCTGATAGGAAGATTGGTATCTTTGAATCGATTCATATCTAGATCAGCAAAAAGAAATTTACCATCCTTTGAAGTACTAAAGTTAGCCGAAGTCTTTCAGTGGGGTTTAGCACAACAAAAAGCCTTCGAAGAGCTGAAGCAATATCTGATTGATCTAACAACACTAGCCCCACCTACGCCAGGGGCTCCTTTGCTATTGTATGTGGCAGCTTCGCACTCTGCAGTGAGTGCGGCACTAGTACAGGAGAAGCTTGAAGGACAAATTAAGAAGCAAGTCCCAGTATACTTTGTTTCCGAAGTATTGACTTCATCAAAGAAAAATACACAGAATTGGAGAAGGTGTTGTATGCTATACTAATGGCCTCCAGGAAGCTTTGGCACTATTTTCAAGCTTACCATATAATTGTTCCCTCATCACAGCATCTAAAGAATATTATAAGGAACAGAGAAGCCACTGGAAGGGTTGGAAAGTGGGCTGCGAAGCTCAATGAATTCACCATCGATTATGTACACAGATCTTCAATTCAATCCCAAGCGCTAGCAGACTTCATCGCTGACTGGACGTCAGGGGCTCACGAAGAAGGGCAGGCAAGGATACCGAAGCTTGGACGGTGTTCTGCGATGGTTCTTGGGGAACCTTTGGTGCAGGAGCAGCTGCGGTGTTAGTGGCACCGTCAAAAGTTAAAACATGCTATGCGGTCAAATTGAATTTCAGTTGTACAAATAATATTGCTAAGTATGAAGCACTTTTGTTGGGACTTCGGAAACTAAGGGCCATGGGAGTAAGAAGGGCTATTCTGAAGACTGATTCTCAAGTTATTGCTGGCCACATGGACAAAAGCAGTAAGGCACGAGATCTGAAGCTTGAAAAATATCTGGATGCAGTTCGAAGGTTGGAAGCTTCTTTCGAAGGTTTTTCTGTCAAGAATATCCCAAGAGGTGAAAATGAGCATGCAGATTTGTTAGCCAAATCTACGGCCCAGGGGCTCCCTATACCTTCGGAGGTATTCTTCAAAACAATAAAGGCACCTTCGGTTGAACTTATGGAAAGAGCTATACTTAACATTTCTCCAGTACACAGTGAGGACTGGAGAACTGAAATCATATCCTTCCTTCAAGGCAACTGTCTCTCCGATGACGAAGTTTATAACAAAAGAATGGAGGCAAGGACAAGACCATATGTGATAATAGAAGGTGAATTGTATAAATATGGGGTTTGTTCCCCACTCCTCAAGTGTTTATCAAGAACCGAAGGTATTGAATTAATGAAGGAGATACATGCTGGTCTGTGTGGATCTCACATTGGGTCTAGACCTCTGTTGGGAAAAGTTTTTCAACAAGGATTCTACTGGCCGAAGGCAGCTTCAGATGCAGCAGAATTAGTTCAAAAATGCGAAGGCTGCCCAAAATGTGTGAGAGACCAGAAACAACCTTCGTCCCTCACTCAACTAATACAGCCCATTTGGCCGTTGCAAAGGTGGGGCCTTGATTTGCTAGGTCCACTTCCACCAGCACAAGGAAATCTAAAATATGTTGTGGTGGCGGTAGAGTATTTTTCTAAGTGGATTGAAGCGAAGCCTTTGGCCTCAATAACTTCGGTTGCCGTCCAGAAATTCTTCTGGCAAAACATTGTTTGTCGCTTCGGAGTGCCGAAGGCTATTACTGTAGACAATGGAACACAGTTTGATGCCGAAGCTTTCAAGGAATTCTATGAACAGATTGGCACGAAGATTCATTTTGCATCGGTTAGGCATCTGGAGTCAAATGGACTTGTTGAAAGAGCTAATGGCATTATAATGACGGGAATAATGAAGTTAATCTTTAATCAGCCCAGAGGAAAATGGCCAGATGAATTGATCAAAGTGGTGTGGAGCCACAATACAACAATATCAAGGTCAACAGGTTTTACACCATTCAAACTGTTATTTGGTGACGAAGCAATAACCCCAGAAGAAGCTAGAGCAGGGTCGATAAGAATAGTGGCTTTGGCGGAGCACGAAGCTGATTCTTCCGTGGCAAAAGATGCTATAGAAGAGATCAGGCTTCAGGCTGTGGAGAATATCAATAAATACCAAGCTGAAACAATAAAATGGCGGGACAGAAAAGTTTGGCTAAAGAACATCAAGCCATGGCATTTGGTACTTCGAAGAGTGGCCAACCAAGACACAGTAGGCAAGCTACAGCTGAAGTGGGAAGGACCTTTTCTGGTAGTATCTTCGTCAAGACCCGATTCTTACAGATTGAAGGATATGGACGGCAATGACATTCCTAGATCTTGGAATGCGGATGAGCTTTGGCAATATTATGTCTAACCTGATGTAATCTTTTATTTTTTCTTTTCCTATGGCACCCTTTTCCTTTCCAAAGGGGGAGAAAGGTTTTTAATGGGGCCATAGCATGTAATTTCCTTGTCTTATTCAGCTGTACGAGAGCAAAATCCCACAAAAATGTAAATGTAAAAACTGAGCATGCACCATCGAGTGTAGGAAAAAAAATAGGGAGAAGCTCAAAAGTCATCCCTAAGGGGATGCAGAGCACGACGAAGCTACAAAAAGCCGTTCCTAAGGGAGCGCAGCGTAAGTTTTTTGCTCAAAAGTCGTTCCCAAGGGAATGCAGAGCTTACAGCGAAAAGTCAACGCTGATACCGCCAAAATATAAGGCGAAGCGCGAAAAGTCAACGCGATACCGCCAAAATAGAAGGCGAAGAAGTTCAAAAGACGTTCCTAAGGGGATGCAGAACTTATAGCGAAAAGTCAGCGCTGATACACTGAAAAATAAATGGCAAAGAGACTTCGGTCATTCCCAAGGAAGGCTATGGTTGTGGCTTCGGACGTGTGTGTTTGGGCATTCATTTGCACGACACATTACATCATACATTTGCATTCATAAACATTCACTTAGACATACTAGGATCATCATCATCATAACATGCACAGGCAGATGCTTCGCCTATAAAGATAAGGCTTCGGCAAAAGGAAAAAGAAGAAGTTTCATGCTTTGTTGTGTACGAAAAGAAGGGAAGGTGTTTTTCGCCTTCGGCTCAAAAAATACAAGTCTTGTCCACATCAAAGCAGTTCATACATGAACGAAGAGGTAAAATTATATTACAATGTATGCACAAATTCACAGAGTATCTGATTCGTAAAATTACAATACTTTTTTACAACGATATTACTAGATTTTCCATAGAGTTTTTTCAGCAAATTCTTCAATTTTCGTATCATTAAGCTTCGGATCATCTAAGCTTCAGATTATTGGTCAAGCTTCGGTTCTTTGTTCCTCAGCCTCGTCATCCTGTACATATTAAGACGATATGAGGCAAGTGCAAGGTTCAAGGCGAAGGTAAGGTAACAATCTAGTTTCTTACCGGTTTAAGATGGCTTCGGGCTTCGTCGCCAGCCATTTTTCGCCCGCCCTCTATCCAAATTTGAGTTATGAACCTGTTTCCTATACTTCGAGCTAGGCTAGGGATATCAATTAAATCCGCCGGTGACAAGCTAAAATTGGGTCTGTTGACAATTTTTCCGTGTGTACAGCCAGATTTCATGAAGGCGACAGCTGTGCCTCAAGAAGCTAACAGAGCACAGAAATCAGCGTGTCCACCTATAACTTCGTCGAGAGCATCAACTTCACCCTCAATGTGTTCCAAAGTTTCTGGCAGGTTTTCAACCGAAGGACTAAATTTTTCAGTGCTTGCTCCAACCGAGTTGAACACCTGCTTCAGCCGCTGTAGGCATCGGTTGCCGAAGTTTAAGCATTTTTCCTGAAGGTCCTTCAGTGTTTTTTTGCAAATTTGAACTCTTCTCAACTTCAACTTCGAGTCTAGCTTCAAAATTTTTCTTTTCTGAGGAAAGTTCATTCTTCAATTTAGCAATTTCAGCCTGGGCTTCTGCCAGTGAACCTTCCATAGCTTGGAGTACGAAGTCTTTTTTCTCCAAAACAACTTCGTAATCTTTAATTTTCTTTTCTAGATCTGCAATTATAGCTTCGTTCTTCTTGTCCTCAAGGTCTTGTTGCATTCTCAGGACTTTGCTTAGTAGTAAACTCTGCCAAAGAAACAACTTTCATCAGAAAACATTTCAAAAAAATATAATATAAGAATTTTACCTTAAAGTTAGCATAAAACAGGCTACCGACGATATGCTGTCGCCGGTACCTGCAAAGGTTCGCCTCGATCTTCGGAAGTCCAACACTCTTTGATAGAGTGCTGATGACCTTTGCCCCGGTCCGGTCCCGAAGACCTCCTAATCTCCCTTCGTTAACTCTGCCAAAAAGCAGAGCCCCGGTTTGTATCCACAAGATATAGCATATTCCTTTAGTTCTCCTTTTTCAGCTTCTGATAATTCTTGCCCAAGTATATCTTGGAAATTGAATTCTTCTTCTTTCGAAGTATCTTCGGCTTTACCCTTTCCTTTCCCGTCGACTATGGTAGCTTCTTCCGCGGCCGCTTCCAGAAGCATGGTATCAATTTCACCAAGTGCAGCTTCTAGATTCACATTTTCAACGGTTTCAGCTTCGGCACCTTCAGTTTTGGTGGCGGCAGCTTCGGCAGCACCAATGCTCTCAATAGGTGGTATCTTTGACACCGATGCCCACGGTGGTGTCTGCTGGATGACTTCAACCACTTGAATAATCCTACGTTTCTTCGGCTCAGCAGGCTTCTCCACTGCCGAAGACTCTTTCTCTTTCTGAAAAAGCTTTGTCAGATGTGGCCCTAGTGGACTTAGCTTGATAGGCAAGGATTCAGTCATTACCTTTAAAATTTCTTCCACATCGGCCGTAGGAGGTGTCGCAGGAGCTTCTTCCTCTATATCAGTTGTTTTTTGTTTCGGGCTGTAGCTTTTCTTTTCTTTGGAGCAGCTATCTTCGGCTCAGGGCTTAATTTTCTTTTCTTCAAAATTTCTTTGTCCTTTTTCACCAACTTAGCAGTTTCCCTATCAAGGACACTAGCAACTCTTTTTCTTTTTTGCCCTTCGGCACCTCTGTCCAGTCGTTCATAGTCAGGATAATCAAAATTTAAAGCATCCATCACCCGGTTCAATCTTTGTTTCGGACGAGTGCCGAAGGCCGCAGTCATTAACTGATCTTCTTTTTTAGAATAATTGCCAAGGATCTCATTGCACATAACTTCGATTGTGTCCAACCACTCCTGGCAAGGTTCTTTGAAATGCTTCTTGAATTTATAATAATATGGAAGCCGAACAAGCTCTTTTTTCTTCTTTTCATCTTTTAGCTTCGGCATGTCCCATTCCTTCAAAGTTGGAAATACTCTGAAGGCTAAGAACTCTTGCACCAGATCTCTAGTGCCAATATGCTCTGCAATAACCCGAAATTCGCTGTGACACCCCAGGTGTCTATTTCGTGTTACGTCGGGAGATTAATCCTAATCTCGGATGCTCTGTAAAAATTTCTATTTCTCGATCGTGTCTATCTCTGTTTATCAGGCTTTCTCTCGGAAGTTCATCGAATTCAGAGTTAATCGATCGCGAGAAACAGCCAGTTTTGGAGCGTGTTAAAACTTTTAATTCTCGGAACTAATGCAGACCCGAAGATCATTCTTGAATTATAAATCTCGTCTGAAGCTCTTTAAATCAAACTCTCGACGACTGTTATCTGATCTGAGCCCGAATCTAATTCCTCAAAACTTCGATCTATGTTCGACTATTTTATCCGGATCCGTACACTCAGACGGAATACTCAAATATGTCGTCCTCTAATTAATTCTTACTCGACTCGGCCAAACATCTCATGTCTAAACTGAATTCAAAGCCCCGTATCGACAGCGATTTTAAAAATATCACGATTCGCCTTCTTCGACTAAAAATCCAAAGCCGATCAAATCTCAGGACGGTTTATTTTCGAATCACGCGTAGGGAAATTATTTCCGAGAGAATCCAAATCAGACTCTCGGCTGAAATTAATCGCTCATTCGCCCGATCGTCCGAACTTTCGTTCGCTCTGTCTTGCGTACCGACGAAATCCGCACGAGAATTTTTCTGGAAAATATTTAGCGCAGCCCGATAACGTGTTGGGCCAGCCCAACCCAGCCCATTTGGCCCACTAAGAAACCCCACTAAAACCCTAGCCCTCACATGTCTATAAATATGAGGCCTTCCCTTTGCAATTTGGAGAAATTTACCACTCCCTACCCCTAGCCGTCACACCCAACAGCCAGCCACCCTTCTCCCCCACGCCATCCTCCTCCTTCTCTCCCACACGACAGCAGCTAGGGCGCCATCTCCCAGCAGCCACTCCCATGGCGTGCTGCTCTCCAGCCGGCGTCCTGATCCTCCATGGGCTCGACCCAGCTTCGAACAGCGCACGTCCTGCTGTCCCATGGTGGATCCTAGCCCTTCTCTGGTCCGGCCATGGTGGGAGCAGCAGCCCAAGTTCGGACGTCACACCTGCTCGCCCAGGGTTCTTCCTTTCCCCAAACCAGTAGCTCGACGCCCCTCTCTACTCATTCCTCTAACCTGCTTGCGGCCAGCACCATGGAGCCGCGCTCCTTCTACCTGCAGCAGGCGCCCCCTGCTCTCTGTCCGGCGCCCTTGCAGCAGGATATGCAGAGCCCCATGGCGCCCTGATTTTCCAGCTCGCTCCCATGGACGCCCAGCAAATTCCAGCAGCGAGCCCCCTCCTCGCTGTTCGTCGTGGTGCCCGCCGGCTGTTCGTCAAAATGCGCAGCAAGCCGCGCGCTGCCGGCTCGCTGTTTCGTGAAGCCCAGTGGACAGCACGCCGCCGGCGCTCACCGTGGTTTGCTATTTTGCGCAGCCATCCGCGACGCAGTCGAAAACCGTGGTGAGACACCCCGCTCCCCTTGCTGCTATCCCATTTTTTTTTGTGTGCTTGGTAAAAAAATGTTGAACCGTTGTGTGTGTCTAATCGCAGCTAGCCGTCGATGTTGCGCTTCACGCCTTGCCCGTTCGACGAAATGCCGAGCCATGTGGACAGCCCATGCATCTAGTCACGACCCGTTCAGGTTGATTGATTTATAATAATACATATGCTTTGGTTGATGTCGGGCAGTGCACGTATATTGTGAATGTGGTAATGTGTTTCGGCTATACACGTTGGTAGGATCGCATTTGCGGTTAAAGAACAAGCGGTTGTTGATGTGTGCGATTTGTAGTTTGTATAATTATATTTTGGGTCGATGTGGTGCATGTTTAAAAATTTTGTTGATATGGATTGAATTTTGCGTAGAGAAGAAAACGAAGAAGAAAGGAACTCGGTTGTTTTTATATTTTGATAGGAAAATATATGGTGTGATGTTTGATGCGAAGACTAAATTATACATATGGATTATGTTTTGGGAGATGTACCGATAGGCGTCTAGGTGAAAAGTGTAATTGTTTTATGCCTGTGATCGATGATCGTGTTAATCGAGGCGAATGAGGAGTATGAGCAATCCGGTTGGAGTCACTTGTGCGGTTGATGCCTTGTGCGTATTTTTGGGACCCGTAGGTGCGTGGGTGAGCTGAGGTTATTTTGTTGTTGGATTAAATAGATATGTGGCTGCGATAGTTCCTTGGTGTGTCGTAGGAATTGGTCGTGAATGTGTTAATGAATTGCTAACATGCTTCATCGTAGATTAATGTGTTAGTGCGGCAAAAATTTGGTAAATCCTAAAGCGTGCTTGGTGCCTCCCGCACTCGGCTAGTGAGTCAGTCTAGGATAATTATATTTATGTATTCATCATTGGTGTAGGTTAAATTAGGTGAAAAGCGTAAATTACGTGGCATATATTTAGTGTTTGGAAGATGAGATAAATTAATTTAGAAAGATGTGTTATCAAACGTGTGTGCCGCGCGTTGTAGTAGTGATTGCGTAAGTTGAACCGAAGTGTTCCAAGTACATGCCAGGATATGGTTGTATTTGAGATAATAGATTATAAGTATTGCGTGATATAAGATTCGATCGATATGGTTAATATTGATTTGGCCTGTAGAGAGGTGGTGACATGCCGAAGTAGTCATCGCTTCCTCTGCGGTTAAGTCGAGGTCATGTGTGATCATGCTGTTTACGTGGTGAATGTGTTGGTTGAATTTATGTGGTAATTTTAGTGCACTAATGACACGGATAAAAACTAGTAAGTCCCCTTGTTGGTTCGCACTTGGTTATGTTAACTCTAACAAATAGTAAAGCGTTAGAATAATTCAAGTCTCTAGAACGCGGCAATTCTTGAATTGTATAGGAGCTGAAAGTTATTAAATGCTGTTTTGGACTGCACACGCTGTTTTTGTCGTGCTGTATGTTTGATGAACTAGATTGTGTTTTCTGTGGATATGTGCTATAGAAAAGTTGTAGATAACATGATTATCTTGCTTGTACAAAAATTTGATAGCCATAAACCTGATCGTTTAGGAGTTGTGTTTTTCGCAAGCCCAGCATCTGAATCTGTCGAGTTTCAGAACAGATTTCAGAAATTGCAATGGTTGCTTAAGTTAATGATGAAATCAGTTATTGGTGTTCACAAGAAAGTTGTAGACAACTCTATTATCTTACTTGTGTTAAAATTTGACAGCCACAGGTCTGATGGTTTAGGAGTTATGTATTTTACAAAGTCAGTGACTGAATCTGTCCAAATTCTGTACAGATTTCAGAAACTGCATTGTTTGCTCAATTTAAGGTTGCAATCTGTTCATGGTCATTATAAGAAAGTTGTAGATGCTTTTCTGATCTTGCTTGTGTTAAAATTTCATAACTAAAGGCCTGACGGTTTAAGAGTTATGAATTTTATAAACTGCTTGCTGTGTTCTGTCCTCTGTCAGAACCGATTTCAAAAACTGCAATGTTTGATTCGAATAAACCTAGAATCACTTTTTGGTGATTATAAAAGTTATGTAGTACTTTTCTCAAGCTTTCCAAAAAGTCTAGGATCACCTTATTTGGATGTCTGAATTTTCAGTTGTGAATTTTTGAAGTTGCTAAACTGAATCTGTCCAGTTCTGGACAGCAAAGTCTTTTAGTGCTGTTTACGCTTAGTTAAATAGTGAATCACCCTGTGATGTTTATAAACAATTTGTAGGACATTTAATTAGCTTTTCATAAAGTCTAGGATCACGTTGTTTGAATGTATGAATCCTCAGTTATGAATTTTTAAAGTCACAAGCCTGAATCTGTCCAAATCTGGACAGCGCTGTGTATTAGCACGTTTTGACCTTGCTAAGTGCTGAATCATGTTATAATGACAATACCAAAGTTGTAGAGAACTTTTTAAGCTTTCCAGAAAGTCCTAGTTTGATATTTTTGGACTAATAATTAAAGAGTTATGATTAAAACAAGCAACTGCTGTATTGCTGTCCAAAAATTCTGCTAGTGCGCTTTTGATTGTTTAGTTCCCCCTTGCCGCTAAAAATGTGTGGTTTGCTCTTAAATAATGTAGACTTGCCATGGTTAAGCTTAATAATGAATGTGTGTACTGTTTTATATGTTCCTTTCTCTAGTGATTGCGATATAGGAGTTTCATAGACATTGATGCCTAGGTCCGATTTAAACTTACGTTGTCTTGGTTGCTCTTGTGTGGTCAATAGGAGAACAAATTAATGATTAAAGTGATCGTAGAAAATGCGTGTACTTATCATATCGTATTTAGGTTGCGTAAATAAATAAAATGTGGTCGTCTTGTTAATGGTGTTAATGATGAACGCCGATAACGTACGAATAGCTCGCGCTCGCGTATAGTCGTTGCAGTGTCTTACTAATTAGTGTTTAGTTCATTACCATGTATTGTATATCTTGTGATATTTTTCATCATATTCATCCATATGCATATTGCATCTCATATAGGACCGAGAGATGATGATCGAGCCAGTGATGTGGTGCCAACCACAAGATGCAGTGGTGGACGACCTAAAGACTGATGGACTTAACCAGTGGATGCTCGCCAAGCGAGCACCTACCTCCCCCAGCAAACACTATCTAAGTGTTAAAATAAAGGCAAGCCCCGGTTTTATGCATAACCGTTTATATATGCTATTTTACTACACTTAATGTTTGTAGGCTTGTACTGTGCACTTAAGTGTAGGAGTTGTTTGGAACCTTAGTTGCATGAACTCAGGATTTCCTTTTGAGATGGATACTAGTATGCTAGGTCGAGTAGCTGCTTTATTAAGTAGGATCTCGGTAGAAGTCGAGTGATTTTTCTAGCACTCGCGCGAGGTCAGGAATTGGCTGTATCCACTTTCCTATCATATTGATGTTGGTTTGTGGGCAACAATCCATGGGGATTGGTTGTTCACGGGATAAAAAGTTGATTAAGGATTAAGGTGTGGTACCGTGAGTCAAGCGTTTGAACGTACTAAACACATACCGAGAAATATGGTAAATCGGTAAGCCTAGTACCTGAGTGAACCTGGCAGTGGACATACCCCCTCACGCGACCTGAGACGTAGTCTCCCATTCCGGTTATGGTGGGTACAAGTGCGGTCACTGCACGACGGCCAGTCGGGGTCAGTGGGGCATTGTACGCCAAGGCGGTGAGACCTGATCTGCTGACGGGGAATCGATGGGGACGGTTGATGTGTGTGGGGACGGAGTGCCCCTGCATGTCGTGTGTTTAGGTTTACCTTGCAAGGTTTAAAAACTCGATTCGAATCGTCTGCTTCTCGCAGCTAATGAGACTGCTTGATCCATGCTGCTACATTGAGTAACAAGTGGAAATGTGGTGACTGGCAAAAGTTGTTGATTGATAAATGTTTGATACCATGTATGGCTAGCTAGGTACACATCTAGTTAAAAGGATCATACTAAAACTTGAAAAGCTAAAACTTGATTTTTAGACTCAGCTAGTGCTTTTGGCAACCAAACCCCACAGCCAAACAGCTGCATGTCTAGAGGTAGAGGAGTATAGACTCCTCACACCGGGTAAGTCTAGCTGAGTATTAGTATACTCAGCCTTGCTTGTGGCACAATTTTTGCAGGTACCCCTTAGGATGATTGGTTGATGGTGTGACTTGGCCTTTGTCCCTGCCACCGGGACAGACGGTCGAGTGGGTTACTGCTTCCGCAGGAGAGGACCAGGAGGAGTAGCGTGGCCAGGCTTCGCCATGTTACTCGGGTTTTCTCCGTTAGTTATTTCCGCTACATTAAAATTTATGGTTATTATTTCTGAAACTCCGATAATGTAATCACTAATGATACTTACTAAATTTGTGGTATTATGTTTTATTGTATTTCTCTGTGCCTCACCTTCGAGTGAGCTAGTGGTATTCGATCCTGGTAAGTGGCTTTATCGGACTAGATCCGAGGGACTGACGGGTTATTCCGGTTTAAGTGTGTTGCTGCCCTTAAGGGTGCGACTTGGGCACTTAAGTTGGAATAATTCGGGCGGTTCCGCCACAGCTGGTATCGGAGCGAATACCATCACAGAGAAGTCAATAAGTCATGATTACCAACCTTTTCTAAAGTAAAACTTGCTTAGAAACCAAAGTTGGATAGATATCAGGACGATAAGGATAGACCTAGGACGTGAAGCCTTAGGAATAGATGGGTAGCTAGGTGGCTATTTATATAGGCCATAAAGGCTACTAATACTATTAATAGGGATGCTATAGCAGCACCCGAAGACTTAGTTAGGTCTGAGAAGACGACTAGAATGAGCATGCATCATGATTGTCGCATTATAATTGTCTCTTGTGCATCAACATGCTTCTCTCGTCTTTATTCCAATAATAAGAAATTATGAATAATGTGTTGTATTGCTATGGACTGCAAAAAAAAAAAAATGCCTTGCCTCGTGTCAGATTGGTAAGTCTTGTTAGGTCGTGTTGTATGTTTCTCTTGTCTTGCTATCTAGGTAGCATTGTAATTGTTCAACCCTTTTTGCAAAACATTTTGTTGCTTGTTCTGTTCATAAAAAGACCCCCATCCAAACAACCTTGAGCTTAGCAAGTGAAACCCTTTTTTTAAAAAAAAAAAAAAATTCATGCTTGTGTTGGCATTTCCTAGCCCTTGAGTGTTTATCCTTGAAGTTACACCTGGACAGCTTATAGACCCCCACAGCTTGACCCCTAAATCGACTAAAACTTCCTTGTGCACTTCTTGTGTCAAAAAAAATTATTGTTGGTGTCTAGTTGCGCAAACCCTATCAAGGCCATGTTTCTTTCCATAAATCCTTGCCCCTAAAACTTCATAGCATTCTTGTTGATCATCCAGCTGATCTTGTTGCCTACCTATCCTTTGCCTAGATCTGGTAATCCTCTTTCTTGTGAATCATGTTGGCTTTATCATCCGAATCTCGGGATCCCCTATGATTCTGCCCTATTATCTGGTTATCCGCTATAACCCATTCTCAAGTATCGGATGTCGATCAATCTAATCTCTCATTTCTAGTCTTTCCGATGCTCTTTCTCTAGGCATCGTGACGTTGTTTTTTTTTCCAACCTTATCTTTAAATGGCATATCCATGTGGATTAATGAATTTCGCTGTTGTCCTTGGTCCCCTCATGTCTCTAAAAGCTCAACAATCTATTTTGATCTCATGGTCGGTTCATCCTCATATCAAATCTCGTGCTAATATCTGATCTGATAATCTCCATGTTGATCATAGAATAGTTCTCTGAGTGGAAGATAAATTCTCATGTGATGCTCTTTTGCCAAAAATCTATGTTTTAACTCCTGTCATGATCTTATTTTTCTGAGCCATACTCTCATGGGCTCCATCTAATTATGCCAAGTAAATTTTTCATTGGCTACGTTTAGTAATGGTGTCATGACTAACGACTGATGGTGCCGCGACGAAACCGAGAGCCTACTATGGTGCACACATGGTTGAGCTACTCGGCACGCGATGGTATCATGGTTAATAGTCGTGATCCGTTACGAGACTATGCTGATGTGCTATCTTTTGTGGACATTCTCTCAGAGTGATCGCTGCATTTTGTCTCGATATGTCGCGATATTCTGTCCAAATCTATCTTCCATATCCATCTAATGACATCTTATGAATTGGCATCTCTCATCAGCCTGGTAGTTACATGCTTCTCCATCCTTGAAGATCCTCATTCGAATCTCGGGACGAGATTCTGTTTAAGGGGGGAAGGCTGTGACACCCCAGGTGTCTATTTCGTGTTACGTCGGGAGATTAATCCTAATCTCGGATGCTCTGTAAAAATTTCTATTTCTCGATCGTGTCTATCTCTGTTTATCAGGCTTTCTCTCGGAAGTTCATCGAATTCAGAGTTAATCGATCGTGAGAAACAGCCAGTTTTGGAGCGTGTTAAAACTTTTAATTCTCGGAACTAATGCAGACCCGAAGATCATTCTTGAATTATAAATCTCGTCTGAAGCTCTTTAAATCAAACTCTCGACGACTGTTATCTGATCTGAGCCCGAATCTAATTCCTCAAAACTTCGATCTATGTTCGACTATTTTATCCGGATCCGTACACTCAGACGGAATACTCAAATATGTCGTCCTCTAATTAATTCTTACTCGACTCGGCCAAACATCTCATGTCTAAACTGAATTCAAAGCCCCGTATCGACAGCGATTTTAAAAATATCACGATTCGCCTTCTTCGACTAAAAATCCAAAGCCGATCAAATCTCAGGACGGTTTATTTTCGAATCACGCGTAGGGAAATTATTTCCGAGAGAATCCAAATCAGACTCTCGGCTGAAATTAATCGCTCATTCGCCCGATCGTCCGAACTTTCGTTCGCTCTGTCTTGCGTACCGACGAAATCCGCACGAGAATTTTTCTGGAAAATATTTAGCGCAGCCCGATAACGTGTTGGGCCAGCCCAACCCAGCCCATTTGGCCCACTAAGAAACCCCACTAAAACCCTAGCCCTCACATGTCTATAAATATGAGGCCTTCCCTTTGCAATTTGGAGAAATTTACCACTCCCTACCCCTAGCCGTCACACCCAACAGCCAGCCACCCTTCTCCCCCACGCCATCCTCCTCCTTCTCTCCCACACGACAGCAGCTAGGGCGCCATCTCCCAGCAGCCACTCCCATGGCGTGCTGCTCTCCAGCCGGCGTCCTGATCCTCCATGGGCTCGACCCAGCTTCGAACAGCGCACGTCCTGCTGTCCCATGGTGGATCCTAGCCCTTCTCTGGTCCAGCCATGGTGGGAGCAGCAGCCCAAGTTCGGACGTCACACCTGCTCGCCCAGGGTTCTTCCTTTCCCCAAACCAGTAGCTCGACGCCCCTCTCTACTCATTCCTCTAACCTGCTTGCGGCCAGCACCATGGAGCCGCGCTCCTTCTACCTGCAGCAGGCGCCCCCTGCTCTCTGTCCGGCGCCCTTGCAGCAGGATATGCAGAGCCCCATGGCGCCCTGATTTTCCAGCTCGCTCCCATGGACGCCCAGCAAATTCCAGCAGCGAGCCCCCTCCTCGCTGTTCGTCGTGGTGCCCGCCGGCTGTTCGTCAAAATGCGCAGCAAGCCGCGCGCTGCCGGCTCGCTGTTTCGTGAAGCCCAGTGGACAGCACGCCGCCGGCGCTCACCGTGGTTTGCTATTTTGCGCAGCCATCCGCGACGCAGTCGAAAACCGTGGTGAGACACCCCGCTCCCCTTGCTGCTATCCCATTTTTTTTGTGTGCTTGGTAAAAAAATGTTGAACCGTTGTGTGTGTCTAATCGCAGCTAGCCGTCGATGTTGCGCTTCACGCCTTGCCCGTTCGACGAAATGCCGAGCCATGTGGACAGCCCATGCATCTAGTCACGACCCGTTCAGGTTGATTGATTTATAATAATACATATGCTTTGGTTGATGTCGGGCAGTGCACGTATATTGTGAATGTGGTAATGTGTTTCGGCTATACACGTTGGTAGGATCGCATTTGCGGTTAAAGAACAAGCGGTTGTTGATGTGTGCGATTTGTAGTTTGTATAATTATATTTTGGGTCGATGTGGTGCATGTTTAAAAATTTTGTTGATATGGATTGAATTTTGCGTAGAGAAGAAAACGAAGAAGAAAGGAACTCGGTTGTTTTTATATTTTGATAGGAAAATATATGGTGTGATGTTTGATGCGAAGACTAAATTATACATATGGATTATGTTTTGGGAGATGTACCGATAGGCGTCTAGGTGAAAAGTGTAATTGTTTTATGCCTGTGATCGATGATCGTGTTAATCGAGGCGAATGAGGAGTATGAGCAATCCGGTTGGAGTCACTTGTGCGGTTGATGCCTTGTGCGTATTTTTGGGACCCGTAGGTGCGTGGGTGAGCTGAGGTTATTTTGTTGTTGGATTAAATAGATATGTGGCTGCGATAGTTCCTTGGTGTGTCGTAGGAATTGGTCGTGAATGTGTTAATGAATTGCTAACATGCTTCATCGTAGATTAATGTGTTAGTGCGGCAAAAATTTGGTAAATCCTAAAGCGTGCTTGGTGCCTCCCGCACTCGGCTAGTGAGTCAGTCTAGGATAATTATATTTATGTATTCATCATTGGTGTAGGTTAAATTAGGTGAAAAGCGTAAATTACGTGGCATATATTTAGTGTTTGGAAGATGAGATAAATTAATTTAGAAAGATGTGTTATCAAACGTGTGTGCCGCGCGTTGTAGTAGTGATTGCGTAAGTTGAACCGAAGTGTTCCAAGTACATGCCAGGATATGGTTGTATTTGAGATAATAGATTATAAGTATTGCGTGATATAAGATTCGATCGATGTGGTTAATATTGATTTGGCCTGTAGAGAGGTGGTGACATGCCGAAGTAGTCATCGCTTCCTCTGCGGTTAAGTCGAGGTCATGTGTGATCATGCTGTTTACGTGGTGAATGTGTTGGTTGAATTTATGTGGTAATTTTAGTGCACTAATGACACGGATAAAAACTAGTAAGTCCCCTTGTTGGTTCGCACTTGGTTATGTTAACTCTAACAAATAGTAAAGCGTTAGAATAATTCAAGTCTCTAGAACGCGGCAATTCTTGAATTGTATAGGAGCTGAAAGTTATTAAATGCTGTTTTGGACTGCACACGCTGTTTTTGTCGTGCTGTATGTTTGATGAACTAGATTGTGTTTTCTGTGGATATGTGCTATAGAAAAGTTGTAGATAACATGATTATCTTGCTTGTACAAAAATTTGATAGCCATAAACCTGATCGTTTAGGAGTTGTGTTTTTCGCAAGCCCAGCATCTGAATCTGTCGAGTTTCAGAACAGATTTCAGAAATTGCAATGGTTGCTTAAGTTAATGATGAAATCAGTTATTGGTGTTCACAAGAAAGTTGTAGACAACTCTATTATCTTACTTGTGTTAAAATTTGACAGCCACAGGTCTGATGGTTTAGGAGTTATGTATTTTACAAAGTCAGTGACTGAATCTGTCCAAATTCTGTACAGATTTCAGAAACTGCATTGTTTGCTCAATTTAAGGTTGCAATCTGTTCATGGTCATTATAAGAAAGTTGTAGATGCTTTTCTGATCTTGCTTGTGTTAAAATTTCATAACTAAAGGCCTGACGGTTTAAGAGTTATGAATTTTATAAACTGCTTGCTGTGTTCTGTCCTCTGTCAGAACCGATTTCAAAAACTGCAATGTTTGATTCGAATAAACCTAGAATCACTTTTTGGTGATTATAAAAGTTATGTAGTACTTTTCCCAAGCTTTCCAAAAAGTCTAGGATCACCTTATTTGGATGTCTGAATTTTCAGTTGTGAATTTTTGAAGTTGCTAAACTGAATCTGTCCAGTTCTGGACAGCAAAGTCTTTTAGTGCTGTTTACGCTTAGTTAAATAGTGAATCACCCTGTGATGTTTATAAACAATTTGTAGGACATTTAATTAGCTTTTCATAAAGTCTAGGATCACGTTGTTTGAATGTATGAATCCTCAGTTATGAATTTTTAAAGTCACAAGCCTGAATCTGTCCAAATCTGGACAGCGCTGTGTATTAGCACGTTTTGACCTTGCTAAGTGCTGAATCATGTTATAATGACAATACCAAAGTTGTAGAGAACTTTTTAAGCTTTCCAGAAAGTCCTAGTTTGATATTTTTGGACTAATAATTAAAGAGTTATGATTAAAACAAGCAACTGCTGTATTGCTGTCCAAAAATTCTGCTAGTGCGCTTTTGATTGTTTAGTTCCCCCTTGCCGCTAAAAATGTGTGGTTTGCTCTTAAATAATGTAGACTTGCCATGGTTAAGCTTAATAATGAATGTGTGTACTGTTTTATATGTTCCTTTCTCTAGTGATTGCGATATAGGAGTTTCATAGACATTGATGCCTAGGTCCGATTTAAACTTACGTTGTCTTGGTTGCTCTTGTGTGGTCAATAGGAGAACAAATTAATGATTAAAGTGATCGTAGAAAATGCGTGTACTTATCATATCGTATTTAGGTTGCGTAAATAAATAAAATGTGGTCGTCTTGTTAATGGTGTTAATGATGAACGCCGATAACGTACGAATAGCTCGCGCTCGCGTATAGTCGTTGCAGTGTCTTACTAATTAGTGTTTAGTTCATTACCATGTATTGTATATCTTGTGATATTTTTCATCATATTCATCCATATGCATATTGCATCTCATATAGGACCGAGAGATGATGATCGAGCCAGTGATGTGGTGCCAACCACAAGATGCAGTGGTGGACGACCTAAAGACTGATGGACTTAACCAGTGGATGCTCGCCAAGCGAGCACCTACCTCCCCCAGCAAACACTATCTAAGTGTTAAAATAAAGGCAAGCCCCGGTTTTATGCATAACCGTTTATATATGCTATTTTACTACACTTAATGTTTGTAGGCTTGTACTGTGCACTTAAGTGTAGGAGTTGTTTGGAACCTTAGTTGCATGAACTCAGGATTTCCTTTTGAGATGGATACTAGTATGCTAGGTCGAGTAGCTGCTTTATTAAGTAGGATCTCGGTAGAAGTCGAGTGATTTTTCTAGCACTCGCGCGAGGTCAGGAATTGGCTGTATCCACTTTCCTATCATATTGATGTTGGTTTGTGGGCAACAATCCATGGGGATTGGTTGTTCACGGGATAAAAAGTTGATTAAGGATTAAGGTGTGGTACCGTGAGTCAAGCGTTTGAACGTACTAAACACATACCGAGAAATATGGTAAATCGGTAAGCCTAGTACCTGAGTGAACCTGGCAGTGGACATACCCCCTCACGCGACCTGAGACGTAGTCTCCCATTCCGGTTATGGTGGGTACAAGTGCGGTCACTGCACGACGGCCAGTCGGGGTCAGTGGGGCATTGTACGCCAAGGCGGTGAGACCTGATCTGCTGACGGGGAATCGATGGGGACGGTTGATGTGTGTGGGGACGGAGTGCCCCTGCATGTCGTGTGTTTAGGTTTACCTTGCAAGGTTTAAAAACTCGATTCGAATCGTCTGCTTCTCGCAGCTAATGAGACTGCTTGATCCATGCTGCTACATTGAGTAACAAGTGGAAATGTGGTGACTGGCAAAAGTTGTTGATTGATAAATGTTTGATACCATGTATGGCTAGCTAGGTACACATCTAGTTAAAAGGATCATACTAAAACTTGAAAAGCTAAAACTTGATTTTTAGACTCAGCTAGTGCTTTTGGCAACCAAACCCCACAGCCAAACAGCTGCATGTCTAGAGGTAGAGGAGTATAGACTCCTCACACCGGGTAAGTCTAGCTGAGTATTAGTATACTCAGCCTTGCTTGTGGCACAATTTTTGCAGGTACCCCTTAGGATGATTGGTTGATGGTGTGACTTGGCCTTTGTCCCTGCCACCGGGACAGACGGTCGAGTGGGTTACTGCTTCCGCAGGAGAGGACCAGGAGGAGTAGCGTGGCCAGGCTTCGCCATGTTACTCGGGTTTTCTCCGTTAGTTATTTCCGCTACATTAAAATTTATGGTTATTATTTCTGAAACTCCGATAATGTAATCACTAATGATACTTACTAAATTTGTGGTATTATGTTTTATTGTATTTCTCTGTGCCTCACCTTCGAGTGAGCTAGTGGTATTCGATCCTGGTAAGTGGCTTTATCGGACTAGATCCGAGGGACTGACGGGTTATTCCGATTTAAGTGTGTTGCTGCCCTTAAGGGTGCGACTTGGGCACTTAAGTTGGAATAATTCGGGCGGTTCCGCCACATTCGCCCAATGCAATTTGGCATGGACTATCTGGTTTCATGTCGCATTGGGGCCTAGTTTCTCCGAAGGTTAAACTCAAAGGGCTTTGAACCAGCTTCTCCTTCTTCTCATCCACTTTAACATAAAACCATTCAGTCTTTCAGCCAGCTGGCCACTTGGTACGATAGCTAATAACTGGATATTTTGCATCTTTGCGATAAGCAAAGTTATAGCAGCCGAAGTTATCGTGCAGCCCATCTTCTCTACCTTTGGTCTGATAATGAAGCTCATGTGCCCGGCAAAAACCTTCGGCAAGCGGTTCTACCCCTGGCTCCGGAGAGCCCAAATGTAGATACTAAGCCTAACAATGGCGTTAGGAGTTAGCTGGTGAAGATAAATCCCAAATCTCTCCAAAACATCTACGATCATATCATGTAAAGGAAATGTCAATCCTGCTTTAAAAAAGCTTTTAAATACCACCACCTCATCTTTTTCCGGCTTCGGGATAATTTCCTCTCCGCCGAAACGAATCAGCTTCTTTTTGGTTTCACTGAAATAGCCAAGCTTCAACATCTTGGCCACATCACCTTCAACAATAGTAGACTTCCCAAATTCTAGGTGGCTCGGTTTAGATGGTGTGGCACCATATTCATCTTCATCTTCATCCTCTCCAGCATCAATCTGCTCAGCTTCGGCAGTAGGTATACCTTCGTCGGAAGTTTCTTCCGGTACCACCAGCCCTGACCGCTTCATCACTTCAGAAATGGGAGCGGTCTCAGCAGCTTCGGCTTCATCTCCCTCACGACCAACCCTGGCAGTGGAGCGTACTCTCGCCATTTGATGATGAATTCCTTACAGTTTTTTGAAGTTGGTGACTTTTTCGGTTTCCCCAAAACTCTTCCTCTTGTGATGAAGCAGGAGCAAAAGCGATGCTTCGGTTGCGTATGATGAACAAGCTTCGGCTATGTTTAATTTTTTGGCAGCAAAATAGTGCAATAGCAATGAATGCTTGGTAACTTCACACCTACCTGTCTGTTTATATAATGCCGCAGGTGGGAAGGTGAGTCGACAAGTCTTCCGCACCGAACGAACAGTTGCCCACACTCACTGAATGGTGGGCCACAGAACCTGAGAAGGTGAATTGCTAGGACACGTGAACCTGCGGCATGGTAGGATTGTTTCGCGCTTGAAGAATTTTTATCGTTTCTTAGCAACGAGCTCAGGGAAGGTGTTTTTCGGATCTTCGGCTTCCCGAAGCCTAAGAGACTTTTTCACGGATCAAGCTCGTTACGAAAAACGATCTAGCACCGCGAAGGAGCTACTGTTGGGGGCATGCTTCGTCGCCGAAGATCCTGTAAGAAGAAACACCTTTGGCAGATTCCCCCTAAAAGCAACACCGAAGCTACCACTTATGAAGCTTCGGCATTATGAAATGCCTCAAGACGAAGGGTGAAACCGACTTAAAGATGAGATGATTGTTTTGTCCATGAGGGTCTATGTTATAATTGTAATCTTTTGTAAAGGGCATGATTGTAATATCTCACAGGTTGCGCCTTGTGCCTATAAATAGATGAACAGTACCCATGTACTGTTCACGCTGACTTGGCATTTTGTTTGCGCGGCACACGTATATTATCACTTTCTGTCAAGCCGAAGGTATAAATGTAATTCAATATTGTTCATATTTATTCATGATTATGTAATAAGAAATATATATACATATTATGATGTCATATAATTATTCATATTGTTTCTCATGTTTCATATGCTTTGTCTTTATACAAATGTATTATGATGATGAAGGTATGTCCTTCATAACCTTCGTCTGAAGATCATTATATCCTGAGGGAGATAATGCTTAGGAGGACGGAGGGCTTTAACATTTAACATTTTGTGTTGCCTTGTTCTTAATTCATAGCACTTGAGAACAAGTCCCCAACAACACGCAAGACCCAAATCCGCAGCACACACATGTACACAAGCCAAGACTTGAGCTCGAAACACAGCACAGAGAGTTCACAACTCAAACGGAGCTCAAATCACTAATACAATCGATCAAATGCGTGGAGGCGAAGTTTGGGAGTCCTAGAATGCTTAGAGAATGCTTGGTGTAGTGCTCCATGCGCCTAGGGGTCCCTTTTATAGCCCTAAGACAGCTAGGAGCCGTTGGAGATCAACTTGGAAGGCAATTCCTACCTTCTGTCGAGTGGCGCACCAGACAGTCCGGTGCGCCACCGGACAGGTCCTGTAGCTGTCTGGTGTGCAATATCTTTCCTTTTCTGGAGAAGCCGACCATTGGATCTTCAGATCTGTTGGCTCATTGGACACTGTCCGGTGCACACCGGACAGTCCGGTGAAACCATCCGACCGTTGGCTTCGCCACGTGTCGCCCGTTGATCGTGCAGGCGACCGTTGGCCACGAGCGTCGTTGGCTCACCGGACAGTCCGGTGAATTTTAGCCGCGGCGCTTAATTCGTTTCCCGAGAGCGACGAGTTCGTCGCCGAATACTTGGGTGCGGGCGCTGATGACGCACTGGATAGTCCGGTGCACCACTGGACAGTCCGGTGATTTTTAGCGAAGTCCCCCAGTCGATTCCCAAGAGCAGCCAGTTCACCGTCGAGCCGCCTGCACCACCGGACATTGTCTGGTGCACCACCGGACAGTCCAGTGTGCCAGGCTGGTGCTGGTTTTTGGTTGACTTAGCCAATTCCTCTTCAGTTCTTTTCTTCTTTTCTTGGCTATATTTCTACCACTTGGACAAACATGTTAGTACCCAAAAACAATTTACTAAGTCTAGAAACATACCTTATTCTTCGATTTGCACTTCTCACTTATTTAGTACATAAGGATTCAATCAATATGTGTTGGACATCTAATCACCAAAACACTTACAAAGATGGCCCAAGGGCACATTTCCCTTTCAGATGCAACCCGTCGCATTCAAGGCGACAGAAGAAGAAAAGAGGGAATCTACACCAAGTAGGATTCCCATCGACGCCTCCAAGCTCGACAACGAGAAAATGGCGCTCATCATCAAGAGCTTCTGCCAAATCCTCAAGCAAAGGAGGGGGAGGACTACAAACCCCTCTCCAAGAGGGTGTGCTACAAATGTGGTAAGCCCGATCATTTTATCGCTAAATGTCCTATGTCTAGTGATAGTGATAGGGGCAATGACAAGAAAGGGAAGAAGAAGGAGAAGAAGAAGTACTACAAGAAGAAGGGCGGCGATGCCCACGTGTGTTGAGAATGGGACTCCGATGAGAGCTCCACCGACTCCTCCTCCGACGAGGATGCCGCTAACATCGCCGTCAACAAGGGACTCCTCTTCCCCAACATTGACCACAAGTGCTTCATGGCAAAAGATGGCAAAAAGAAGAAGGTACAATCTAGAACCACCCCCAAATATACTACATCTAGTGATGAGGGTAGTTCTAGTGATGATGAAGATGATTTGCTTACTCTTTTTGCCAAACTTAACATGCAACAAAAGGAAAATTGAATGAATTGATAGGAGCCATTCATGAGAAGGATGAACTCTTGGATAGCCAAGAGGAATTTCTTATTAAGGAAAACAAAACGCATGTTAAAGTAAAAAATGCTTATGCTCAGGAAGTAGAGAAAAATGAAAACTTGACTAAAGAGCTTAGCATTTGCCATGACACTATTTCCAACCTTAGAACTGAGAATGCTAGTTTGATTACTAAGGTTGAAAAATTAAATGTTTGCAATGATTCAATTATCAGTCTTAGAAATGAAAATGCTAGTTTAATTGCTAAGATTGATAAATTGAATGAATCAATTTCTAGCCTTAGAACTGAGAATGACAAATTAATTTCTAAGGCTAAAGATTTAAATGTTTGCAATGATTCTATTTCTAGTCTTAGAAATGATAATACTATTTTACATGCTAAGATTGATGAATTAAATGCTTGCAAACTCTCTACATCTACTGTTGATCATGTTTGTATTTGCACTAGATGTAGAGATATTGATGTTGATGTTATCCATGATCACCTTGCTTTAATTAAACAACAAAATGATTACATAGCTCAATTAACTGCTAAAATTAATGAGCATGAAATTGAAAATGAAAAGTTTAAATTTGCTAGAAGCATGATCTATAATGGGAGACGCCTTGACATTAAGGATGGCATTGGTTTCCAACACGGAAGCAATGTCAAGCTTAATGTCCCTAAAAGATTGTCTAATTTTGTTAAGGGTAAGGCTCCCATGATTCAGGATAATGAGGGCTATATTTTATATCCTGCTAATTATCCTGAGCACAAAATTAGGAGAATTCATGCTAGGAAACCTCATAATGTTTCTCATCATGCTTTTATATATAAGAATGAGGCTTTTAGCTCTAGGCATTCTACTCATGTTAAAATGCCTAAAAAGAAAACTCCTACTGCATCAAATGATCATAATGTTTCATTTAAAACTTTTGATTCTTCTTATGTGCTTACTAACAAATTAGGCAAAGTAGTTGCCAAATATGTTGGGGGGCAAACACAAGGGTTCAAAGACTTGTGTTTGGGTACCAAGGTGCTTGTTTCTAACATGAAAGGACCCAAGACTATTTGGGTACCTAAGAACAAGGCCTAAATTGTTTTACAGTTTTATGCATCCGGGGGCTCAAGTTGGATAATCGATAGCGAATGCACAAACCACATGACAGGGGAGAAAAGGATGTTCTCCTCCTACGAGAAAAACAAAGATCCCCAGCGATCTATCACATTCGGGGATGGAAATCAAGCTTTGGTCAAAGGACTTGGTAAAATTACTATATCTCCTGACCATTCTATTTTCAATGTTTTTCTTGTAGATTCATTAGATTACAACTTGCTTTCTGTTTCTCAATTATGTAAAATGGGTTACAACTGTCTTTTTACAGATGTAGGTGTTACTGTCTTTAGATGGAGTGATGATTCAGTAGCATTTAAGGGAGTGTTAGAGGGTCAGCTATACTTAGTTGATTTTAATAGAGCTGAACTTGACACTTGCTAAATTGCTAATACTAATATGGGTTGGCTCTGGCATCGCAGACTAGCCCATGTTGGAATGAAGAATCTCCACAGACTTCTAAAGGGAGAACACATTTTGGGACTGACAAATGTTCATTTTGAGAAAGATAGGATTTGTAGCGCATGTCAAGCAGGAAAGCAAGTTGGTGTTCATCATCCACACAAGAACATCATGACAACGGACAGGCCACTGGAGCTACTCCACATGGATCTATTCGGCCCGATCGCTTACATAAGCATCGGTGGGAGTAAGTATTGTCTAGTTATTGTGGATGATTATTCTCGCTTCACTTGGGTGTTCTTTTTGCAGGAAAAATCACAAACCCAAGAGAGCTTAAAGGGATTCTTAAGATGGGCTCAAAATGAGTTCGGATTGAGAATCAAAAAGATAAGAAGTGACAATGGGGCGGAGTTCAAGAACTCACAAATTGAAGGCTTTCTTGAGGAGGAGGGCATCAAGCATGAGTTCTCTTCTCCTTACACACCTCAACAAAATGGTATAGTGGAAAGGACGAATAGAACTCTACTGGACATGGCAAGAACCATGCTTGATGAGTACAAGACTCCGGACCGGTTTTGCTCCAAGGCGATTAACATCGTCTGCTACTCCATCAACCGACTCTACCTTCACCGAATCCTTAAGAAAACATCATATGAACTCCTCACTGGTAAAAAGCCCAATGTTTCATATTTTAGAGTCTTTGGTAGCAAATGTTTTATTCTTGTTAAAAGAGGTAGAAAATCCAAATTTGCTCCTAAGGCTGTAGAAGGCTTTTTACTTGGTTATGACTCAAACACAAGGGCATCTCCACCAACTCAAGATGAGGATCAGGCTCAAGGTGATGAAGAAGAAGATCAAGAAGATGAGCCACCTCAATAAGAGGTCAATGATCAAGGGGGAGATGATGATAAAGACAAGGAAGATGAGCAAGAAATCCAGGGTCAAAGACCGCCACACGCAAGAGTCCACCAAGCGATTCAAAGAGATCACCCCGTGAACTCCATCCTCAGTGATATTCATAAGGGGGTAACTACTCGATCTCAAGTCACACATTTTTGTGAACATTACTCTTTTGTTTCCTCTATTGAACCTTACAGGGTAGAGGATGCCTTAAGAGATTTGAATTGGGTGCTGGCAATGCAAGAGGAGCTCAACAGCTTCACGAGGAATGAGGTATGGCATTTGGTTCCACGTCCTAATAAAAAATTTGTAGGTACCAAATGGGTACTCTGCAACAAGCAAGACAAGCATGGTGTGGTGATAAGGAACAAAGCCCGACTTGTGGCCAAGGGTTATTCACAAGTCAAAGGTTTGGATTTTGATGAAACTTATGCACCCGTAGCTAGGTTTGAGTCAATTCGTATATTACTTGCCTATGCTACTTACCATGGCTTCAAGCTTTATCAAATGGACATGAAGAGTGCCTTCCTCAATGGACCTATCAAGGAAGAGGTCTGTGTTGAGCAACCTCTTGGCTTTTAAGATAGTGAGTACCCTAACCATGTTTATAAACTCTCAAAGGCGATTTATGGGCTCAAGCAAGCCCCAAGAGCATGGTATGAATGCCTGAGAGATTTTCTAATCACTAATGGCTTCAAAGTCGGAAAAGCCGATCCTACTATCTTTACTAAAATTGTTGCAAATGATTTGTTTGTACGCCAAATTTATGTTGATGATATTATATTTGGGTCTACTAACAAATCTACTTGTGAAGAGTTTAGTAGGATCATGGTTCAAAAATTCGAGATGTCTATGATGGGGGAGTTGAGATATTTCTTAGGATTCCAAATCAAGCAACTCTAGGATGGCACCTTCATCAGCCAAACCAAGTACATTCAAGACATACTTAAGAAGTTTGGAATGAAGGATGCCAAGCCCATTAAGACACCCATGGGAACCAATGGGCATCTCGACCTTGACACGGGAGGTAAATCCGTAGATCAAAAGGTATACCGGTCGATGATAGGATCTTTACTCTATTTATGTGCATCTCGACCGGATATTATGCTTTCCGTATGCATGTGTGCAAGGTTCAAAGCCGATCCTAAAGAAGTTCACCTTAGGGCCGTAAAAAGAATAATGTGGTATTTAGTTCACACTCCTAAGTTTGGGCTTTGGTACCCTAGGGGATCCACATTTGATTTAATAGGTTATTCAAATGCCGATTGGGTAGGGTGTAAAATTGATAGGAAGAGCACATCAGGGACTTGTCAGTTTCTGGGGAGATCCCTGGTGTCTTGGGCTTCAAAGAAACCAAACTCAGTAGCTCTTTCTACCGCCGAAGCCGAGTATATTGCCACAGGCCATTGTTGTGCGCAATTACTTTGGATGAGGCAAACCCTCAGGGACTATGGCTACAAATTGAGCAAAGTTCCTCTCCTATGTGACAATGAGAGTGCTATCCGCATGGCGAAGAATCCCATTGAACATAGCCGCACTAAGCACATAGACATATGGTATCACTTTTTTAGCGATCACCAACAAAGGGGGGATATCGAGATAGCTTATATTAACACCAAAGATCAACTAGCCGATATCTTTACCAAGCCATTAGATGAGAAAACCTTTAGCAAACTTAGGAATGAGCTAAATATTCTTGATTCTCGGAATTTTGATTGAAACATTGCACACATAGCTCATTTATATACCTTTGATCATATTTCTTTCCTTTGGTACATATACATATCTCTTATTCTTCTTGTGCCAAAGCTAAGACTAATGTGCTTCCATGAGTATTTCTTGTGTTAATCTTAGATTGAAAGGGAAAAGGAGTATTCAACAAAGACAACGCTTCCACTCAACTCCATCAGTATTATTTACCCATTACTGGTATTCCGCCATCTCTCCAAATTGATATAATTCTTCACTCTTATTTACTTGCATCATTGGGGAGAAAGTAAATAGGGCTCTCGAAGTCTCTGTTTTTGGCGATTAATACCAAAGGGGGAGAAAGTATTTAGCCCAAAGCAAAAGGACCGCACCACCACCAATTTCAAAATATTCAAGAATTTTTCAAATTGGTATCTAAATGTATTTGATCTTGTTCAAATTGGTATTTACAAAAATTGGTAAAACCCTCTTGAACACTAAGAGGAGAATTTCATTCAGGGGGTTTTGTTTAGTCAAAGAAAAAGCATTTGAAACAGGGGGAGAAAATTTCAAATCTTGAAAATGCTTCTTGCAATCTTACTCATATGCCTTTGACTATTTGCAAAAAGACTTTGAAAAGATTTTCCAAAAGATTTTGCAAAAACAAAACAAGTGGTGCAAACATGGTCCAAAATATTAAATAAAAGAAAGCAATCCATGTATAACTAGTGAAATTATAAATTGGTTTAATTCTAAGTAACCTATGCACTTACCTTATGCAAACTAGTTTATTTCTGCACTTCATATATTTTCTTTGGTTTGTGTTGGCATCAATCACAAAAAGGTGAAGATTGAAAGGAAAATAGGGTTAACCTTTTCCTATAAATAATTTTGGTGGTTAAATGCCCAACACAAATAATGAACTAACTAGTTTGCTCTAGAATACATGTTGTACTGATGCATAAAGGTTCAACACAAACCAATAAAAGATTGAAGAAAGAGTTCAAATACAAAGGAGCAAAGAAACCAAGAGTGCCCTGGTCTGGCGCACCAGACTATCCGGTGTGCCACCGGACAGTGTCCAGTGCACCAGGACCATACAATCACAAACTCGCCACTCTCGGGTTTCTAAGAAGCGCGCTCCGCTATAATTCACCGGACTGTCCGGTGTGCCACCGGACTATCCGGTGCACCAGCGAAGTAATGGCTATCCAGCGCAACAGTCGACTGCAAAAGTGTGGACTCAGAGCTATAGTGCGCGAACAGTGCGCGTAGAAGTCAGAACAGTCGTCAGAGGTGCACCGGACGGTGAACAGTACCTGTCCGGTGCCACTAGAAGACAAGCCTCCAACGGTCAACTGCCCGAGAACCCTAACAGTTGGGTGACGTGGCTGGCGCACCGAACAGCATCCGGTGGCGCATCAGACTGTCCGGTGTGCCCATCGACAACAGCTATCCCCAACGGCTATGTGGTGGTTGAGGGCTATAAATACCCCCCAACCACCACCACTCCAAGCATTCAAGTTTCCAGCACTTCACATTCAATACAAGAGCTAGTGCATTCACTCCTAGACACAAATCAAAAGATCAAAGCCTCTCAAGTGCCAAAGTTCATTCCAATCACCTAGTGACTTGAGAGAGAGTTTGTTCATGTTCTTTGAGCTCTTGTTTCTTGGATCGCTTTCTTCCTTCCTCATTCTTGTTCCCAAGTGTTTTGTAAGCAAGGCAAGAGACACCAAGTGTGTGGTGGTCCTTGTGGGGTCTAAGTGACCCGTGGAATTAAGGAGAAAGCTCACTCAGTCTAAGTGACCGTTTGATAGAGGAAAAGGGTTGAAAGAGACCCGGTCTTTGTGACCACCTCAATGGGGACTAGGTTCTTTATAACCGAACCTCGGTAAAATAAATCACCGTGTTCCTCCGCTTTATTCCTTGGTTGATTTGTTTTCCCCCTCTCTCCCGGACTCGGATTTAATTCTAGCGCTAACCCCCGGCTTGTAGTTTGTTGTTTTAAGTTGTAAATTTCAGATTACGCCTATTCAACCCCCTCTAGGCGACTTTCAGGTATAACGACCATATGCATGCCACCAATCAACTAAAATGGCAAATAGATTACATGTTACATGTTAAAAACTAAAGTTGATATATTGAAAATAGAATCATTGCTACCAATTTTAGAATACTTATGTGGATTCCTGAGAGCACCTAGAGGGGGGGTGAATAGGTGATCCTGTAAAATTCAACAACTAATAGCCACAAAACTTGGTTAAGTGTTAGTACGATAAAACCAAGTGGCTATAGAGCAAGCTCTTGCGAATCACAATAATCACACAAAAAGACAACACAAGAGACACAGTGGTTTATTCCGTGGTTCGGCCAAGTATAACACTTGCCTACCTCCACATTGTGGCGTCCCAATGGACGAGGGTTGCACTCAACCCCTTTCAAGTGATCTAATGATCAACTTGAATACCACGGCTTCTCTTTGCTTATCTCTTTTTCCCGTTTGCAAGGAATCTCCACAAGTTGGAGTCTCTCGCCCTTACAATAAAGATCACAGTGAAAGCACAAGAGTAAGGGTGGGAAGCAACACACACAAATCCGCAGCAATACACACGCACACAAGCCAAGACTTGAGCTCAAAATGAAGCACAACGAGTTCACAACTAGAACAGACTAGAATGGAGGCCAAATCACTAACACAGTTGATCAAGTGCGCGGAGACGGAGTGTGGAAGACTTAGAATGCTTAAAGTATGCTTGGGTGACTCCTCCATGCGCCTAAGGGTCCCTTTTATAGCCCCAAGGCAGCTAGGAGCCGTTGGAGGCAATCTTGGAAGGCTAATCTTGCCTTCTGTCGGGTGGCGCACCGGACAGTCCGGTGCGCCACCGGACAGTCACTGTAGCTGTCCGGTGCGCGATCTCCTTCCTTTTCTGGCGCATCCGACCGTTGCAGATTCGTGGCAGTTGGCGCACCGGACACTGTTCGGTGCACAACAGACAGTCTGGTGCCCCTGCCGACCGTTGGCGCGCCCACGCGTCATGCGAAGATTGCGCGGCCGACCATTGGCGCAGTCGACCGTTGGCTCACCGGACAATCCGGTGCCCCACCGGACAGTTCGGTGAATTTTAGCCGTACGCCGTTGAACTTTTCCCGAGAGTGATGACTTCACCGCGGACGACTCACTGGACAGTCCGGTGCTTCACCGGACAGTCCGGTGAATTGTAGTCGTACGCCATCGTCGAGTCTCGAGAGCGGCCTGTTCACCGGAGACTGGCCTAGCGCACCGGACACTGTCCGGTGCACCACCAGACAGTCTAGTGCACCTAGACCGAGCAGGAGTTGGTTGTACACAGCCAACTCTTTTCCAATTGCTTTTCTCCTGTTTCTAGCACTTAGATACAATACATTAGTACCCAAATCAATGTACTAAGTCTAGAAACATACCTTGTTATATGATTTGCACTTCTTCAATCTTTGGCACAAATTAACACTTAGAGAATAGGTGTTGAGCACTTAATCACCAAAACACTTTAGAAATGGCCCAAGGGCACATTTCCCTTTCAATCTCCCCCTTTTTGGTGATTTATGCCAACATATTCAAAAGCAACCAAAAGAAGTGCAATATCAATGCAAAAGAGAACAAGAATTGTTTTTGATTCAAATTTGGCATATTTGGATCATTCTTTGCCACCACTTGGTTTGTTTTTGCAAATCAAATTCAATTTCCTATCTCTAAGTCAAACACACTTATTTAGGCATAAAGAGAGGTATTCCAAGAGTGAAATTGATCAAAGATCCAAAAACTCCCCCTTTTTCCTATAATCATAAATTCTCCCCACAAGAGGCCAAATTTTGACAATAAGGGTATTTTGACAAATCAAAAAGTTCTAACTCTACTATTTTCAAAATTTCACAAGTGGTAGCTGATCCATTTGCTTTGGCCTTAATTTCTCCCCCTTTGGCATTAAGCACCAAAAACGGGATCATTCTTGGCCCTTTAACCCCATTGCCTCACCAAAATTGTCAATTACGAGCAAAAAGGCAATAAGAGCATAGATATGAACTTGGAGTTAATACCGGAGTGCAGTGGAAGTCTTTGCATGGTCCAAGTTCACCTTTCCCTTTCAATTCACTTTTGAGACTAAAACAAGTAAACTCAAACACAAGGTTAGTCTCAAAGGGTCAAGTTGTAGCATGCCTCCCCCTAAATAAGTGCATCACTTGCAAATGGACTTGTGAGGTTCGGGGATCATGTGTACAACTTGAGCACCACAAATGAACAAAATAGATTTAAATGCATAAATTACATGATCAAAGGCATAAAACACATGTATGCTATAGATCAATCCAAGTTACGTGAATCTAAGACATTTAGCTCACTACGCAACCTGCAAAACCTTTTCTCATCTAAAGGCTTGGTGAAGATATCGGCTAGTTGGTTCTCGGTGTTAATATGGTACACATCGATATCCCCCTTTTGTTGGTGGTCTCTTAGGAAGTGATGTCGGATGTCTATATGCTTAGTGCGGCTGTGTTCAACAGGATTATCCGCCATGCGGATTGCACTCTCATTGTCACATAGGAGTGGGACTTTGCTCAGATTGTAGCCAAAGTCCTGGAGGGTTTGCCTCATCCAAAGTAGTTGCACGCAACACTGTCCTGCGGCAACATACTCGGCCTCAGCGGTGGATAGGGCAACGGAAGGTTGTTTCTTTGAACTCCAAGACACCAGGGACCTTCCTAAAAATTGGCACGTCCCTGATGTACTCTTCCTATCAACCTTGCACCTTGCATAATCGGAGTCTGAATATCCAATCAAGTCAAAGGTAGACCCCTTTGGATACCAGATCCCGAAGCAAGGCGTAGCGACTAAATATCTAAGAATCCGCTTAATGGCCACAAGGTGACACTCCCTTGGGTTGAATTGATATCTAGCACACATGCATACGCTAAGCATAATATTCGGTCTACTAGCACATAAGTAAAGCAAGGAACCTATCATAGACCGGTATGCCTTTTGATCAACGGACTTACCTCCTTTGTTGAGGTCGACATGTCCGTCGGTTCCCATTGGTGTCTTCGTGGGCTTGGCGTCCTTCATCCCGAACCGCTTGAGTAGCTCTTGCGTGTACTTTGTTTGGGAGATGAAGGTGCCGTCCTTGAGTTGCTTCACTTGGAACCCAAGGAAGTAGTTCAACTCGCCCATCATCGACATCTCAAATTTTTGTGTCATCACCCTGCTAAACTCCTCACAAGACTTTTGGTTAGTAGAACCAAATATTATGTCATCGACATAAATTTGGCACACAAATAGGTCACCATCACAAGTCTTAGTGAAAAGAGTTGGATCGGCTTTCCCAACCTTGAAAGCATTAGCAATTAGGAAATCTCTAAGGCATTCATACCATGCTCTTGGGGCTTGCTTAAGTCCATAGAGCGCCTTAGAGAGCTTACACACATGGTCGGGGTACCATTCATCCTCAAAGCCAGGGGGTTGCTCTATGTACACCTCCTCCTTGATTGGCCCGTTGAGGAAAGCGCTCTTCACATCCATTTGGAACAACCTGAAAGAGTGGTAAGCGGCATAAGCTAATAGAATGCGAATAGACTCTTGCCTAGCCACAGGAGCAAAAGTCTCCTCGAAATCCAAACCTGCGACTTGGGCATAACCTTTTGCCACAAGTCGAGCCTTGTTTCGTGTCACAACCCCATGCTCATCTTGCTTGTTGCGGAACACCCACTTGGTTCCCACAACGTTTTGCTTGGGACGTGGCACCAGGCTCCAAACTTCATTCCTCTTGAAGTTGTTGAGCTCTTCCTGCATGGACAACACCCAGTCCAGATCTTGCAAGGCCTCTTCTACCCTAAAAGGCTCAATAGAAGAGACAAACGAGTAATGCTCACAAAAGTTATCTAGTCTTGAGCGAGTAGTTACTCCCTTGCTTATATCACCCAAAATCTGGTCGACAGGATGATTCCTTTGAATCGTCGCTCGGACTTGAGTTGAAGGGGCTTGTGGTGCTTCTTCCTCCATAACTTGGTCTTCTTGTGCTCCCCCTTGATCACACGCCTCCTCTTGAGGAACCTGTTCATCATCTTGAGTTGGGGGATGCACCATCGTTGAGGAAGAGGGTTGATCTTGCTCTTGTCGTTCCTGTGGTTGCACATCTCCAATCGCCATGGTGCGAATTGCGACCGTTGGAATGTCATCTTCATCTACATCATCAATATCAACTTGCTCTCTTGGAGAGCTATTAGTTTCATCAAATACAACATCGCTAGAGACTTCAACCAAACCCAATGATTTGTTGAAGACTCTATACGCCTTTGTATTTGAGTCATAACCTAGCAAAAACCCTTCTACACCTTTGGGAGCAAATTTGGAATTTCTACCTTTCTTTACTAGAATATAACATTTACTCCCAAATACACGAAAGTATGAAACGTTGGGTTTGTTACCGGTTAGAAGTTCATACGAGGTCTTCTTGAGGAGGCGATGAAGGTAGACCCGGTTTATGGCATGGCAAGCTGTGTTCACATCTTCCGACCAAAACTGCTCGGGTGTCTTGAATTCTCCAAGCATCGTCCTCGCCATGTCTATAAGCTTCCTATTCTTCCTCTCTACCACACCGTTTTGCTGTGGTGTGTAGGGAGCGGAGAACTCATGCTTGATTCCTTCCTCCTCAAGGTACTCCTCCACTTGTATGTTCTTGAACTCGGAACCGTTGTCGCTTCTTATCTTTTTCACCTTGAGCTCAAATTCGTTTTGAGCTCTCCTTAGAAAGCGCTTTACGGTCCCTTGGGTTTCTGATTTATCCTGCAAAAAGAATACCCAAGTGAAGCGGGAAAAATCAACAACAATAATAAGACCATACTTACTTCCCCCAATGCTGAGGTAGGTGACAGGTTCGAAGAGGTCCATATGAAGTAGCTCTAGAGGTCTTGATGTGGTCATCACATTCTTGCTATGATGAGTGCTTCCCACCTATTTACCTGCTTGACAAGCTGCACAAGGTTTATCTTTTTTTAAAAAATATATTGGTTAGACCTAACACATGTTCTCCCTTTAGAAGTTTATGAAGGTTCTTCATCCCAACATGTGCTAGACGACGATGCCACAGCCAGCCCATGCTAGTCTAGGAATTAAGCATGCATCTAGATTGGCCTCCTCTTTCGAAAAATCAACTAAGTAGAGTTTGCCGTCTAGTACACCCTTAAAAGCTAATGAACCATCACTCCTTCTAAAGACAAACACATCTATATTGGTAAATAAACAATTATAACCCATATTACATAGTTGACTGACAGATAATAAATTGTACCCAAGTGATTCAACTAAGAACACATTAGATATGGAATGCTCGAATGAAATGGATATCTTTCCTAGTCCTTTAACCTTGCCTTGGTTCCCATCTCCAAAGATGATCGAATCTTGGGAATCTTTGTTCTTGACGTAGGAAGTGAACATCTTCTTCTCCCCCGTCATGTGGTTTGTGCATCCACTGTCAATAATCCAGCTTGAGCCCCCAGATGCATAAACCTGCAAGGCAAATTAGGCTTGGGTTTTAGGTACCCAACTCTTGTTGGGTCCTACAAGGTTAGTTACAATAGTCTTTGGGACCCAAATGCAAGTCTTGTCTCCCTTGCATTTGGACACCATCTTTCTAGCAACCACTTTTTCATTTTTACATGAAAGTACAAATGTAGTGTTGCAAGCATGAAAGACAGTGGTAGTTTTATTACACACTTTCCTAGGGGCATGAGACACAAAATTTCTCATAGGCCTACCATTAAAATTAGAACTTGAAGCAATCATAGCATGTGAGTCAAAAGTATTATAACTCCTACTATAATGAGAATTTCTAGAAAATTTTCTATCATTGTACATGAAAGCATGATTCTTTTGATTACTACTAGCCATAGGGGCCTTCCCTTTCTCCTTGTTGAGAATGGGAGCCCTTTGACTTGTTAAGTTCTTGGCTTCCTTTTAAAAGCCAAGTCCATCCTTAATTGAGGGATGTCTGCCAACGGTGTAGGCATCCCTAGCAAATTTTAACTTATCAAAGTTATTTTTGCAAGTCTTAAGTTGGGCATTAAGACTTGCCACTTCACCATTTAATTTTGTAATAGAAGTAAGGTGTTCAACACATGCATCAACATCAAAATCCTTACACCTATTACAAATGACAACATGCTCTACACAAGAACTAGATTTATTAACTACTTCTAGCTTAGTATTTAAATTATCATTAATACTCTTTAAGCTAGACACAGTTTCATGACAAGCAGATAATTCAGAAGATAGCATTTCATTCCTTTTAACCTCTAAAGCAAGAGACTTTTGCACACTTACAAACTTATCATGCTCTTCATATAGTATATCCTCTTGCTTTTCTAAAAGTCTATCCTTTTCATTTAGAGCATCAATTAACTCATTAATTTTATCTACTTTTGCTATATCTAAACCCTTAAATAATTCAGTATAATCTACTTCATCATCACTAGAATCATCATCGCTTGAAGTAGTATACTTAGGGGTTTCTCGAGCGCTTACCTTTTTCTCCTTTGCCATGAGGCAAGTGTGGCGCTCGTTGGGGAAGAGTGTCGATTTGTTGAAGGCTAAGGCAGCAAGTCCTTCGTCATCGGAGTCAGAAGAAGAGCAATCTGAATCCCATTCTTTGCCAAGGTGCGCTTCGCCCTTCGCCTTCTTGTAGGCCTTCTTCTTCTCCCTCTTCCCGCTCTTTTCTTGTTCCTGGTCATTAGCATTATCGGGACAATTTGCTATAAAATGACCAGTTTGACCGCATTTAAAACAGGAACGCTTTCCCTTTGCTTTGCTCTTGTTGGGATGCTCCTTGCGTCCTTTTAGCGCGGTCTTGAATCGCTTGATGATGAGGGCCATCTCATCTTCGTTTAGCCTGGCAGCTTCAACTTGTGCCACCTTACTAGGTAGCGCATCTCTGCTGCTGCTTATTGCCTTGAGTGCAACGGGCTGTGGCTCATAGATGGGCATTGGGCCGTTCAATGCATCATCAACATATCTTGCTTCCTTGACCATCATACGCCCGCTAACAAACTTTCCGAGTATCTCCTCGGGCGTCATCTTTGTGTACCTGGGATTTTCACGTATGAGGTTCACAAGATGAGGGTCAATAACAGTGAAAGACCTGAGCATAAGTCGGACGACATCGTGGTCCGTCCATCTCGTGCTTCCATAGCTCCTGATCTTGTTGACCAGGGTTTTGAGCCTGTTGTATGTTTGAGTTGGCTCCTCTCCCCTGATCATGGCAAACCTTCCTAGCTCACCTTCCACCAACTCCATTTTGGTGATGATGGTGGCGTCGTTCCCCTCATGCGATATCTTGAGGGTGTCCCATATTTGCTTGGCATTGTCCAAGCCGCTCACCTTGTTGTATTCATCCCTGCACAATGATGCTAACAAAACAGTGGTAGCTTGTGCATTCTTATGAATTTGTTCGTTAATGAATACAGGGTTATCCGTACTATCAAATTGCATTCCATTCTCAACTATCTCCCAGATACTAGGATGGAGAGAGAAAAGGTGACTATGCATTTTGTGACTCCAAAAAGCGTAGTCCTCTCCATCAAAGTGTGGAGGTTTACCAAGAGGAATAGAAAGCAAATGAGCATTGGAATTATAAGGAATACGAGAATAATCAAATGAAAAATTTGAATTGACCGGTTTCTTTTTCTCGTCGTCGTCGTCTCTTGGGGAAGAAGAAGACTCGTCACTGTCGTAGTAGACGATCTTCTTGATGTGCCTCTTCTTCTTCCCGTCCTTCTTCTTATGACTCGAGCCAGAGTCAGTGGGTTTGTCGTCCCTTGGCTCGTTGAAGATGGACTCCTTCTCCTTATCATTGACCACCATTCCCTTTCCCTTAGGATCCATCTCTTCGGGCGATTAGTCCCTTTCGTGAAGAGAACGGCTCTGATACCAATTGAGAGCACCTAGAGGGGGTGAATAGGTGATCCTGTAAAATTCAACAACTAATAGCCATAAAACTTGGTTAAGTGTTAGTACGGTAAAACCAAGTGGCTATAGAGCGAGCTCTTGTGAATCACAATAATCACACAGAAAGACAACACAAGAGACACAGTGGTTTATCCCGTGGTTCGGCCAAGTATAACACTTGCCTACCTCCACGTTGTGGCGTCCCAATGGACGAGGGTTGCACTCAACCCCTTTCAAGTGATCCAATGATCAACTTGAATACCACGACTTCTCTTTACTTATCTCTTTTTCCCGTTTGCGAGGAATCTCCACAAATTGGAGTCTCTCGCCCTTACAACAAAGATCACAGTGAAATCACAAGAGTAAGGGTGGGAAGCAACACACACAAATCCGCGGCAATACACAAGCACAAAAGCCAAGACTTGAGCTCAAAATGAAGCACAATGAGTTCACAACTAGAACGGACTAGAACGGAGGCCAAATCACTAACACAGTTGATCAAGTGCGCGGAGACGGAGTGTGGAAGACTTAGAATGCTTAAAGTATGCTTGGGTGACTCCTCCATGCACCTAGGGGTCCCTTTTATAGCCCCAAGGCAGCTAGGAGCTATTGGAGGCAATCTTGGAAGGCTAATCTTGCCTTTTGTCGGGTGGCGCACCGGACAGTCATTGTAGCTGTCCGGTGCGCGATCTCCTTCCTTTTCTGGCGCATCCGACCGTTGTAGATTCGTGGCAGTTGGCGCACTGGACACTGTCTGGTGCACACCGGACAGTCCGGTGCCCCCTGCCAACCGTTGGCACGCCCACGCGTCGCGCGAAGATTGCGCGGTCGACCGTTGGTGCCGTCGACCGTTGGCTCACCGGATAGTCTGGTGCCCCACCGGACAGTCTGGTGAATTTTAGCCGTACGCCGTTGAACTTTTCCCGAGAGCGACGACTTCGCCGCGGACGACTCATCGGACAGTCCGGTGCTCCACCGGACAGTCCGATGAATTGTAGCCGTACGCCGCCGTCGAGTCTCGAGAGCGGCCTGTTCACCAGAGACTGGCCTGGCGCACCGGACACTGTCTGGTGCACCACCGGACACTGTCCGGTGCACCCAGACCGAGCAGGAGTTGGCTGTACAACTCATTTCCAATTGATTTTCTCCTGTTTCTAGCACTTATACACAATACATTAGTACCCAAATCAATGTACTAAGTCTAGAAACGTACCTTGTTATATGATTTGCACTTTTTCAATCTTTGGCACAAATTAACACTTAGAGAATAGGTGTTGAGCACTTAATCACCAAAACACTTTAGAAATGGCCCAAGGGCACATTTCCCTTTCAATTCCTTATCTGTGCATTTTTTTTATAGCCATTGGATTTACAAATTCCTCTTTATGGTTGCCATTCTTGGGCATCAATCTTCTGTCAAAGATCCTCATCTAGCACCATTTTGACAAGCATACCATTAAAGCAACCCCTTAGCTCTCCAACATAACCTTCATTATTACCTGCTTTAAAGTTGTAGAATTTTTTAGGGTTCAAATATATGTTGCTCCATATAATGGAGTCTCCATTTAATCACTCAACGACAATCCACAATACTCATGATACTTTTGATACATGCTTTCTTATTTTGAGTACAAAATGGTAAGGTAATCTTATTCTTTGTTATAGTCATAGTTGCAGCAACCTCCGCCAAGGCTGACTTCTCATCAGTCATCACCATCAACCAATCTCAGCACAATAAGAAGCGGAGTCGTGGTGGGACTGACAGCGTTAGAGCAGGGAGGAGGGGTGGAGAGGAGAGAGGCGAGCGACGCTAGATGACTGGATGCTGGAGCAGTGGCGCTGGAGGAGAAGAGGGAGGTGGGCGACGGTGGAGGAGAGGGACTGCAAAATGACATTGTAACATTTCATTCCACTGGAAGCATGTGCTAGTTATGTTGTTGGCCCTTATGGACCATGTGGCATGTGAGGAGTTATGACGTGTGGGTTTAGTGCACCTTGTTAGTTTAGTACACTACACCAAAAATGTAAACTTCCTACAGTTTACTATTTTCCTACGACTTTGGATGAAAATGGTACGAAGTTAATAACTTCTGAGCTACGAGCATGCCCATTCAAACATAGCACCTCCAGGCTAACCCTTTTACATAAATCGGTGTTGAAAGTGTAAGAAAGGTTTACGCGTGTGCATGCCCATTCAACATGCGAAACGAGGCCACATAAGCAGATTTTGGATGAGGGGTGTTTCAAACGCACACAAACACATGTATCGTACCAGGAAGAGAAGATTCAAACCATAAAATATTGTATTACATAGGAACAAAAAAACACCATGTGGAGCTATAGCTACTAGGATGCACAGTTCAAAGTAGAAAGGTTACAACTGAGTACACAAAAATATAGCATAAATAGAGCACAGATCCGTTATCAATTATGGAAGATTTAGCTTTACTAATGTATATGAAAAATACTCCCTCCATTCTAAAAGAAAATAGTATTCGTTTTTCATTAATTAATTTATGTGGTGGTGGCGGCGGAGCTAGCTAGGGGTTGTTGGAGCCATGAAAAGAACTGCTAGCTTCTTGCTACGTGTGCAGCCACCAGTTCAAAGGATAGATTGATGGAAGCAAGTGCGTGCGTGCACGAAGCAGGAGGGTTGAGATGGCGTGTGTTAATTTGAGCCTGACAGTGGTGGTATTTATACAACGCGCGCTTGCATTGGAGCACGTGATTCAGATCGATTAATTTAAATTAAGGCCAGATCAAGGTCGAAAACTACACGTTTTCCACCTAATTAAATTGACCGTGCACGTGATGTTATGGTGTCGTTATTAATTGAGCAAATGTTTGGCTACATTAATTTCCAAGTAGTGTTGGTTTATTTCGTTGTCTCCATTTGATGAGTATATTCATCTTGGTTTTCATCGCTACAGCGAAACAAACTATTGAACTTGTTAGAGCAAGGAAATCGTAAGGTTGGGTACGATTCAGGGCTAACATGATTCTTAATTGTATGCTTTTGTAGAAGGAGCATCGGAACGAGAAGAAAAAAAAAACTGTTTGAAATGTGGAAATATCAGATTTGTAGAGATGTTGTAAATGAATATGGTGAAAAAGGTAACGATAGAAATCGTGCATAAGCAATTAACTTTGTTATTACCTTCCTCTTACGTATATCTTAGGTGAAACGATTGTTTATCTTAATGAAAAAATAACTAGCTAGGCACGCATAAAGACGATGCACTTGAGAACAACAAAGTGATGGTGCACGCATAAAGACGAGATTTGAAGGCTCTAGGTAACTTTGAAGCTGACTCTGCGAAAGCTACGACTGTAGCATTAATGTGTGTTTCAATTTCAGTTGGTACTATAGAGCACTAATGCCAGCCGAGTACGAGCGCACATTGGAACAAGGATGTCTACACTCCGCAGAAGCTACTATATAGCACTAATGCGCGATTCAACAGGTGTATTTAACTCTTATCTAACAACTAACGGTTTAAGTCATATATAGGCTGCGGCGACAATATATTGGCCTTAAGGCAAGAACCTTTAGTCGATAAAAAAAACTAGTTGGCATAAGGCGGCTCGCGGGTTGCACGACCATACACATCAAATTGATGTACGATATTCTGTATGGAAGATCATCATAATTCAAGTCATGACGACCATTGAGGTCTAGTTTGGGTACTTAGTATTGACTTCAATCCACTTGTATTGAGGTGGATTGAGATGTAACTTAAACTAATTTACACCCCAATCCACCTCAACACATATGGATTAGAGCCAATACTAGAATACCCAAACAAAGCCTGAGAGTGTTTATGCTGAATAGCCATTAGCTCGATGGCCTTAATTTAAAGCGCAAGACACAATATAATATCTACCCCAAACACGATATAAGACACTACACTACTCTAGCAGCCTGAACCTATATAAATCTATGTCTTGTGTCCCTCACGTTGACCATTAGGCTTTGGATCTGGTGGTGTTCTCGTCAGTCAGCTCTTCGTCTACAGTGGACCAGATTCTCGGTCATCGTCATATTATCATGTTCACTTCTATTTGGTACTTGTTCATGGATATAAGGCCAATAATTCCCTTTATCTTCCAGCCAGAAAACCTTAAAATGCTAGATTTCTTGTAGCTTTATTGTTCTTTCTTATAATGGCATTAATTAGGTGGAGGAGATGATAAAATGGTGCTAGCTAGCTAAGTAGCTAGGCATGGAGGAGCACGTAGGATATATTATGTGCACTCTCAAGCACGTCAAAAAAAATTATGCTAAAGAGATTATGCTAATCCTTTGTAGGCAAGCAATGTTTAGGTCTTCCACTTTTTATTTGACATATCTTGGAAAATATGATCTTGTAAAACATCTAAGTGTTCCATGATCTTGATTTCATGGCATAGTGAGTCACATGCTTTTGCGGGTAAACCTAATTCAATACTCTCTCGGGTCTTCAAATACTTGATGTTTAAGGGGTTTTCACTTTAAATGCAAATACTTGATGTTGAAGCATTTGAAGCTCATTTTGGACTAGTATACCTCTGATCTAGATGGTCCACATATTCTTCCACACATGGCTAATTATTCCCAGACGCTTTGTTTTTCCACTGCATGCTTGCATGCATTCAAGTGACCAGTCCAGCATCTGTCCCTGCCCAAGCCAGCACCCGTCCCTGCCTAAGCCCAAGCAAGCACTCCTCGCGTTGACACGAGGGGAGAAGAAGATCGTCCTCATCGCACCAACTTATTTTGTTTAACATTTGAATACCGAATGCTTTGTTGGGAGTGACAAAAATACATACGGTAGTGACCAAATAAGAGAAATTACATGAAGTTACTTGTATACATATGGGTCGGGTCTATGGGGCGTCTCAAGGCCCGACACACATTTGGTCTAGTGTCGGCCTGGCTCGTTGAGCGTGCCATGTCTAGACTGGGGGAACGACATGTCGTGTTTGGCCCGGTCTGGCAACGCCACACCTGGCCACATGCTTGCGTCCTAACCCTAATCTCCTCAGCTCCCCGCTCCCCCCCCCCCCAAGGCCCCGCCGCATCGGCACATCCGCAGCTCATGTTCGCCTTCTTCTTCGGTCCCTGATTGGCATCCACAAGTTTCATGTTTCATCTTGCTCTTCGCTCTCAATCCCCTCCACCCCTCCCATCTTTCTCTTCGCTAACTTCCCTAATCCCCTTTGTTGAGACTCACAGTTAGATCGTCTTTCTCCTTTGGTGTTTGTTGTCGGCGGCCGACGAATTGGCAACTCTGGAGCTCGGGCTGCGCAAGGTTAGCAAGTTCTTTCCTTCTCCTTTGTGATTTCTAGACGAGCATCGTCGACGTCTTACAAGTGACATGGTGGAGGTCTTGTCCTACATCAAAGACTAGGAGTTAGCGAACTCTCACATGCAGCACAATCTGGAGAGGGACACCACAGATATTGAATCTGTCCTTGAGAGCATAAGCCTAGAGTCTAATGCCTAACTTGGGTGTCTTCCCTTCTATTGTGCCTTGTTGTAATAGACTAATGGACTTATGGAACATTAGAATTTAGGAGTTGACTGCACACTTTTTTCTTTCCTAAGGTTTTCTCACGAGATGTGAGTTTTTACCTAGGAAGATTTTTAACGAGCCAGCATTGCACACAACGTCTCCAATATAATCTTTACATTCTTCAACTTGGTGATGCTGTTCAGTATTGCTGTGAAGTGTGAATTGTCTGTCAACTATCTGTGAACTGACAGAATTGTTCAGTAATGCATACACTCACCAAAAAGAGAATTTGATCCCACGAGCTAACCAGTAGCAGATGCGTGTCTGATGTTTGTGAACCAGATAGTTTTAATTTTAATTTGTAGCAAAGAAACTAATGTTTGGTCCTAGATACAACTTCCTACCGTTTGCTCTCCATAATACAAATACACCGTTGACTTTAGCTTTGTATAACCGTTGTGACATGCTCAAATTCCCAAAAATGTGTAAAATTGGATGTCACTTGTGTCACGCATTCATATGCAGGTGACAACGGGCCGTATGGCCACACGAGCAGTGATCATTAAATATGACAGTCATGCACTAATAATTAACTTAGTATCCAGTACCCAACAGTCCAACACACCCACACCAGCCATGGCTAAGTTCTTTTTTATTATTTGTAGTGAGAAAGATAACTCGATGCTAGATTACAAATACTTTGAACGTTCCCTAAGCTAAGCCAGCACAGAGCTTTTCATAGCATATATTTTTGTTAACTTTTACATGAATTGTCTTTATAGATTACTGCAGTCCGAACAGCTAGCTTTAATCCGAAGCGAACAACCTGCCTTCACTTCTGGTTTTTTGAAGTCCTCGTTCTCACCAAAGTTGTTCATAAGATGTCTTCTGAAGTGCACTGACATCTCTCACCCCGAGCAAATGCGATTCATCACCACCGAACTTCCGGATGGCAAGGCCTCTGTCGGTGAATCAACTTTCTGTTCTCCTGTGCATACTCTATTGACAGTTATCTGCCCTCTCTCAATACACTTTCTGTTCTGCTGTTGCTGCCATAAACTCGACCCTAAATGATGACAATGTCACTGTCTTTTGCTTTTGTGAGCATCAAGTACCCAGATTATCATTCTGATAAAACGCCATTCCTACATTGCTCCTCCTTTTCAACAACATCCCCTGCTAGATCACTGTCAGTATAACCCACTAACACTTCTTCTACACCATGTTGTGTATAAAGTATAAACCAGCCCCATGTCTACTGTTTCCTTGCGAAAGGGCTCTAGTGTAATGGTTAAAGCTTCCGAGTAGCACCTTCAGGTCTTAAGTTCGATTCCTTTCGGGGGCGAATTTTAGGCTTGGTTAAAAAATTTCCCTCGTTGTGTCCGTCCACTCCTGGCCCGGGTTATGTCTTGCACGCCACCCTCTGGCTGGGTCGTTGCAGAGTGGACGGTGACAGTCCACTAGTGATGGATGACAGGTTTGGGGATTTTCTCGACCAGGACCATTGGTCGGCCTCTTTTAATATAATACCAAGACGACGTCTTTCCTTGGCCAAGTTTTTTCTACTGTTCCCTTGAGACATCTCAAAATCTGCTTTACAGCTTTTGAATGCATAACAGTAGGCCTTTCCATGAACCTGCTATCAACCCCTACAGAGAATGCAATATCAGGTCTGGTATGTAACAGATACCTAAGACACCCAATCAGACACCCAATCACCTTTTCATATTCTGTTGTATCAACGGGCTGTCTAACCATGTCTTGGTGTAGTCTGACTCCTGGATCCATTGGTATTTTAGTTGGATTGTACTCACTCATGCCAAACAGCATCAGTACTTTCTTGGCATAGCTTGTTTCTTGCTTAATTGTGATGGAGTCCTACTGCTGATCAACGACCTCGATACCCAGATAAAATGACAGTAACCCCAAATCACTCATCTCAAATTGAGTTGTCATCTCCATCTTGAACCTCGAGATTTCTGCTGGATCACTTCTTATCACAATTAAGTCATCAACAAAAGATACCTAGTACCACTGCTGCCTCACAAGCACACTCGGTGAAGCCTAGCTTCTTTAGACTTCGTCAAGCTTCACGTTTCAGGCTCTAGGAGTACATGCTTCTCCTTTCCCTTCACTTCATACCCTTCAGGCTGAGAAACATACATACACTTCTTCCAGTTCACCATTCTGAAAATAACATTGACAAAGAAAATAGAAAAGGTTGATTGGGAGTTGGGACTGGCCGTCTGCCCTTGTTGCAATGGAACAGCGATCTTTTGGTCAATCAAACCTGAGCCATTGTTTACAAAACATAAATAACATCATATCTGCTAGGGCAAATTGATGTGAAGATAAGACGCTTCTTAATTTACAAAACATAAATGACATCACATCTAATATTAATTTGGAAATAAGACGCCTCTTAATTTAGAGCCACACCCTTCTGAGGACCCGTCCAGTTCCCTGCAACCTACGTTCCACTGAAAACAGCATCTTTAAAAGCATGTTGAAAATCCAAACCAAATTTCTCCAGGCCGCTAAAAGAAGGAACTTGTCAAAAAGAGCTATCACGTTCGTTCCCAGAAGCTAGAATTTTCGCAATTGCATTGCTAGGTAGTTTGGCTTCTGCCTCCCCAATTGAGTGTTAAGAAGACAAACTCCATCCGAGTTGCTGCACATAAACATTTGCCGGCACCTACTCTACTATTGCCATTTTTTCCCACCATGGCCGTGTTCGACATGAAGTCCGCTCCCTTGATGATCCTAGAACTCCTCTTAGTTAGCCTTGGCCTTACCATTGCACCCCTCAGCGCCGAAAACAACGACCACTGGTTCGTCTACTCTGGCTTCGCCAATGCTAGCCTCACCCTAGACAACACAGCCTCGATCACACCAAGCGGGTTGCTGGAGCTGACCAATGGCACGGTCATGAGCATGGGCCATGCCTTCTACCCGACTCCACTGCGCCTCCGTGACTCGCCCAACAGCACGGTGCAGTCCTTCTCTGCCTCCTTCGTGTTTGGCATCATCTCCATCTACGACGACTTGAGCAGCCACGGCATCGCTATGTTGATTGCACCGAGCAGGACTCTATCCGCGCTTCCAGTGCAATACCTGGGCCTCCTAAGTGGCTCCAACGATGGCAACAAGAGCAACCATATCTTCGCCGTTGAGCTTGACACCTACCAGAACAGTGAGTTTAAGGACATCAACAACAACCACATCGGCATCGACATCAACAGCATGACCTCCGTGCAGTCCAACCCGGCTGGTTTCTTCCATGATCAAGATGGAACCTTCGAAAACCTGACACTCAGTAGCAAAGAGGCGATGCGGGTGTGGGTGGAGTACGATCGAGAGAATACACAGATTGACGTCACCATGGCTCCTCTGGCCATAGTCAAACCTAAGAGACCAACAGTGTCCACTATCCAAAACCTCTCAGACGTGCTCACCGACGTGGCATACGTCGGTTTCTCATCGTCAACGGGCAAGATCCATACGCAACACTATGTTCTCGGCTGGAGCTTCGCCATGAACGGCCCTGCTCCGTCCATCGACCTGAGCATGCTTCCAAAGCTTCCACGGCATCATCACAAGAGGAGTCGACGATCCTGGGTGTTAGAGGCAGCTCTGCCCATAGCAACTGCAGCATTGCTCTTGTCTCTTGGCGTCGTTGCTTTCTTGCTTGTGCGGAGGCATGTCAGGTACGCGGAGGTACGGGAAGATTGGGAATTGGAGTTCGGCCCGCACCGATTCTCATACAAGGACCTGTTCCATGCGACGGGTGGATTTGAGAACAAGAATCTTCTTGGCATTGGAGGATTTGGGAGAGTGTACAAAGGGGAGCTCCCGAGATCGAGATTGAAGATAGCCGTGAAGAGGGTGTCGCATGACTCCAAGCAAGGGATGAAGGAGTTTATCGCGGAGATCGTCAGCATAGGACGTCTTCAGAACCGCAATCTCGTCCAGTTGCTTGGCTACTGTCGTCGCAAAGGTGAGCTCCTACTGGTATATGAGTACATGCCCAACGGAAGCTTGGATAAATACCTGCATAATGCAAAAGAGGACAACTCTATGTTGAGTTGGACTCAAAGGTTTCAGATCATTAAGGGAATCGCATCCGGCCTACTGTATCTCCATGAGGAGTGGGAGAAGGTAGTTGTTCACAGAGACATCAAGGGAAGCAATGTGCTCCTCGACAGCGAGATGAATGGACGGTTAGGCGATTTCGGCCTTGCAAGGCTGTATGATCACGGTGTCGACCCACAGACCACACATGTGGTTGGCACCATAGGTTACCTTGCTCCGGAGCTCGCACGCGGCGGAAATGCCACTCCCCTTACGGATGTTTTCTCCTTTGGTATGTTTGTCCTTGAGGTCACCTGTGGACAGAGGCCTGTCAGACACCAAAATGTGCAAGATAGCCAACTCATGCTGGTTGATTGGGTGCTCGACAAGGTGCGAGAAGGATCATTCGGTGCTACCATGGATGCTAGGCTTGAAGGGAAGTATGATATCGGTGAGGCATACTTGGCGTTGAAAATAGGGCTGTTGTGTTCACACCCATTCGCCAGTGAAAGGCCTACCATGCGGCAAGTCATGCAATACTTGGATGGGGAGATTGAGGCTCCAGATTTAAGCTTCGAGGTGCTAGCCTCTATGCAAAGTGAAGGGATCGATCCATACCTCATTTCATATCCCTTGTCAACAGAATGCTTCAGCACAACGTCAAACGTCGTCTCTGGAGGAAGATGAAAATGTGTTGTCATGAATGGATACAAATATGTTTATTGCATACCCTAAGTAACTTATTTGCAGGTTCTTTTTAGGAGAACACACTGGCTAAGGTTTTGGAGTCAACTTCAAAGTAAAGATGAAAACAAGGATCTAATAATAAAAGGCTGCAGAAGGATGGAGTCAGTTGGGATGCACATCTTCGCGCACTATGGCTGGAGATTCATAAACAGATTGTCATTATAATTTAGTTTTTCTGTGTTTTCGTGAGTGCCTATACTATGTGTCGGAGGTTTGTCCCTCCTTGGTGTTGTAGTCCCTGTGACTATTGTTTTTGTAAGCGTTGGCCCTAGCCTCTCGTTTTGAGGTTAAAGCCGGACATTTCCATTATCTAAAAAAAGAAATTAAATGTGCATTGTATATATAGAGGAAGCCTACATAACTCGAGGATATTGTAATTAATTTGCCTGTAAAATAGTGTGCTTCTTTTTCTGTTTGCATCCAGATATCTTGTGTTTTTTGTTCAATTACTTCGTGCAGCACCCTTGTTTTGCATTGGAACCTCCAATCAAATAATTGACGGTACTCACTGATGTCAAAATTCACTACCTTTCACTGTAAGATAACTACTATTCATAAGTAGTCAGTTATATATGTTTGTTTTTTTACAACTATTCATATGTGCATCCATGAGAATCATAAGGCCAGATGGATGAAAAAAATCGACAAGACAACTAAGCTACATAATAACATGTTCAGTCATATAAAAGATTTTTTTTGCTTAACACAATTATATAAAAAATGTATATGTTACATCCATCTACCTGAATCCTCCCATGCCAGGTTCCCTTGATCCTAGCTAAGTATTGGTAATCTCTATGAATTGTACTAGTATGACCAGAAACATATTGCCAAGTGTGCACTGAATGTACATAAGATATTTTCGGTAAGTAGGAATCTGGAACTGGCATTTTAAAGTCTGTAAGTCTCAAATGCAAAGTTCCCTTGGTCCTAGACAATCTCTACATCTCAATCAGACAAATAATAATGTGTCTGGAGTCTGGACAAATTGTACTCCTATAGCTACAACCATGAGGGTACTCAGAAGTCCATGCTGAATCCATATAAGATTTTTTCAGGAAGTAAGGATTTGGACCTGGCATTCTGAAGTAGTGAAGCCTGAATAACCAGATGCCAAGTAGCTTTGAAACAAGGTAATCTCCACAATTCACACACAGACAAAGAATGAACGAATTGTTTTGTACTTTTATGACCACACATATGTTTGCATCAAAGCAGCACACATCGCATCAAGCTTCCTTTTCAGTTATTTCCCTTCTTTAAATGCACTTGTTTACTTCTAGTTCCTTCCATTTTACATGAAAAAAAAATAAATATTTCGATGTTCAAAGGGATCCATATCCCTGTTAGCAACTTTATGTTTTCCTTAGTCTATAGTAGTATAGTTATAGGAAGCTAGGTTCTGGCTCTTGCTTAAGCTTAGTATTTAAAAAATTTAGATCACATTGCATATATAAGAAATTATATGCACGTAGGATTAGATCCTATTTCTACAGAACAAAATTTTATGTATAATTGCAGCTTCAGGCCTTTAATCAGAAGCCTGAGATATGAGTTAACAAGTATTCCCTCCAACCTAGGTAATCACTTCAAGTGGCCGTCAGATAGGTATACATCAAAGCTTTATTACACATTTAACAAGCTTTGTTTTCAGCCTCCATCTTTAAATGCAATGTTGTAAGCTATTCTTGTCCACAACCTGTTAAAGGACTACAAAAGGTTGATTGGAATCCTCTACCCTTGTTGCAATGGAACAGCGATCTTTACTAGCCCGTGTCTCACTGGACACATTTGTTTCTTTTGTTAAGCTCTAACCAGTCCACATTCTGGATGAAAGCAGAAATCTATGCTAACAATGCTTGACTCAAAAATTTAGCCTTCTTGTGCAAACAATGGAAGCTTTCTTTCTGGATCTTAGTTTGGGTTCATAGTTTATGTACAAGCATTAAAGCTTCCCTTATAGAAAAAAAGTTTTATATACAAGCATGAAAGATGCTACTTGTACAATATGGAGCCTCCTATTCATGACAAAAAGTTGATATGATGATATGATGGTTCAGCTGAATGATTTTTAGCTGACATTGTCTTACTACATTTCATGTTTAGTTATTCTGGAATCCTAAATACTCCCTTCATTCCAAATTGTAAGATGTTTTGTCTTTTCTAGATACATAGCTTTTGCTATACACTTGGATATGCATTGTATCTAAAAGAACGTCTTACAAATTAGAACAGATGGAGTACTTGTTAGGCTGTTATTTAAAATCAATTCTAAGATGTGGTAGCAAATAAACCTAACAGTATAAGTGTCTATATCACCTATTAAAATTTAGACAATAACAGATGTTGAAAATCCAGAAACTAGACTTGGTATGAAGCAGCAAGTTAAAATCTAATATAAACTGAACCACTGAGTGCAAGCGGAAACCAGATAGCATTGGTTGCCCACATAACACTTACTGCTTGCTATCCTTGTTGATTTGCAGCTTGCAAGCCACACGCATGCTTGTAATGGCAATGAAGCATACGTCCTTCCTTTCGTACCTGCTCCTCCTCACAACCTTGGCATCCTGCGATGATCAATTTCTGTTATCTGGCTTCACCCAATCCAGCTTAAACCTTGATGGTTCTGCCATCGTCACAAATGATGGCCTCCTTGATCTGACCAATAGCACTGCAATTACCAACGGTCACGCATTCTACCCCAGCCCTTTGCACTTCCGCAAATCACCTGATGGTAAAGTTGAATCCTTCTCAGTCAATGTTGTTTTCAGCATCTTCATCACATACCCAGACTTGAGTGCTGACGGCATGGCCTTCTTCATCGCACCTACCAAGAATTTCTCTGATGCACGGGCAGGCAAGTACTTTGGCTTGCTCAACAAAAACAACAATGGAAACACAAGAAACCACATCTTCATGGTCGAGCTTGATACCTACAAAAACGCTGAGGTACAAGATATCAATGACAACCACGTTGGAATCAACATCAACGGTGTATGCTCCTTCAAATCCAATACATCTGGCTTCTATGAAGATGACAGTGGTGCCTTCCAGGAGCTGACACTGAATGGAAACAAGGGAACACAACTGTGGATCGACTATGACAAGAGTACTACACAGATCAATGTGACCCTGGCTCCGATCAACGTGCGCAAACCATCCAGGCCACTGCTGTCTACAACCTATGATCTCTCAACTGTAATCTCCAACTCAACTTCATACATTGGATTCGCATCCGGAGCTTCTCCCGTGAACTCCCGTCATTATGTGATGGGCTGGAGCTTTGGCATGAATAAACCAGCCCCACCCCTTGACGCCTCCAAGCTTCCCAAGTTGCCTTTCCATGGCCCCAAGGCCCAGTCCAAGCTCTTGGCAATTGTCCTGCCGATAGCCACTGCAACGTTGATCCTCTCCATAGGCACTATTGTCACTCTGGTTGTCCGAAGGCGGCTGAAGTATGCTGAGGTGCGTGAGGATTGGGAGGGTGAGTTTGGTCCACATCGGTTTTCATACAAGGATTTGTTCCATGCTACAGGGGGGTTTAAGAATAAGCACTTGCTTGGAGAAGGAGGGTTTGGGAAAGTATATAAAGGAGTGCTTCCATTGTCTAATGTAGAGGTTGCTGTGAAGAGGATGTCTCATGAGTCAAGACAGGGAATGAAAGAGTTTGTCACTGAGGTTGTTAGCATCGGTCGACTCCGCCATCGCAACCTTGTCCAGCTACTTGGCTACTGCAGGAGAAAAGGTGAGCTGTTTTTGGTTTATAACTACATGCCCAATGGTAGCCTTGATAAATATCTATACTGTGAAGAGCACGGTGCTATTTTGAACTGGGAACAGAGGTTTCGAGTCATCAGAAACATCGCTACCGTCTTGCTGTATCTCCATGAGAAGTGGGAGAAGATAGTGATCCACAGAGACATCAAGGCAAGCAACGTACTCCTAGATGGTGAAATGAACGGCCGCCTCGGTGACTTCGGCCTTGCAAGGTTGTATGATCACGGCACTGACCCACAAACAACACATATGGTTGGAACAAAGGGATACCTAGCCCCCGAGCTACTGCGCACAGGGAAGGCGTCCCCTCATACAGATGTCTTTGCCTTCGGCATGTTCCTTCTTGAGGTTGCGTGTGGGCAAAGACCTGTCAAGAAAAATGCAGAGGGGACTGAATTTTTCTTGGTCGATTGGGTGCTCGAGCACTGGAATAATGATGTTATTACAAAGACACTGGATTCAAGGCTTCAGGGTGACTACAACATTGATGAGGCCCATCTTGTGTTGAAGCTAGGACTCTTGTGCTCGCACCCACTTCCTAGTTCAAGGCCTAGGATGCGACAAGTTATGCAATACCTCGATGGCGATACGCCACTACCCGAGCTAAGGCCAACGCAACTGAGCTCGAACATGGTTGCCTTGATGAAAAACAGTGGACTCAACTCATCTGTCGTGTCATATCCGCAAATATCGACGAGCTTCTGCACAATATCTAGCCTCTCGGGAGGAAGATGATATCTGCCATTTTTTCCGTACTTCATTACTTAGCTGTTTAGTATGTGGCGCATTTAATTTTATTGTATAAGTCTTTGTATTTTTAGGTGCCCACGGGTTGTATGTTTGTCTGTTAAGTACGGGGATTTGTCTGTTTGTCTTTTGGATTCTTTAGGTGTTGGCAGTAGTTTCTTTTTAGGAAGTAACAGAACATTTTTCTTCGTTGTTTTCGTTACAAGGACTTGTCCACAAGACCACAAGCATCAACCTGTTCAATACCCTAACACGATAGTGAATTTAGTGATGCTAAAACACGACATGACTGAATAAATAAATCCGCATAAAAAGAAAGCATAACGAGATTTCTTCATCTAACAGAAGTTCACCAGACTCGCACGGATCTGACGCCGAGAATGAAATCTAACAGATATAAAAAGAAATCCACAAGGGAGAATGGTTTCTCCTTTTTTTTTTGTGTGTGTGTGTCAGTTTTGTCAGAATTTGTGGCAAATTGCTCTTTAAATCGTGCCGCAGAGAGTACATACATACACGCACAGTTTCATACAGTATTTGTTTTGGGGCGAAAATGAAGCGATACATGGTTCAGTAATGTGTTAATCTAGATAGGCTCCGAACAAGAACTAATCGCAATTTGCGGACAAGCTTCAGAAATCACGATTACCTCGTACTAATGTGGTGCCGTCTCCGTGGCAGCCCGGCGGCCGCCGACGCTGCGTCTCCTCGGGATAAGGCGCAGGCGCAGCCCCCTGACCCTTGCCCTTGCCCCCCGCCCGCTGCAATCTGACCTTCGGCGGAGGAATCAGGAGGCCGTAGCTGATGAGGGAAGGAGGTGGTCCCTCAGACAGTTCATTAGTGCCTTGTTCGATTAATTCTGTTATCATGGATTGTATGTGATTAGAAAGAAAAAAAGTTTAACGGGATGTTCGCTGCGGCTTGCTGCGGCTGCAATCCGGCTGCGGCTGCGGCTTCTACAGTATTTTTCTCTCTATGGATTGCAGCTGCAGCAGTCCAAACAGCTGTAACAGTGTCGGCTACAAGCCAGCCGAACACGCCCTAACTTATTTGGAATTTAAATCCACCCAATCTCATTTAATCTACAGAAATTGAGAGTTAACCCAACAAATCATGAGTGAACTGTTAGAAGAATTCAAAGACATCTTTGAATCACCCAAAGCTTTGCCACCGGTCAGACCATATCACCACCACATCCCACTTGTGTCGTAAATGTTAGACCCTACCGTTACTCATGCTTTACATAAAAATATTAAAGGTTGGTCATATAGTATTAAGTGTGAGTCCTTTTGCCTCACCCATGTTGTTGGTAGTTGTTGGTATAAAAGAAAGCCAGAACATGGAGGTTCTATGGACCTGTTTGGTTCAGCTTTTTTCTGACCAGCTTTTCCGAGAATCTAGCTGTGGGGAGAATCTGGCTGTATAGAGAATCTGAGTATCATTAGATTACATGCGGAGGATGATAAAGTTGTCCATGGGACTCAGGATCTATAAAGTGACGGATTACTACTATTGCGACGACTCAACCGATTATATGTTTATGTTGATTTTGAATGATTTTTACCCAAACAAATTTTATAGAAGCTGACTGAAAAGCTGAGTGTTTGGCAGTCCACAACAGCTTTTGGTGGCCAGAAGCTGCGAAAAGCCGAAACAAATAGGGGGCTATATTGATTATAGAAAGCTCAATGATATGACAATCAAGAACATGTTCCCAATACCCTTAGTAGATGAGATATTGGGTGAGCTAGCGAGAACCCAATATTTATCTAGTTTGGACATGACAACAGGATACCATCAGATTAAGATGGGACTGCATGATGAGTATAAAACTGTTTTAAAAACCTACCATGGGCATTACCAGTTCAGAGTAATGTTGTTTGGGTTGACTAAAGCCCATGTTAGTTTTCAGTGTGCCATGAACTCTATTTTGGAGCCCTATTGTAATGCCCAAAATTGTAAATAATAACAATAGAGATTTATCTCGTTATGTGTGTGGCTTCCACTTAATAGTACATGTGAATAAACACCTTTTTATTGAGTAAATAACCAATAACCTATATAACAAATGTTGCATCATGTTGGATTTATTTGTTTGCGCATTTAGAAACATATTAAAGTCCAGATTGGAAAGTTAACCTAAGTCACAATTCAGGGAAATTGAAAAAAATAACCAAGAAAAGGAAAGATAAAGTGCTACACAACATAATAAATGAATAAATTCTTTCCACATGAGTATGTTTAAAATGAATATTTATTCTGAGGGTAAATTTGCAACAAAATGAGAATTTAATTTGGACTTGAAGTCTTGAATTTGGAAAGAAAGAAAAGAAAAATGAAAAGAAAACAAAAAAATAAATAAGAAAGAAACCCTGCCTGGGCCGTGTGTTCCCATTACGGCCCATCTATCCTTTTCAGCCGCACGGCCCATCACCCCATCCGCTCGCTCCCCACGCTGGCGGGCCCGCATTGTAAGTCACGAGCGCGCGTCCGCTCCTCGCGCACCATCTCCCTTCGCAGACACTTGCTCGTGGGGCCTGGGATGTCAGCCGACCGCACTGGGGAAAGTCGTCTTCCTCCCCGCGGACTCGAGCGTGGCTCCGTTCGCCCAGCCGCAATTCATGGGGAGCCCAGCTCAACCTCGCGCGCGCACTGCAACAACCCGCGTGTGGCGTGCAGAATCCGTGGTCTCCTCTACCGAAATCCGCACGTTTCTCTCAACCCATCTCGTCCTCGCTTGCACACAGGGCCGTTCCTGACTTTTTAGGGGCCCGGTGCGAAATCAGAAATGAAGGCCCCATCCACACACAATATATATAATATTCAACTTATACAAATTATTATGCACTATTTTCAAGTTTATAAGATGACAAATATAAAATATAGCAAAAATACGTACTTGTTATCCGATGCCATTAAAAATATCTTCTAACATTTTGTGATACAAATCATCGCTTATACTATTAAGATCAATCTCATCCAACAACTTCTTTTAGATACATATAATTGCCAAACCATTTAACCTCTCTTAAGTCATTGTTGACCTTAAATAGTTTAAAAAATATTTCAAGTTTAAAAATCTTCTCTCCGTCGATGCAACCATCATGTGTATAGTAAATAATACTCGCTCTGTATCAAAATAGAATTTATTTTGCTTCTCTAGTTGATTCCTCATCATCTAGTTGAATATAGACATAAAAATCAAGAGTTAAAACAAATACTATTTTGGAACGAAGTGAATATTAGATAAGTAATTGAGACATTAGTTTAATAATCTAAACGAAACTGATCGATAGTGCATCGCTCTTGCGTATTTATATATAGGGTAGATATGCTTAGCGGGAAAAAAAGTGCTAACGTCCGGTGGCCAGAGGGGCCCTCTGTTTTTGGGGGCCCGGTGCGGCCGCACCCGCCGCATCCCCTCAGGGCCGGCCGTGCTTGCACATGCTCTGATTCCCCGCCAGACGCCATGACCACCACCGCGGTTTGCGGAAGCCGTTGTTGGCACTCGGACCGGCCTTCCGAGGCTATAAAAGCAGTAGACCTAGGTCCGGCGCCCTTCTTCCCCTCCTAACCTAGCCGCCATTAGCACTCCGCCAAGATCAGAGAGAAGGGCGAACCACCGTTTCCGCCGCGCACCATGGCCAGTACAGCCTAGACGTCCGCCGCCATCGACTGCACCCACACGCTGCTGACGGGGTCCATGTGCCGTGGCCCGGAGCTTCTCCAAGTCTTCACGAAGGCGCTCGTGGACATCTGGGGGCATGATCGGCAGTCGTGCAGAGGCAATTTCTCACCGGAGCCTCAACGCCACCGCAGGCTCGCACTCCGCCGTGGACTGCATCTACCGGGCCTCTGCCGTCGGTGAGAACCACCCTTCCCTGTTCCCTATGTTATGCGCTTCACGTAGCACGCTTAGGAGTGGGGATTGTGGCATCTGCGCACCGGCACAGCTATCGCCGGCGGGTCCTCCGCCGTGCGGCACTAGAGCGCCGCCGCCTTGGTGGTCGAAATGAGGGAGCATGCCATGGACCGTTGATCTGCTGAGTGATGGCCATGATCAATCAGGGGATACCGTTCCAGTACATAGGATCGTGGCCATTGCTGGCTTGATGAACGGCTAGGAGTAGACCTCGGCTTCATTAAATCCATACCCTCGATCGTTGATCCGATGGTCCACCAAGCGTACCGTTTCGGCGCCCACCAGATCTAATCCGAGCCCTCAGCTGGTGATCCAACAGCCGAGGTTTGCGGATACCCGTTCGGCCAGGCATTTTTGCTAAAGAAACCTCGTCCTTTGCAGGAATAAACCCGCATACCACATATTCTATTCACTGAGTCTAGGAAATTTTACCCCAGAGACCCTGCATTTCTCTGTTTTTGTCGTGCAGTCCAAACAATTAATAAAATAGGAAAATCAATTTAGAGAATGATTTTTAGTACGAAATTTATTATAGAAACTTGTAAAATTCCTAGAAATTTCATATGAAGTCCAAATCAATCAATTCCAATTTCTATAATTTTTTAATATTATTGTTTATCATCTAGTACCACCGTTTTGACATGAAAACAATAATAAAATTGATTTCTTAATTAATCTTATGCCAGACATATAAAACCTTCGGAAATTCATAATCCCTTCGTTTTAATTCCGATTTAACTCGTTCCACTTGCGTTAGTTTCGTATGAATAACTACTACGCAGTAACAACATTAATTATACCATATTGCATAATTTTATAGTTAGAAATTTATTCATCCTATGTCTACTAGATTAGCTCTACTAAATCAAAACTAACCCGACCATAATCATAATGTGGTTAAAACATGATCTCTAGTCAAGTATAATCTAAATTAAGGTTGAATTGATTATTTAGAGTATATCTTCTCATATGATGTACAATAATCAATTCATAATTTAATATTCCAATCACGTAGATCTTTCATAGATCATTACTCCTTAATCGTATCTCCGATTTTAGTAGTTCTCAAACCCGTGATGTCGTAGCGATGCGTAGATCATTATTATGCAGTATATTCTTATGTTTGGTGTGATGTTAATTTTATCTATATTATGTTTGTTTGTATTGCTACGACTAGCGCGAGGACACGTGTCATCTGAAAAGCAAGTTGGTACTTGGAATCTCAAGTGCCAGGCAAGTTGTGCCCTTGATCACTTCTTTTACCTATTCTTGTTCTTATTAATCATAATGATCTGCATAGGTTAATTTTGCTGGGACCCAATAGGGTACCCTAGATTTGACTATCTTTATACCTTGCTTCACCACTGGTTTTACTACTAAATTTTTCGGTAGTACTTGCTATTGCTTTATGTGGATTTGGGTATAGAGATATTTACTACTCATGATTACACTTTTTATTATCTGTTCATTATTTTATGTTCATGATAAGATCATTATGTTAATGGGAACATGGAGAACCACCCGGGAAAACAGTGCTACCACAAGGGTTTAATGGGACGCCCTTGGCTGATTAACTAGGAAAGCTAGTGGATGGCTACCTTACCCGAAAGGGGCAAGGGCAGTAGGGGAGTGGTCAGTGTAGGGAGGTCATTGGGTTGATTTTGCTGCGATGGCGGTCAGGCAAGGGATTCCTGCACTGGAGCTTCCTATAAACTGTAGCGGGTAGTCTGAAGCTAGTGGAACTTTGTAAAGGCCTCGTAGTGGTACCTTGCCTCGCTTCCTTGGTAGAGGTGTATGGGGTCTGATCAACTCCGTGGCAAATGGTTAACACGACTTGTGGGTAAAGATGCGCAACCTCTGCAGAGTGTAAAACTGGTATACTAGCCGAGCTCACGGTCATGAGCGGCTCGGACACTCACATGATTAATTTATGGAACTTAAACTTAATCTGCCATTCCATTGCATTTGGGATTATTTTATTATTACTTTTACTTATTATTTCTAAGGTTTGGTATTTACTTACACTCAGTAATTGCTAATAAAATTTTGACCAACATATAAAAGCAATGCTCAGCTTCAACCTTTATTCCATTGATCAGCCTTACACTTCATGAACTCCCACCTTTGGTGAGTTCATGCCACATTATTCCCCACAACTTGTTGAGCGATGAACATGTGTGAGCTCACTCTTGCTGTCTCACACCCCCCCACAGGAGAAGAACAGGTGGTCGAAGAGGAGCCGCCTAACATTGAGGCTTTCGACTTGATCTAGGTGGTGTTTCCCAGTCAGCTTTCTGGCGCCAAGGATAGATTTTAGATCCTGCTATATTTATTTCTTATTTTGTAAGACTTCCGCTATGTAATAAAGTACTCTGATTTTATTGTGACATTTATCTCTATACACTTTGTTATTATATATGTTGTCTTCTTTGGCGCATGTATGATACCCGGCTTTGTCCCTTAAAACCGGGTGTGACAGAAGTGGTATAAGAGGAAATGTTGACTGTAGGACGAAACCTAGATAGAAATGGACAAACCCTTACCTACTTATCTTACTCTGATTCATTCTATACTTACCTTACTCTGATTCTCTCTATACTTATCTTGATCCTGTCTCACCTTCTACTATTTCACTCTGATCATTCTTATCTTTTCTACTCTAAGACAAGATGGATTTCACACCTTGGAATCCTACATTTATGACTTTCTTAAGAAATAGGGAACCTAAGACGAAAATAAAACTATTTTCTCTATTTTAAAATGTTGGTTGATTGTTCTGATGATCAATGTCTGATTTGCTTCTTTGATTGATTGAAATAGTATATACGGGCATCTTAATATGTACCACCATAAGGTAATGAATTAGCTATAGTAGGTGACACACTAATCTACTTAGCTAATAAATCCCCGCAGTAACATTTCTCATAATTACTCGCCTTGTCTACAATCCTTTCTTTCGTACCCTGTGTTTCTAACCCAGATGGGCTACCCCCATAGTGTTAGAAGAGAGCAGTGTAGACGCGATCCATGGTATGTCATGGTTAAGAAAGGCAAAGGCAGTATATACACTGTGCTAAAGGAACCATAGAACTCACCAGTTCTAAAGGACAAAGATTTGAAGTTGAAGTTGCAGTAACTACCACCACCAGACTAGCAACATTCTTAGTAGATGGGGAGTTTGTTGGTGACAACATCTAGATGGTTAGAGATTTTTTGGATGTCTTTCCAGAAGAGTTACCAGGGATGCCACCAGATAGGGAAGTTGAGTTTGTCATTGATCTTCTACCTGGAACTGCCCCTATATCTAAGCGACCATACAGGATGTCGGTAGAAGAGTTAAAGAAACTGAAGAAGCAGTTAACGGAGTTACAAGAGGCTGGATACATTCGTCCAAGTTCCTCACCTTGGGGAGCACCAGTACTGTTTGTATAGAAGAAGGATGGATCACAGCGGATGTGTGTGGATTATAGATCACTTAATGATGTTACTGTGAAGAACAAGTATCCATTACCCCGTATTGAGGATTTGTTTGATCAGATGAGAGGAGCCAGGGTATTCTCGAAGATTGATCTCCGATCGGGATAACATCAGATGAAGATTAGACCATCAGATATTCCTAAGACGGCTTTCTCAACCCGATATGGATTATATGAGTTCACTGTTATGTCGTTTGGACTAACCAATGCACCAGCTTATTTTATGAATTTGATGAATAAGGTGTTTATGGAGTATTTGGACAGATTCGTCGTGGTGTTCATCGATGATATTCTTATCTATTCTAGGAGTGAAAGTGATCATGAAGAACATCTAAGGTTGGTGCTACAGAAGCTACGAGATAATCAGCTCTATGCCAAGTTCAGTAAGTGCGAGTTTTGGATTGACAAGGTGCCATTCCTTGGACATATTATTTCTAATGGAGGAATAGCATGTGGATCCTGCTAAAGTGAAGGAGATAATGGAATGGAGCGTGCCCACTACCGTGATTGAGATTCGGAGTTTCTTGGGGCTTGCAGGATATTATCGGAGATTTATTGAAGAATTTTCTAAGATTGCTAAGCCTATGACCTCGTTTCTGGAGAAAGGAAGAGAATTTAAGTGGGATGAGAAGTGCCAAGAAAGCTTTGATCAATTGAAGAAGAGACTGATGTCACCACCAGTGTTGGTTATGCCAGATCTGCAGAAGGGATTTGACATTTATTGTGATGCATGTGGCCAAGGATTGGGATGTGTGCTTATGCAAGAAGGAAATGTGATCACCTATGCGTCTCATCAGTTGCGGAAGCATGAATTGAACTACCCCACTCATGATTTGGAACTGGCAGCGGTTGTGCAGGCACTTAAAATTTGGAGACACTACCTTATGGGAACCAAGTGTCAAGTGTACACGGATCATAAGAGTTTGAAGTATATATTCACTAAGAAGGATCTCAACCTTAGACAACGTCGTTGGTTGGAGCTTATTAAGGATTATGATTTGGAGATTCACTATCACCCAGGCAAGGCGAATTTGGTTGCAGATGCCTTGAGTCGGAAAGAGCATGTTCACTCCGCTTTTGTTGTCCAGCTACCCAATGAATTAGCAAAAGACTTTGAGAGACTCAACTTGGGAATTGTTACACACACTGAAGGAGTTACCATCGAGTTGGAACCTACCTTGGAGCAAGAGATTCGTAAAGGTCAGGTTGGTGATGCTAAAATTCAAGAGATTAAGGATCTTATTACGGAAGGTCGAGTTCCAGAATTCACGGAGGATGAGCAAGGTACTATATGGTTCAAGGATCGGATATGTGTTCCAGAGATTGATAGCCTCCGTGAGACTATATTGAAAGAAGCTCATGATTCTGATTACTCAATCCACCATGGTAGCACTAAGATGTATCAGGATTTGAAGCAGAAATACTGGTGGTATAGACTAAAAAGAGATGTTGCTGCACACATGGCTAAGTGTGATGTATGTCAAAGAGTCAAGGCCGAACATCAGAGACCAGCTGGATTATTGCACCCATTGAAGATACCCGAGTGGAAATGGGAATTTGAGGGTAGCTCAGACCAGGCAAAAGAGTTATGCTGATAATAGAAGGAGACCACTGGAATTTGAGGAAGGTGATCATGTGTACCTCCAGGTGTCACCACTTCGTGGAATGAGGAGATTCAAAGTTAAGGGCAAATGATTCCCTCACTTTATTGGACCATTCTGAGTTTTTAGGCAAGTTGGAGAGATGGCCTATCAACTCGAGCGACCTGCTAGTCTATCTGATGTGCACAATGTATTTCATGTGTCTCAACATAAGAAGTGTCTCCGTGTCCCTGAGAAACAGTTACCGATGGAAGAGCTCAGTGTTCAGGGTGATTTGACTTACACGGAGTACCCGATCAAGATTTTGGATACTTTGACTAGAGTTACAAGAAATAAGGTGATAAAGATGTGTAAAGTGCAATGGAGCCATCACGGAGAAGATGAAGCTACTTGGGAAAGAGAAAAAGAGCTTCACATAGATTTTCCCCATCTTTTCTCTAGTCCTTCCTAAATCTCGAGGACAAGATTATTTTTAAGGGGGTAGGATTTGTAATGCCCAAAATTGTAAATAATAACAATAGAGATTTATCTCGTTATGTGTGTGGCTTCCACTTAATAGTACATGTGAATAAACACCTTTTTATTGAGTAAATAACCAATAACCTATATAACAAATGTTGCATCATGTTGGATTTATTTGTTTGTGCATTTAGAAACATATTAAAGTCCAGATTGGAAAGTTAACCTAAGTCACAATTCAGGGAAATTGAAAAAAATAACCAAGAAAAGGAAAGATAAAGTGCTACACAACATAATAAATGAATAAATTCTTTCCACATGAGTATGTTTAAAATGAATATTTATTCTAAGGGTAAATTTGCAACAAAATGAGAATTTAATTTGGACTTGAAATCTTGAATTTGGAAAGAAAGAAAAGAAAAATGAAAAGAAAACAGAAAAATAAATAAGAAAGAAACCCTGCCTGGGCCATGTGTTCCCATTCCGGCCCATCTATCCTTTTCAGTCGCACGGCCCATCACCCCATCCGCTCGCTCCCCACGCTGGCGGGCCCGCATTGTAAGTCACGAGCGCGCGTCCACTCCTCGCGCACCATCTCCCTTCGCAGACACTTGCTCGTGGGGCCTGGGATGTCAGCCGACCGCACTGGGGAAAAGTCGTCTTCCTCCCCGCGGACTCGGGCGTGGCTCCGTTCGCCCAGCCATGATTCATGGGGAGCCCAGCTCAACCTCGCGCGCGCACTGCAACAACTCGCGCGTGGCGTGCGGAATCCATGGTCTCCTCTGCCGTAATCCGCGCGTTTCTCTCAACCCATCTCGTCCTCGCTTGCACATGCTCTGATTCCCCGTGTTGCCAGACGCCATGACCACCACTGCGGTTTGCGGAAGCCGTTGTTGGCACTCGGACCGGCCTTCCGAGGCTATAAAAGCAGTAGGCCTAGGTCCGGCGCCCTTCTTCCCCTCCTAACCTAGCCGCCATTAGCACTCTGCCAAGATCAGAGAGAAGGGCGAACCACCGTTTCCGCCGCGCACCATGGCCAGTACAGCCTAGACGTCCGTCGCCATCGACTACACCCACACGCTGCTGATGGGGTTCGTGTGCCGTGGCCCGGAGCTTCTCCAAGTCTTCACGAAGGCGCTCGTGGACATCTGGGGGCATGATCGGCAATCGTGCGGAGGCAATTTCTCACCAGAGCCTCAACGCCGCCGCAGGCTCGCACTCCGCCGTGGACTGCATCTACCGGGCCTCTGTCGTCGGTGAGAACCACCCCTCCCTGTTCCCTATGTTATGCACTTCACGTAGCACCCTTAGGAGTGGGGATTGGGGCATTTGCTCACCGGCACAGCTATCGCCGGCGGGTCCTCCGCCGTGCGGCACTAGAGCGCCGCCGCCCTGGTGGTCGAAATGAGGGAGCATGCCATGGACCGTTGATCTGCTGAGTGGCGGCCATGATCAATCGGGGGATACCGTTCCAGTACATAGGATCGTGGCCATTGCTCGCTTGATGAACGGCTAGGAGTAGACCTCGGCTTCATTAAATCCATACCCTCGATCGTTGATCTGACGGTCCACCAAGCGTACCGTTTCGGCGCCCTCCAGATCTAATCCGAGCCCTCGGCTGGTGATCCAACGGCCGAGGTTTGCGGATACCCCTTCGGCTAGGCATTTTTGCTAAAGAAACCTCGCCCTTTGCAGGAATAAACCCGCATACCACATATTCTATTCACTGAGTCTAGGAAATTTTACCCCAGAGACCCTGCATTTCTCTGTTTTGTCGCGCAGTCCAAACAATTAATAAAATAGGAAAATCAATTTAGAGAATGATTTATAGTACGAAATTTATTACAGAAACTTGTAAAATTCCTAGAAATTTCATATGAAGTCCAAATCAATCAATTCCAATTTCTATAATTTTTTAATATTATTGTTTATCATCTAGTACCACCATTTTGACATGAAAACAATAATAAAATTGATTTCTTAATTAATCTTATGCCAGACATATAAAACCTTCGGAAATTCATAATCCCTTCGTTTTAATTCCGATTTAACTCGTTCCACTTGCGTTAGTTTCGTATGAATAACTACTACGCAGTAACAACATTAATTATACCATATTGCATAATTTTATAGTTTGAAATTTATTCATTCTATGTCTACTAGATTAGCTCTGCTAAATCAAAATTAACCCGACCATAATCATAATGTGGTTAAAACATGATCTCTAGTCAAGTATAATCTAAATTAAGGTTGAATTGATTATTTAGAGTATATCTTCTCATATGATGTACAATAATCAATTCATAATTTAATATTCCAATCACGTAGATCATCCATAGATCATTACTCCTTAATCGTAACTCCGATTTTAGTAGTTCTCAAACCCGCGATGTCGTAGCGACGCGTAGATCATTATTATGCAATATATTCTTATGTTTGGTGTGATGTTAATTTTATCTATACCATGTTTGTTTGTATTGCTACGACTAACGCGAGGACACGTGTCATCTGAAAAGCAAGTTGGTACCTGGAATCTCAAGTGCCAGGCAAGTTGTGCCCTTGATCACTTCTTTTACCCATTCATGTTCTTATTAATCATAATGATCTGCATAGGTTAATTTTGCTGGGACCCAATAGGATACCCTAGATTTGACTATCTTTGTACCTTGCTTCACCACTGGTTTTACTACTAAATTTTTCGGTAGTACATGCTATTGCTTTATGTGGATTTGGGTATAGAGATATTTACTACTCATGATTACACTTTTATTATCTATTCATTATTTTATGTTCATGATAAGATCATTATGTTAATGGGAACATGGAGAACCACCCGGGAAAACAGTGCTACCACAAGGGTTTAATGGGACGCCCTTGGCTGATTAACTAGGAAAGTTAGTGGATGGCTACCTTACCCAAAAGGGGCAAGGGCAGTAGGGGAGTGGTCAGTGTAGGGAGGTCTTTGGGTTGATTTTGCTGCGATGGCGGTCAGGTGAGGGATTCCTGCACTGGAGCTTCCTATAAACTATAGTGGGTAGTCTGAAGCTAGTGGAACTTTGTAAAGGACTCGTAGTGGTACCCTGCCTCGCTTCCTTGGTAGAGGTGTATGGGGTCTGATCAACTCTGCGGCAAATGGGTAACACGACTTGTGGGTAAAGATGCTTAACCTCTGCTGTCGGGGACCATAATTAGGGGTACCCTCAAGACGCCTAATTCTCAGCTGGTAACCCCCATCAGCATAAAGCTGCAGAGGCCTGATGGGTTTGATTAAGTCAGGGATCAGTCCATACGAGCGACTCGACCACGCCACGCCCGAGCCTAGCCTCGGGCAAGGGCAGCCGACCCTGAGGTGTTTCCGTCTCGCCCGAGGCCCCCTTTTTTTTACGGCAGACGCATCTCCGGGTCGCCCGAGGCCTTGCCTTCGTTAAGAAGCAACCCTGACTAAATCACCGCGCCGACCGACCAAGTCACTGGGGCATTTAACGCAAAGAGTGAGACTGACGGGCGGCCAGGCCTTGCCAAAGGCGCCATAGGAAGCTCCGCCCGACCCAGGGCTCGGACTCGGGCTAAGACCCCGGAAGACGGCGAACTCCGCTCCGCCCGACCCAGGGCTCGGACTCGGGCTAAGGCCCCGGAAGACGGTGAACTCCGCTCCGCCCGACCCAGGGCTCGGACTCGGGCTAAGGCCCCGGAAGACGGCGAACTCCGCTCCGCCCGACCCAGGGCTCGGACTCGGGCTAAGGCCCCGGAAGACGGCGAACTCCGCTCCGCCCGACCCAGGGCTCGGACTCGGGCTAAGGCCCCGGAAGACGGCGAACTCCGCTCCGCCCGACCCAGGGCTCGGACCCGGGCTAAGGCCCCGGAAGACGACGAACTCCGCTTCGCCCGACCCAGGGCTCGGACTCCGCCCTGGCCTCTGCCGAACGACCTCCGCCTCGCCCGACCCAGGAGCTCGGGCTCGGCCTCGGCCATGGAAGACAGACTCGACCTCGGCCTCGGAGGAGCCTCCACGTCGCCCGACCTAGGGCACAAGTCCGCCACGTCAACAGGAAGCGCCATCATCACCCTGCCCCGAGCCGACTTGGGTCGCAGAGAACAAGACCGACGTCCCATCTGGCTAGCTCCGCCAGATAGGCAATGATGGCGCCCCGCTAGACCCATGACGACGGCGGCCTTCGGCTCCCTTACGGAAGCAGGGAGACGTCAGCAAGAGCCCAACTGTTCCAACAGCTGTCCCTCCACCAGGCTCCGTTACTCCTCCGACAGCCACGACACCACACCAGCTGGGTGCCAAGTTCTCTCCGGCTGCCACATTGGCATGTACCCAGGGCGCTAGCTCTCCCCCGCTAGACACGTAGCACTCTGCTGCACCCCCATTGTACACCTGGATCCTCTCCTTGCGCCTATAAAAGGAAGGACCAGGGCCTTCTTAGAGAAGGTTGGCCCCGCGGGAACGAGGGCAGGGGCAGGCGCTCTCTTGGGGCCGCTCGCTCCCCTCACCCGCGCGGACGCTTGTAACCCCCTACTGCAAGCGCACCCGACCTGGGCGCGGGACGAACACGAAGGCCGCGGGATCTCCGCCTCCCTCACGACTCGGCTCCGGCCACCTCGCTCTCCCCCCTTCGCGCTCGCCCACGCGCTCGACCCATCTGGGCTGGGGCACGCGGCACACTCACTCGTCGGCTCGGGGACCCCCCGGTCTCGAAACGCCGACAGTTGGCGCGCCAGGTAGGGGCCTGCTGCGTGTTGACGAGCAGTTTCCCGTCAAGCTCCAGATGGGCAGTCTCCAACGACCTCTTCAACCCAGGACGGTGCTCCGTTTCGGGAGCCTCGAGTTCATGTCTTTCGACGGCAGCTACGACATGATACTCCTTCCACCGCCGCGCGACAGCGACAATGGTGGCGGACAGCCCGCCCGCCGGCGGCGGAATCGACGACGTCTTTCCCGCGTGGGGGAAGGACAACTTTCGAGCTCGCCCCATCCTCTCCCTCGCCATCGGAGGAGGAGGTGGGGCAACCAGGGCCGAGCGGGAGGCTGCGCTCAGTCGGCTGTCGAGCAAATCGACATCCCCAGCGCCCCAACGGAGGACGCGTCGGGCGTCACCCTCGCGTTTGAGGCAAAGGCAAGCGCCGTCCCCCCGCGACACGCCAACCCCGAGCAAGTGGACGACGCCAGCGCGCTCACGGAGGGCCTGCAGGACGTCGCACTCATACCCAGGACGATGGCGCGATCAGCCCCCGATGTGACTTCGTCGCTCCTCGTCGACCAAAAGGTACCGGCTGATTCCCATCCTTTGTCATTTCAACTCGACCTCAACCCGCCTAGTGACCTCGCTCTGGCGGGCGCTCACGTTGAGGCGAGTGCAACCCCTTTCGGGTTTCGTGTGCGGTCACCTTGGGACCGATTGACGGGCGTCTCGACCTACGGACCCTCTGGGTCCGAGGAAGATGACGACCCCAGCATCTGCTGGGATTTCTCTGGATCTGGCAACCCCAGTGCCATGCGGGACTTCATGACCGCATGCAACTACTGCCTCTCCGACTGTTCCGACGGCAGCCGCAGCCTTGACGACAAGGACTGCGGCCCGAGCCGCGAATGTTTCCACGTCGAGCTAGGGGATCCCTCCGGAGGCAGCTGTCTCGGCATGCCGGAGGATGGTGATCTCCCTAGGCCAGCGCCTCGCGCCGACATCCCGCAGGAGCTAGCTGTGGTCCCCGTTCCGGCGGGGGGTCACGACCCACAGCTCGAGCAAGTCCGCGAGGCACAGGCCAGGCTCGATGAGGGAGCAGGAGCGCTCGAGGCAATCCGCCGGGACGTCGGGCAGGTATGGGCGGGCCAGCCCCCGGCCGGAGAAATACGTCACCTGCCCCAGGGTCTCCAGCACCGCATCGCTAACGATGCCAGGGACAGACCGCCACCCGCATTCGGCGGAACCGGTCAGGACCTGGCAGCCGCAGCGATGCTCCTCCGCGCGATGCTGGAGTCATCAACCACCGAGGGTCGGCGAATCCAGGGAGAGCTCAAGCATCTCCTGGAAGGCGCTGCGGCCCGGCGGGCCGAGAGCTCTGCCTCCCGAAGGCAGGGATACCCCTCGGAACCTCGTGCCGCGACTTCCCGACTCATGCGGGAAGCCTCGGTCTACACCGGGCGCACGCGCAACACCGCGCCTGCAGCCCCGGGCCACCTCGGCGACGAGCACCCTCATCGCGACCGTCGGGCCCGCCTCGACGAAAGGGTGCGCCGAGGTTATCACCCCAGGCGTGGGGGACGCTACGACAGCGGGGAGGATCGGAGTCCCTCGCCCGAACCACCCGGTCCGCAGGTCTTCAGCCGGGCCATTCGACGGGCGCCGTTTCCGACCCGATTCTGACCCCCGACTACTATCACAAAGTACTCGGGGGAAACGAGACCGGAATTGTGGCTCGCGGACTACCGCCTGGCCTGTCAACTGGGTGGAACGGACGACGACAATCTCGTCATCCGCAACCTCCCCCTGTTCCTCTCCGACACTGCTCGCGCTTGGTTGGAGCACCTGCCTCCGGGGCAGATTTCCAACTGGGAGGATCTGGTCCAAGCTTTCGCCGGCAACTTCCAGGGCACGTACGTGCGCCCCGGGAATTCCTGGGACCTCCGAAGCTGCCGGCAACAGCCGGGAGAGTCTCTTCGGGACTACATCCGGCGATTCTCGAAGCAGCGCACCGAGCTGCCCAACATCACCGACTCCGATGTCATCGGCGCGTTCCTTGCCGGCACCACCTGCCGTGACCTGGTGAGCAAGTTGGGTCGCAAGACCCCCACCAGGGCGAGCGAGCTGATGGACATCGCCACCAAGTTCGCCTCTGGTCAAGAGGCGGTCGAGGCCATCTTCCGAAAGGACAAGCAGCCCCAGGGCCGCCCGTCGGAAGATGCTCCCGAGGCGTCTACTCCGCTTGGTGCCAAGAAGAAAGGCAGGAGGAAGTCGCAAGCGAAACGCGACGCCGCCATCACGGACCTTGTCGCCGCCGCCGAATACAAGAACCCTCGGAAGCCCCCCGGAGGTGCCAACCTCTTCGACAAGGCACTCAAGGAGACGTGCCCTTACCATCAGGGGCTCGTCAAGCACACCCTCAAGGAGTGCGTCATGCTTCGGCGCCACTTCCACTGGGCCGGGCCACCCGCAGAGGGTGGCAGGGCCCGCGACGACGACAAAAAGGAAGATCACCAAGCAGGAGAGTTCCCCGAGGTCCGCGACTGCTTCATGATCTACGGAGGGCATGCGGCGAATGCCTCGGCTCGGCATCGTAAGCAAGAGCGTCGGGAGGTCTGCTCGGTGAAGGTGGCGGCGTCAGTCTACCTAGACTGGTCCGACAAGCCCATCACCTTCGACCAAGATGACCACCCCGACCACGTGCCGAGCCCAGGGAAGTACCCGCTCGTCGTCGATCCCGTCATCGGCGACGTCAGGCTCACCAAGGTCCTGATGGATGGGGGCAGCTGCCTCAATATCATCTACGCCGAGACCCTCAGGCTCCTGCGCGTCGATCTGTCATCCGTCCGAGCAGGCGCTGCGCCCTTCCACGGGATCATTCCTGGGAAGCGCGTCCAGCCCCTCGGACAGCTCGACCTTCCTGTCTGCTTCGGAACACCCTCCAACTTCCGAAGGGAGACTTTGACGTTCGAGGTGGTCGGGTTCCGAGGAACCTACCACGCAGTATTGGGAAGGCCATGCTACACGAAGTTCATGGCCATCCCCAACTACACCTATCTGAAGCTCAAGATGCCGGGCCCCAACGGGGTCATCACCGTCGGCCCCACGTACAAACACGCGTTCGAATGCGATGTGGAGTGCGTGGAGTACGCCGAGGCCCTCGCCGAGTCCGAGGCCCTCATCGCCAACCTGGAAAGCCTCTCCCGAGAGGTGCCGGACGTGAAGCGACACGCCGGCAACTTCGAGCCAGCGGAGACGGTTAAGGCCATCCCTCTCGACCCCAGTGGTGACACCTCTAAGCAAATCCGGATCGGTTCCGGGCTCGACCCCGAATAGGAAGCAGTGCTCGTCGACTTTCTCCGCGCAAACGCCGACGTCTTTGCGTGGAGTCCCTCGGACATGCCCGGCATACCGAAGGATGTCGCCGAGCACTCGCTGGATATTCGGGCCGGAGCCCGACCGGTCAGACAGCCTCTGCGCCGATTCGACGAGGAAAGGCGCAGGGTGATAGGCGAGGAGATCCACAAGCTGATGGCAGCAGGGTTCATCAAAGAGGTATTCCATCCTGAATGGCTTGCCAACCCTGTACTTGTGAGGAAGAAAGGGGGAAAATGGCGGATGTGTGTAGACTACACTGGTCTCAACAAAGCGTGTCCGAAGGTCCCCTACCCTCTACCTCGCATCGATCAAATCGTGGACTCCACTGCTGGGTGCGAAACCCTGTCTTTCCTCGATGCCTACTCAGGGTATCATCAAATCAAGATGAAAGAGTCCGACCAGCTCGCGACTTCTTTCATCACGCCCTTCGGCATGAACTGTTATGTCACCATGCCGTTCGGTTTGAGGAACGCGGGTGCAACGTACCAGCGGTGCATGAACCATGTGTTCGGCGAACACATCGGTCGCACGGTCGAGGCCTACGTCGATGACATCGTAGTCAAGACAAGGAAAGCCTCCGACCTTCTCTCCGACCTTGAAGTGACATTCCGGTGTCTCAAGGCGAAGGGCGTCAAGCTCAATCCCGAGAAGTGCGTCTTCGGGGTGCCCCGAGGCATGCTCCTGGGATTCATCGTCTCCGAGCGGGGGCATCAAAGCCAACCCGGAGAAGATCGCAGCCATCACAAGCATGGGGCCCATCAAGGACTTAAAAGGCGTACAGAGGGTCATGGGATGTCTCGCGGCCTTGAGCCGTTTCATCTCGCGCCTCGGCGAAAGAGGCCTGCCCCTGTACCGTCTCTTAAGGAAGGCCGAGTGCTTCACTTGGACTCCCGAGGCCGAGGAAGCTCTCGGGAACCTGAAGGCGCTCCTCACCCAGGCGCCCGTCTTGGTACCCCCAGCTGATGGAGAAGCCCTCTTGGTCTACGTCGCCGCTACCACTCAGGTGGTCAGCGCCGCGATCGTGGTCGAAAGGCAGGAAGAGGGGCATGCTTTGCCCATTCAGAGGCCAGTTTACTTCGTCAGCGAGGTGCTGTCCGAGACCAAGATCCGCTACCCACAAGTCCAGAAGCTGCTGTATGCAGTGATCCTGACGAGGCGAAAGCTGCGACATTACTTCGAGTCTCATCCGGTGACTGTGGTGTCATCCTTCCCCCTGGGGGAGATCATCCAGTGCCGAGAAGCCTCGGGACGGATCGCAAAGTGGGTGGTGGAAATCATGGGTGAGACAATCTCGTTCGCCCCTCGGAAGGCCATCAAGTCCCAGGTACTGGCGGACTTCGTAGCCGAATGGGTCGACACCCAGTTGCCGACGGCTCCGATCCAACCGGAGCTTTGGACCATGTTTTTCGACGGGTCGCTGATGAAGACGGGAGCCGGCGCGGGCCTGCTCTTCGTCTCGCCCCTCGGGAAACACCTGCGCTACGTGCTCCGCCTCCATTTCCCGGCGTCCAACAATGTGGCTGAGTACGAGGCTCTGATCAACGGATTGCGAATCGCCATCGAGCTAGGGGTCCGACGCCTCGATGCTCGCGGCGACTCGCAGCTCGTCATCGACCAAGTCATGAAGAACTCCCACTGCCGCGACCCGAAGATGGAGGCCTACTGTGATGAGGTTCGACGCTTGGAAGACAAGTTCTACGGGCTCGAGCTTAACCACATCGCCCGGCGCTACAACGAGACTGCGGACGAGCTGGCAAAGATAGCCTCGGGGCGAACGACGGTTCCCCCGGACGTCTTCTCCCGGGATCTGCACCAACCCTCCGTCAAGATCGGCGACACGCCCGAGCCCGAGGCGCCCTCGGCCCCGTCCGAGGTGACCTCGGCCCAGCCCGAGCCATCCTCGGTTCAGCCCGAGGAACCCTCGGCCCCCAAGGGCGAAGCACTGCGCATCGAGGAGGAGCGGAGCGGGGTCACGCCAGATCAAGATTGGCAGACCCCGTACCTGCAATATCTCCGCCAAGGAGAACTGCCCCTCGACCGAGCCGAGGCTCGGCGGGTAGCGCGACGCGCCAAGTCGTTCGTCTTGCTGGGCGATGAGAAGGAGCTCTACCACCGTAGCCCCTCGGGCATCCTCCAGTGATGCATCTCCATCGCCGAAGGTCAGGAACTCCTGCAGGAAATACACTCGGGGGCTTGCGGCCATCATGCAGCACCTCGAACCCTCGTCGGGAACGCTTTCCGGCAAGGCTTCTACTGGCCGACGGCGGTGGCTGACGCCACTAGAATTGTCCGTGCCTGCGAAGGGTGCCAATTCTATGCGAAGCAGACCCACCTGCCCGCTCAGGCTCTGCAGACGATACCCATCACCTGGCCCTTCGCTGTGTGGGGTCTGGACCTCGTCGGCCCTCTGCAGAAGGCGCCCGGGGGCTACACGCACCTGCTGGTCGCCGTCGACAAATTCTTCCTGCTTGCGCCCCCAACCGTCACGGGCTGAGTCTTCTCCAACACGCCTCCAAAGCCCTCCCCTGCGGCGCGGGGGCTGGGGCCCATATGTCATGCAGACCGGCTCCGAGCAGAAGAAGCCGAACCGCCGCGCACGGCGCGCGCAACCACCCAGCGGTTACAAGTGACCCTCCACTTTTGCCCAGACCAACGGGCGAAAGGGGCGGGCAGCCATGCAGGCGGCATGCAACCGCGCCAAGTGGACGCGCTTCTCCGACTCCTGACCTGCCAGCACGGAGGCCCAAGCCCACGCGTCGCGCGACCGGCGCGCCGGATGCGGCATGCAAGCAACTGTACCACTTGCGCCACCACCGCACCTCCTCGATTGCGGAACCAATACCGCGACCCGAGGCGACCCAGCGTGCGACCCAGCAGCGCCAGCCTGATGCAGCGGTCAAACGCGGTCAAAAGTGGGCCGGCAGTAATGACGGTGGCAGGCGCAACGGGAGCAGCAGTCACGCCGTCAGCCAAGCTCACGTCCCATCCGGAGGCAGCGAGAGAACCCCCTCTCACGGTGTGAAGACGACGCGCCCGTGACCCGTTCCTCGAACGGCTCGCGCACGCGCAACGGCAGCCTCGCCAACTACTCGCCCCGGCGCATTAACTCCGCGGCTCGACAGGCGGCGCTTCTGGCGGAAGCAGCTGGCGACGCTTCGCCTTCGCAAAAACGACCCCACCAAAAAAAGGTACGCCACGTCGTTCGATTCCATATCCTTTTCCCCTTTTTTCACTTTCTCTATCTCTTGCAACAGGGACCGGGAAAGGGGATACCCCCAAAGGGATCCTTCCCCGTGAAGGAACTAGGCTCCGAGCCTCCTTACTGATCAGGTGTTCGAAGGCTGGCCCCCCGAAGGGTTCAACAGCCGCCTCAGATCGCGTGGGCCCGACACCCACTACTGTTAAGGGGTTCGAAGGTCGGCCTCCCGAAAGGTTCCACGACCGCCTCAGGCTACTCGGGCTCCGCGCCCATTACTGATCAGGGGTTCGAAGGCTGGCCCTCCGAAGGGTTCACAGTCGCCTCAGACACCGAGCGAGGGATGACCAGGGGTACGTTCGATACATAACCAAGGCTCGGGCTGCGCTCCCGAGGTACCCTAGGACATTTCCGAGACCAGCGGGAACGATCCTGTAACGGAATCCCATCGGAGGGAGGCAACGAGCCCTCGGACCCCGTCGCCAGGGGACCGGGTCCGGCAGATCACCCGCAGGTACTTTTGGGCGTGCCTCCGGGCCCCTAGCCGACCCCCAACGAACGGGGCACGGACGTCCACTCGGATTACCCGCTTGCAGCTCACCGGAGACACCATGTTCGGTGCCCATCGAGGGTAACATGGCGCTCTCCCCCCCCTCCTCCTTGTGGAAAGGCGACGTAGGGGCGTATGTAAAAAAGCCGAGTCTGTCCCTGATCGTCCTCTCGCCCTGTGCGGAGGCTCGGGGGCTGCTCTCGCAAACCCGGCTCCGGCCAAACCGTTGACAGCGTCAACATACCAGCCCGAGAACTTGGGCCCCGACAGTGCACCCGGGCTACGGCCTGTTCGCATGAGGGAACCGCCAGACCAGCCGAAGCATTACGCAAGGCATTAAGACCTCGAAGGAGTGAAACCACTCCTCCGAGGCCTCGGGGGCTACACCCGGCGGGTGCGCTCGCGCGCACCCACCGGAACAAAGTGCAACCGAGAAAGGCTGGTCCCCTTGCAAAAAAGTGCGACGAAAGCCTCCAAGCGAGTGCTAACACTCCCTTCGAGGCTCGGGGGCTACTGTCGGGGACCATAATTAGGGGTACCCTCAAGACGCCTAATTCTCAGCTGGTAACCCCCATCAGCATAAAGCTGCAGAGGCCTGATGGGTTTGATTAAGTCAGGGATCAGTCCATACGAGCGACTCGACCACGCCACGCCCGAGCCTAGCCTCGGGCAAGGGCAGCCGACCCTGAGGTGTTTCCGTCTCGCCCGAGGCCCCCTTTTTTTTACAGCAGACGCATCTCCGGCTCGCCCGAGGCCTTGCCTTCGTTAAGAAGCAACCCTGACTAAATCACCCGCGCCGACCGACCAAGTCACTGGGGCATTTAACGCAAAGAGTGAGACTGACGGGCGGCCAGGCCTTGCTAAAGGCGCCATAGGAAGCTCCGCCCGACCCAGGGCTCGGACTCGGGCTAAGACCCCCGGAAGACGGCGAACTCCGCTCCGCCCGACCCAGGGCTCGGACTCGGGCTAAGGCCCCGGAAGACGGCGAACTCCGCTCCGCCCGACCCAGGGCTCGGACTCGGGCTAAGGCCCCGGAAGACGGCGAACTCCGCTCCGCCCGACCCAGGGCTCGGACTCGGGCTAAGGCCCCGGAAGACGGCGAACTCCGCTCCGCCCGACCCAGGGCTCGGACTCGGGCTAAGGCCCCGGAAGACGGCGAACTCCGCTCCGCCCGACCCAGGGCTCGGACCCGGGCTAAGGCCCCGGAAGACGACGAAACTCCGCTTCGCCCGACCCAGGGCTCGGACTCCCGCCCTGGCCTCTGCCAAACGACCTCCGCCTCGCCCGACCCAGGAGCTCGGGCTCGGCCTCGGCCATGGAAGACAGACTCGACCTCGGCCTCGGAGGAGCCTCCACGTCGCCCGACCTAGGGCACAAGTCCGCCACGTCAACAGGAAGCGCCATCATCACCCTGCCCCGAGCCGACTTGGGTCGCAGAGAACAAGACCGACATCCCATCTGGCTAGCTTCGCCAGATAGGCAATGATGGCGCCCCGCTAGACCCATGACGACGGCGGCCTTCGGCTCCCTTACGGAAGCAGGGAGACGTCAGCAAGAGCCCAACTGTTCCAACAGCTGTCCCTCCACCAGGCTCCGTTACTCCTCCGACAGCCACGACACCACACCAGCTGGGTGCCAAGTTCTCTCCGGCTGCCACATTGGCATGTACCCAGGGCGCTAGCTCTCCCCCGCTAGACACGTAGCACTCTGCTGCACCCCCATTGTACACCTGGATCCTCTCCTTGCGCCTATAAAAGGAAGGACCAGGGCCTTCTTAGAGAAGGTTGGCCCCGCGGGAACGAGGGCAGGGGCAGGCGCTCTCTTGGGGCCGCTCGCTCCCCTCACCCGCGCGGACGCTTGTAACCCCCTACTGCAAGCGCACCCGACCTGGGCGCGGGACGAACACGAAGGCCGCGGGATCTCCGCCTCCCTCACGACCCGGCTCCGGCCACCTCGCTCTCCCCCCTTCGCGCTCGCCCACACGCTCGAACCCATCTGGGCTGGGGCACGCGGCACACTCACATCGTCGGCTCGGAGACCCCCCGGTCTCGAAAACGCCGACATCTGCAGAGTGTAAAACTGGTATACTAGCCGTGCTCACGGTCATGAGCGGCTCAGGACACTCACATGATTAATTTATGGAACTTAAACTTAATCTGCCATTCCATTGCATTTGGGATTATTTTATTATTACTTTTACTTATTATTTCTAAGGTTTGGTATTTACTTACACTCAGTAATTGCTAATAAAATTTTGACCAACATATAAAAGCAATGCTCAGCTTCAACCTTTATTCCATTGATCAGCCTTACACTTCATGAACTCCCACCTTTGGTGAGTTCATGCCACATTATTCCCCACAACTTGTTGAGCGATGAACATGTGTGAGCTCACTCTTACTGTCTCACACCCCCACAGGAGAAGAACAGGTGGTCGAAGAGGAGCCGCCTAACACTGAGGCTTTCGACTTGATCTAGGTGGCGTTTCCCAGTCAGCTTTCTGGCGCCAAGGATAGATTTTAGATCCTGCTATATTTATTTCTTATTTTGTAAGACTTCCGCTATGTAATAAAGTACTCTGATTTTATTGTGACATTTATCTCTATACACTCTGTTATTATATATGTTGTCTTCTTTGGCGCATGTATGAGATGCACCCGGCTTTGTCCCTTAAAACCGGGTGTGACACCTATTTGAGGAAGTTTGTGATGGTGTTTATAGATGATATTCTGATAAACAGTGTAGATATGCTCCAACATTTGGAACAATGGAGATTGGTGTTTTTGAAAGTCGCCTAGGGGGTGAATAGGCGAAACCTGAAATTTATAAACTTTAAACACGCACTAAGGCCGAGGTTAGCGTTAGAATTAAATCGGAGTACGGAAGATAGTTCTCCTTGCTTAGAGTTGCTCAATCAATACGCATAACGTTTAGGGACAAACTCAAATCTATATGAGCAAGAGAACTTTAGAGAGAGGAAAGGGGAAACAAATCAAGAAAAGATTAACAAGTGAACACGATGCAAGGTTCGGTTCCAAAGAACCTAGTCCCCGTTGAGAAGGCCACAAAGGCCGAGTCTATTCCAACCTTTTCCCTCTCTCAATCGGTCACACAGACCGGTCGAGACTTCTCCGTAAACACTTGGGTCACTAAGACCCCGCAAGGATCACCACACTTAGGTGTCTCTTGCTAGCTTTATAAAGCACTTAGAGAATTAAGAATGAGAAGGAGAAAGCAATCCAAGCAACAAGAGCAACAAAAGAACACAAAACCCCTCTCTCAAGTCACTAATGAATTGAGTTGATTTGGAGGCTTAGAGAGGATTTGATCTTTGGAATGTGTCTTGGAGTGAATGCTATTGCTCTTGTATTGAATGTGAACTTCAGAAAACTTGGATGGCTTGAATGGGGTGGTTGGGGGTTTTATAGCCCCAACCACTATTCTAGCCGTTGCTGTCGATAGCGTACCGGACAGTCCGATGGTGCACCAGACAGGGCACTATTCACTGTCCGGTGCGTGCCACGTCAGCACGTCGTTGGGGTTTGGAGCGGTTGACCGTTGAAGTTCTTTGTCCTGTAGTTGCACCGGACAGTCCCTTGGCACACCGGACATGTCCGGTGCGTTCTGACTTTCTGCTCTGACTTCTGACTTGCACTATTCACCTTTTACAGTCGACCGTTGGGCGCAGGTTACTGTTGCTTCATTGGCTCACCGGACATGTCCGGTGCATACCTGACAGTCCGGTGAATTATAGCGAAGCGTCCCCTGGAAAACCCGAGAGTGGCTTGTTCGAGTGGTGCTCGGTCTAGGGCATCGAACAGTGTCCGGTGCGCCACTTGGCAGCACCAATACAAGTCTTTGCTCCAATTTATTTGAGTTCCCAACTTAATTTCTTTATTGGTTTATGTTGAACCTTATGCACCTGAGATAAAAGATATCTTGGCAAACTAATTAGTTCACGTGGTTTGTGATGGACGTCAACCACCAAAAACGATTATAGGAAATGATTAAGCCCGTTTCCCTTTCAGTTTTCTACTTTGAGGGCTCATCATTTTTATCTCAAAAGAAATAAGTGCCTTTGCCAAACCTGAGTTACAGTATTTAGGCCATATTATATCCAAGGATGGGGTGTCTACTGACCCGACAAAGACTCAGGCTATGGTGGATTGGCCAGTTCCTTCTTCAATTACTGAGTTGAGAGGTTTCTAGGGTTGACAAGCTACTATAGTAAGTTTGTTAGGAATTATGGTGCTATTGCCAAGCCATTATTGACCACTCTACTTCAAAGAAAAAGGATATGGGTGTGGACAGAAGAAGCACAACAAGGATTTGAAAAACCGAAGCAGGCTATGACTCAGACCTAGTGTTGACCTTACCAAACTTTGAGTTGCCATTTTGTTGTGGAGACTGATGCTTGTGAGAGTGGAATTGGGGTTATGCAACAAAATAGACCTATGGCTTTCTTGAGCAAGGCTTTAGCAGTTAAGAGTGGCCAACGGTCCATATATGAGAAGGAGTTTTTGGCACTTATTATGGCAGTGGATATGTGGATGCCATATCTTCAAAGATCTTAGTTTGTGATAAAAACATATCACCAATCCCTAACTTTCTTGGGAGAACAACAATTGCAGTCTGATTGGCAAAAGAAGGCTATGGCCAAGCTGATGGGTTTGCAATTTTAGATTGTTTATAAGAAAGGAAAATATAATGTGGTGGCAGATGCCTACTTGAAAGGGAAATAGGGTTAACCTTTTCCTATAATTAATTTTGGTGGTTGATAGTCAACACAAACACATGGACTAACTAGTTTGTCTAGAATTTATGTATTACAGGTGCATAAGGTTCAACCCAAACCATTAAAAGAATCAAGTTAGGGACACAAATTTAAAGGAGCAAAAGGACTTGAGTGTGCTGGAATTTGGCACACCGGACAATGTCCGGTGCACCAGGACCGTACAGGTGTCAACCAGCCACTCTCGGGAAAACGAAGGCGCGCTCCGCTATAATTCACTGGATTGTCCGGTGCCACCGGACTATCCGGTGAGCCAGCGGGCAACGTCTATCTGCGCGCAACGGTCGACTCTACAAAGTGCTACATTGAGCTACAGTACAGCGGCAGAAGTCCGAGCCGCAAAGTCAGAGGGCACCGGACTGCCCGGTGCCGCAAGAAGACAAAGCTCCAACGGTCGACTTCGCTTCGAACCCTAACGATTGGGTGATGTGGCGGCGCACCGGACACTGAAAAGTGTCTGTCCGGTGGCGCACCGGACTGTCCAGTGCGCCCATCGCCAGCAGCCTCCCCAACGGCTACCCAAGTGGTTGGGGCTATAAATACCCCCAACGACTACAACTTCAAGCATCCAAGTTTTCTAAAGATTACATTCAATACAAGAGCTCTAGAATTCACTCCAAGACACAAAACAAAAGATCAAATCCCCTCCAAGCCCCAAATTCATTCTAAACACTTAGTGGCTTGTGAGAGAGAGATTTTTGTGTTCATTTGAGTTCTTGTCGCTTGGATTGCCTTTCTTATTTTCACATTCTTATTCTCAAGTGCTTTGTAAGCGAGGCAAGAGACACCAAGTGTGTGGTGTCCTTGCGGGGTCTTAGTGACCCGTGAGATTAAGGAAGAAGGCTCACTCGGTCTAAGTGACCGTTTGAGAGAGGGAAAGGGTTGGAATAAACCCAATCTTTGTGACCTTCTCAAAGGGGACTAGGTTCTTTGGAACCAAACCTCGGTAAAACAAATCACCGTGTTCACTTGCCTTATTTCTTGGTTGATTTGTGTAACATCCCAAAAATCTCAACCCAAGGTTTGGAACCCTAATCATCTAACCCCCCTTATTTCTATTTTTCTTCCTAAACTTCACCCCTAGGTCATATGCATACACTTTGATTGTTAGAGCACCCCACATAGATTATATTTTTTCTTTACACTTAAAATTATTTTAGCAAATTGTTGATTCAAAAGAAAAGGAAATAAAAATAAACAAAAAATAGAAAATGGAAATGTGAAAAAGAAAACAGAAAGAAAAGAAAAAGAAAAAACCCTCCCCCCTCGACTGGGCCATATCCGGCCCAAACCGCGCCCGCGCCTGCTTCCCCCCTCTCCTCCCACGGCCCAAGCAGCCCAGCTGCGCGCGCCCGCGCCGCGCCTGACAGCCCGGCCCCATCGGTCAGCGGCTCCTTCCTCTCCCTCTCGCGCCACTCTCCGCTGGCAGCCCGGGCCCGCTTGTCAGGACCATCGTCCCGCCCATGCCATCACCGGCGCGTTCGCCGCCGACCACCGCCGCCCCGTCGCCTCACCATTAACGCTCGCACCGGCCTCAGCTACCTCCCTGCCACTGTACCCGAGCCGTCCCCTCACCCCTCGCCTGCCCGAGCTGTCCCGTCGCCGTTTGCTCCATCACCGCCATCATGGTGGGCTCGTCGGCGCTCGCCGTCCCCTCCCTTCCTTCCCCCTCCCGGCCGCCTATAAAAGGGTCCGCCTGAGCCCTTGTTCCACCACACCAGAACTCAGCCACCCCACCTCCCCTCCCTCGAGCTCAATCGGACTCGGCGCCGTCATCTCTCCCCTCTCCGATGAGCTTCGTTCTCTCCTCTCTGTAGCTTTTGGTCGAATTGCTTTAGTGCTTGAGGTCCGCCACTCTGCCACGATCCTAGCACACGGCCTCTCGATGCCTATCGCACCCAGTGGCCTCGCCGGCGACCTCACCGCCACGAGCGCCCGCCACCGCGCCATGGACCGGCCAACCTAGGCCTCCGCCAGTCAAATTGACCCCCCCCCGTGACCCCTACCACCACCCGTGCCTCGCCACCACTTCCCTGTCGCGAAAACTGGGATCTCGGCGGAGAACCGCCGCGGGCATCACCGGCGGTCGAGCCGACGGTTCACCCCCCCTCCGTCGCCTGCTCTGCGCCGTTAGCCCCCTCCCTCTCCCTGGCATGTGGGCCCACGCCACGACGCTGTTCCCCACCGTCTCCCCCGCTGATGGGTCGAGTGGGCCGCCTGCCACGCCGCGCGTGTGCGCTCGCGCTCGGCTGGCCGAAAACACCCCCCCGGCCCAGCAAGCGGAAAACCCCTTTTCTTTTTCTTTTCCCATTTCTTTTTCCCATTTTCATATATATTTTATATGCTGATATTTTATGCACAAAAATAGTTTAAATAAATCATAGGGCACAAAAATAATAAGGTATAAGAATTGGCACACCCCACTAAAGTTACCATGATTGATGTATTGTTCTTATCTGTGCTTGTTAGCGGAAGAGGGATCCCATCCTCCAAAATTTGTAGCTCCGGAAGAAGGGCAGGAACCCAACCCCTCCGAGATAAATCTTTTGTGCCAGGAAAGCTTCGACGAAGGCAAGTCCATCCTTCCCTTGATGCATAATTTACCTATTCTTTCTACCACTACCTAAGCCAGGATTAAGGGATGGAATCTATTTGCATGGTGAGCATGAGAGAGCCCGCATTAACTAATACCTTTTGATCACAAGATATGGGATGGGAAAATGTTGTAACCAACGATGTTTTCCAAAAAGTGTGCGATGAAGGGTATTCACCCTCATCACCTGGTGAGTAGGATGATCAGGGACTCCCTGGTTTAGGGGGGGCCTAAGGTGATGGCTCAGCTAGTTTAGGTGAGCAGAAGGATTGTCCTCTCATATAAGGACCGGTTTGTCATCCTTCACTACCTGTACTCATGAAAAGTACAACCACTCGAGGCTGTGTAGGCAGTCACTCG